>JANAVB010004398.1:22666029-22896029 GCA_029216955.1 Iris pallida
AAACTGACATGCATGGGCCACCACAAAAACTTGTCACGACCCGCACCCATTTTTTTAAAACGGATGCGAGCACGTATCCAAGCCAGCCTACGCCGCAGTGTCGGCGGTATAATGCTGTCTAGTCACAATGCTCGATATCACATAAAAGAAATACTTTATTTTCTCATTCAAAAAACTAAATAAATCACAATATTCATATGTTTACATTTGAAAACAAGGTACAATGTTTCACAAAATTATAAAATAACAACTACATGAATACTAAACTATTTAACTAGCCTCTAGGTTTGGCCTCCGCATATACCCATGTCTTCCGAATCCGATGCTAAAGGCAGCCGCGACTAATCTGTAAAATTTTGGTTTCCAGTCAGGAATGGAACGAGTACAATTCACTGAATGCAGTTCCAATATATAAAAATGACAATAAAGCAAAGGTTAACCATTAGTTACATGTTTTGAAAATGAATAGAAAAAGACGTGAGAAAACCAATAGAAAATCTACAGTAAATAAAAAACCAAAAATATCTTCCAATGTTTGAAGTACCTTTGATATGTGATCGGTCTGGGATACTACACCGCGAGGTCTACGATGTCTACTTGCATGAATTAAACAATGTCTACGAGGTCTTCTTGCAAAAATAAACAATGTCTACGAGGTCTACTTGCAGAAAATAAACAATGTCTACGAGGTCTATAATGTCTAAGGTCAGATCACACATCCTCGGTTATTCTCATTCCCGACTCAACAAAATATGACAGAAAATAAAAAGAAGACAAAAACCATATAAAGAATGACCAACAGTGAAATATAGTAATGATCAATATCAGAAACAAACAACAAACTATACTCGCCTGCAGTCCTTAGCTGGTGAATCACATAGTACCATTGCATCCCGATTCGTCTTGATTGGCTAGTGTCAATGTGAAGGATTCAAAATTCGCAAGAAAGTAAGAATACGATTAGTCACGATCAATGACTTATAATCGAAGAGGATTCGTAACTAATACATGTATCTATTTTAGAAATACATTTAGGACATAATCGATATTTAAAACCCATTTAAGAAATATCTATTGTTTATATCAAATCTATTAAATACTTATATATATAATTTGCTATATTTAAAGTACTTATCTTTTATTTTGAAAATATATCTACAAGCCAAAAATTATTATAATCTCTATACGTATAACAAAATCCCAAGAGTCTATTTAATTTATAATTGATATTCACTAAAATATATAAAATATCCTAACCTGGAATTGTCCGACAAAACATACAAAATAGGCCAAAGGCAGAACTGAATATGTTTAATTCATTATTGGCTGAAAATACAAAGTCATATATATCTTGGTCACAAAGTAAATTTTGGGAAAATATTATAGATATTGCAATAACAACAATACTACTAATGGTTTTAACAATAATAATAAAATAAAATATTATAACTATTAATATAGTATTACTAATGTCTATTTGTCTTCCACGATTTTACAATGGAAAGATATAGTAACACTACCAACTTACCTATTCTGACAGACACAGGTTCCTTATTAACAAAATATTAAAAATAATATTTTCCCTTCATTCCCCCATTCCAACTAATAATAATAATAATAATAATAATAATAGTAATAATAATAATAATAATAAGATCAAATCCTCCCATTCTAATTTCCTGCTCCCAACAACATGTTCTATTAAAGTAAGAGTAAAGAAGGGGAGGAGAGAGAGTGAGAGATTGAGTGCTTACCGGAAGAAGCAAACGGAAGAGAAGAGGGGAGTGGCTTGGCACAGGGCGGCGGCTACGACCCGGGGAGCAGCGGAGCTTTGTGCTCGACCGGTGGCGCAGGGATCCCAAAGGATCGATGACGGCGGATAGGCGAAGACCTGGTGGCGGCACGCGCGCAATCGAGGCAGTGGAGACCTGGGAGACACTCGCGGCTTCTACGGTTCTGGCGGAGAGTTCGGCTAGCACTCGTCCATGGACTCCGGCCATGGCAGGAGAATGTGGGATGGAAAGCGGGGCTTGCAGCGACCGGGGATGCTGCTAGAGGATTGAGGAGGAGCGACACAGCGGATGGGTCCCGGCGGCGGTAGCCGAAAAATTCGGCGCTCAGGCGCTGGATCAGTGGCACAGGTCGCAAGTGATGGCGCTGGGTGGCTCGCCGGCAGATCTCTAGCGCAACGTCTGGACACCCAGAATCGGGCTCATAGTAGCAGATCGGAACGGTGGGGGCATGACGGGGTGCAAGCGGAGGTTAGGTTTAGTTTTTTTTTTTGCTTATGTCAGATGTTTGGGAATTTTTGATGTTTGTTGTGGATGATTGTGTCCATGTCGGACACGGGGATGGGATCCTGTGGTTATTTTGGCGATCGTGTCCGAGAGTTGGACACGAAGAATATGTACCGTGGTGTAAAAATTGGACACACGGATGCTGCGGTATTATTATTTTTATATTTGGCTTTGTTGGTGGCGATGATGTCTATGGCTATGGTGATGTCGACATTGGTGATGGCGATGGTCGGGAAGGTGCATCAGATGTTGGTTTTGGGTGCCGAGGTGGTTTATCGAGGGTGGTCATGGCGCTGGTGGTGTGGAGACAATAGTGGTCGTGGTTGTGCTTGACGGTGATTGGGGTGGTGGACGACGGGAAGGAGGCAGATGGGTTGGTCGAAGAAAGTTTCGGTGTTCGGGTACCATGGCGAGAGGGGTGGTCGGATGCTTTCTGGGTTGGATGGAAAGGCTATGGTGATATGGTGGCTAAGCATATTTTTGGTGTTGTGGACAAATAGAGAAAGGGCCTCTCCTTAAATAGGAGGAAAGGACATAATCAGATAAGGAGTATGAATAGATAAAGCTTCCCTTTTATTTAAACCAAAAGATTCTTAGAATAATTAATTTACGCAAAATCTATTATAGATAATAGTAGTAATTTAAAACAACCCTTAGTATTTAAACTCTAGTAGGTAAAGTCTTAAATTTTAACTCAAACTTATCAGTAGATAATACATATGAATTTAAATCAATCGTTAGTCTAATCTAAATCCTTTAAATGATCTCAATAATAATAATTTTAAATTAATACACAATATTTATCAAGTACTATTAATTCTAATGAATGAATCCTCATATAAAGTCAAATAGGATATAAATAAATCTATTTCAATCATTTAAAGGATTGCTATAATAGTTTAGGATATTATTCTATCTATCCAATAATGAATTTGAAACCAATCTTAAATACGCTATCAACATAATAACTTTAAAATGGTATTCACTATTTATCAAAATAAGTTAAGTCACATATCAAATAATTTCAAATATACAACTTCAATATTTAATTAAATAATAACTATGTCATAAATTTTAAAATATCTTATGGAGGCCTGGACAAAATTTTAGGGTTAGGGTTTATAGATTTGGGAAAATTTTCAGAGTTGGGGATTTCGGGGATAATTTTGAAAATTCGAAGGAGGAGTTACAGTTGTAGTCGGTCCAGAATATCCAGGCAAATCAGTATTAATACAATATGCACCACCTACCAGTGAGTCGGCTCGGTGCATCTTTCCTATTCGGGATGCTCGTTTGGCCATCTGAGGTTAGGTGTCGTCCTTGGCACAATCTGTAGCCGTGGAATAGATATCCCCTTTTCCACAAGGTTATGAAATAAATAGTCCCCGGTTATGAAGTTTAGTACTCAATAAGGCATCTAGCTGGGTGTTAAATCTTGCCTCACTTTGCTCGCCTGCCATTCATCCAAGTCCATGCATCACATGGTGAGCTGGAAATGTGCCCTCACGATGGAGAGCTCCAAATCCATAAATATGACTGGGATAAAGAAACTGCATGCAACATGAAAATCTTTCCTCCTAATAAATCTAGTTGATCATTCTAGTTGTTAATACTTCAACATTTGTATTTGAATTTTTGGCCGTGGGCATCCGTGGAATTCATCCTAGATATGGTGTTACCTCAAGGAAGTGCAAGACTTGGCAATATTTAATATCCACAATCAATCACAATAAACAAGCTAGCAAACTACATTGCTATAATCACTATAGACTGGAGTGCCTGTGATGAGCCACAGAGAGAATCGACATGGTATCAATACAATACATGACAGTGCAATACGTACGGTACAGTACGATACAACATAGTACATGACGGACGTTGCCAAACATGATATCGATATCTTGCTATAAGCGATCAATCATGGACATTATGTTGCCATAATCATGTTAGCTCCATGTAGTAGCAACATAGCACATCGGATACCTATATGTATCTGGACAGTTGATCATGATAATACGGGAACCAATATGGCGCTCTGATACATGAGGACACATAATGTGCAATAGGGATATCCTCTTGCACTGAACGCAAGTGTCACCATGCTCAATCAATACAGTTGTTATGCTTGAATAATAAGTATACATGAAAATGAATCGACAAAATCATACATATCAATGAAACCAACATTCTGGCTATCAGAGCGGTATACCATTGGTAGCGATATACCAGTAATCATAACAACAAGTTCTACAAATCACAAAAATCCTATTTTGGCATACCAGTGGTATACCGGCGGTATGCTGCATACACTAAATATGCTCAAAAGATAGTCGGGAAATGAGTTTTCGAGGTCGAAACCAAGTTTCTTTTTCATCCATTATAATTCTAATGAGTTTTATTTCTAGGGGCGGGTTTCATATAGAAATTAATACTATGTATAAGGATAAAACTTTAGATATCCCTCCTGATACCTAGTTTACACTCCAATATTATCTCATCAATCCATGTCCGCTCTTTAAATCCCAGCTACCACTTGAAGAAAACCAAATATCCAATGGACCAAAGGATGGCCCGGTCAGCTTGCTGATTGTGAAATCTACTCCCTGACAATATACCGAAAGTATACCACAATATACCGACGATATGCCGGTCTGATGGAAAATTTTCAGTCAGGACAAATTTAGTGGTACGCTAGTCTATGCACGGGACCTAATATGGGTTTATGACAACACCAATGGATAGTCTACAAGTCTTGGGAAGTCTGAGGGTTAACACGATTATCGGTAAACTCAGGAATACATTAAGTTACATAAGTCATTAAGTAATTTCATTGAAAATTAGAGTATCGCATGAGACTTCTCGTACGATCCTCAATACATACGAAGAAAATCTTAAAACTCAGTAATCCATCAATGCTCGAATCCAGTATTGCCATCCTTGAATGATATTAATAATCAAGGACTCGTCTTACAAAATCTATTATCCTTGATTATGACACAAAGATCAAAAAAATCGAGAAAATACAAAATACAATAAATACTCGTGTATCCATCCACACATGAGTACCGATACAGTGCGACAAGCCTCACAACTCTTCCCCTTAGAAAAATTATGTCCTCAAAATTTCAATAATGCACTCAACATGCTAGAAAATCTATGTCCCGATTCCACTCATTCAAATTCTAACAAGTTTTAATGTTAGGGGAGGGTCTCCTTAAAACATTTATGAAGGCCGTTTAACAAGAAAAACTAAGTATCACATCCGATACATGGTTTCCAATATGGTATCACAACCTATACCCTAGAAATCAAATCTAGGTTAAACCACAACCAATATCCATACAATGCCAACATGTTTTGGATAAAAACTAAACAACAAATACATATGAAATAAAAATACGAAAAAACATGATTTTATTCACTTATTGCAAGATGTACTTATATAGGTTAGCTTCAAAGGCTAGCTTCTACTCCACCACCAAGGGAGATTCAAAAATTAACACCCTTAGTTCTCAAGATCTAAGCTCCTAGGTCTAGCCCAAAGCAAGAAAGACAAAGAGAAGTTATGAAGAGAGAATGGGGACGAGGGAAAAAAGTGGAAGAGAAAGAAAATAAAGGATTAAACATATATAGATAGAGGGGTTGAGGGCTAATAGAATATAGTCACCTCATGGATCCATGCCCCCATGGACCAACCACAACCCCTAATGAAAACACAAGTGACCAATGGGTAAAGATGGGGACTTCTGCTGACAGACTACGTCCCGACGGTATACTAGCAGTATGCCACGATATACTGACGATATGCTTATCTAATAGGTAAATTTCTACGTTGGATATTTTTGGATATTTCGATCTACGTATGTGTTGGGAAAGAAGCGTGGAAACCTTTTCCCAAACTAGAGAGTACTTGCGAGAGAATCGAGCAATACAACGCACGAACGAAACACCAAAACAAACCACGCAGACATAGAGATTTTTTTGACGTAGAAAACCCTTGCGTGAAAAAAACCACGGGACGATCGAAGTCCAACCATGAGAAGCCTTCACTAATGAAATAAAAGAGTACACCCTCTACAAACTTCTTTCGATCCAATATGGATCCCCACAACACTTGGAAGCAAGAATAATTGATTACAAGACTATGAAGAACAAAGACGACGAGTAGAGATTATCTGAACACGATCCTCCTTCGAAAACGACCTTCAATCCTCCTTCGTCTCTCCCAAAGTTGCAATGGCACTCTTGCCTCTTTTATCTCTCTTGTGTGTGTTACATATGTGATTAGGGTTAGGAAAAACCATATGTAAACACCCTAATCCCGCAATAAAACCTGGACCGTAGGATATGATCCAACAGTGATTAAATTACCATGAAATCTACTTCAGCCCGACAACACAGAGTTCGGGCAGAACTCTGTGGTTTTGTCACAGAACCATTCTGGAACCAAGGGGGCAGAGTTCGGCTAGAACTCTGCCTGGGACAGAGTTCAGCCCGAGCTTTGCCTCCCCTGTTCCAGTATGCCATATGTTGGCTCCCGAGTTTCTCTGTCGACTCCGAATGGCCTCGTCACCTCCCCGAGCTTCTATGACACACAGACGGCGCTCGTCGCACTCCAGGATCTTCTCCACATAGGTTGGGAACCCACCCACTCCAACAAATCTCCCCCTTCACAACTAGGTGGAGGAACTCGTCATTCCGACGATCCGCCTGCAGTACTCAAACTTTCTCCTTGGTAGAACCTTCGTGAGCATGTCTGCTCCTTTGTCATCAGTATGAACCTTCTCAAGTGCCACGTCCTTCTTCTCCACCACATCCCGTATCCAATGATACCGAGTCTCGATGTGCTTGGACCAACTATGAAAAGTCTGGTTCTTCACAAGGTGAATAGCACTCTAACTGTCGTAAAGCAAAGTATAATGCTCTTGCTTCAGCCCCATTTTCTACAACAGCTTTTTCACCCACAACAACTCTTTGTAAGCCTCCGTCGCCGCAAATGTACTCGGTCTCTTTCGATGACAAGGCAACACACTTCTGCAATCGCGACTGCCATGATACCGCTCCACCAGCAAACATCATCACTTAGCTCGAAGTCAATCGCCTCGTGTCTATATCTCCAGCCATATCAGCGTCGGTGTACCCATCCAGCTTCGGCTCGTCACCACCAAAAGAAAGTCTCCAATCGACAGTGCCCTGAAGGTATCGTAGAATCCACTTGACCGCACTCCAATGTATCCTTCCAGGATTTGAAAGATACCTACTAATTGTGCCAACTGCGTGAGCGATGTCTAGCCTCGTACACTCCATAGCATACATAAGGCTTCCCACAGCTGAGGCATATGGTACCCGCTCCATATCTTCCTTTTCGTCCTCGGTAGATGGACACTGCTCCTTAGTGAACTTAAAGTAAGCCGCAAGGGGGAAACTCACTTTCTTCGACTCGTCCATCCCGAAACGATGAAGTACCCAGTGAATGTACTTCTTTTAGGACAAGTGTAGCAGCTTGGACTCTCTCTCTCGGCTGATCTCCATCCCAAGAATAGTCTTTGCTGTGCCCGAATCCTTCAAAGAGAAGGACACGCCCAGTTGGCGGTTCAACTTCGCTATCCTAGGGGCATTCCGACCCACTAATAGCATCTCATCAACATAGAGCAATAAAATGATGAAATCATCCTCGACAAAGTACCTCACAAATACACAGTGATCCGACGTCGTCCGTGCATAACCATGCTCCCCCATAAACGACTTGAACTTCCTGTACTACTGCCTCGGAGCCTGCTTCAGACCATACAAGCTCTTACTCAATCGACAGACCAAATATGACTTACCCTTCGCACAGAATCCCTCTGGCTGCTCCATGTATAACTCCTCCTCAAGATCACCGTGGAGGAATATCGTCTTCACGTCCATCTGCTCGATCTCCAAGTCAAAACTGGCTGCCAATGCTAGCACCACCCGAATAGACGACTGTTTGACAACTGGCAAAAAGATCTCATCATAATCTACGCCTTTTTGTTGACCGTAGCCTTTAACTACCAGCCTTGCTTTGTATCGAGGGCGAGTAGCATCATTCGTCTGCTTCATTCTAAACACCCATCGATTTTTCAAACCCTTCTTACCCTTTGCTAACCGCACCAACTCGTAAGTAGAATTAGCGTTTAAGGAACTCATCTCCTCCTGTATAGCCTGCATCCACTTCTGCCTGTGTTCCTCTTCCATAGCCTCTGCAAAACTTTCAGGCTCTCTTCCGTCAGTCAGTAGCACATACTCACCCGATGAGTATCTCGTAGATGGTCGACGCTCTCTGTCGCTCCTTCTAAATGGAGCCACTGGTGCTGGTTGTATACCAACAGCCTCCTCCCCTTCAGGAACTGCCTCCCCGGCATGCTCATCCTCCTGAGGGACACCCTGACCACCATCATCAGGCTGATGATCAAGGTTAGGAGCAACTCCATGTACTGGCTCCTCCATAACTGGATCCTCTGCGATGTCCTCTGGAAACTGCTCGAAGCGAAATGACTCTAACTCAGGCAATTCCTCAGCCTCAGAAGGTGTCTCGGAATCCTGAGTATTGGTCATGGTCTGATCCTCGACGAATGTCACGTCCCTGCTTCTGTAGAGCTTTCTTCCCACTGGGTCGTAGAGTCTATAGCCAAACTCATCGCGACCGTAGTCGACAAAGACTCATTGCCTCGTCTTCGGCCCAAGTTTGGACCTCTCGTCCTTCGGTACATGCACGAAGGCCTTACAACTAAACACTCGCAGGTGATTGTAGAATGGCTCTTTGTCGTACCATACTTTGTCAGGCACATCATCCTACAAAGGAGCACTAGGAGATAAATTAATAACATAAGCAGCTGTGAGAAGAGCCTCACCCTAATAACTTCCTGGCAAATTTGCTTCTGACAGCAAACATAGCACCCTCTCCATCAGTGTCCTATTCATGCGCTCCGCTACACCATTGAGCTGAGGTGTCTTAGGTGGAGTCTTCTGGTGTCGTATCCCTTGCTCTCTGCAATAAGCATCAAAGGGACCAATATATTTACCGCTGTTGTCGGACCGAACACACAATAACTTTTTGCCCGTCTCGCTTTCAACAGAGGCCTGAAACTCTTTGAAAGTGGACAGCACCTGATCCTTGGTCTTTAAGGCATAGACCCAAACCTTGCTGCAACAGTCATTAATAAAAGTTACAAAGTAAGAAGCACCACCAATAGATTTTACCTTCATAGGACCGCAGACATCCAAGTGAATCAACTCAAGCAATGCCGGCTTCCTTGAACTTGGATGACTTTGGAAAGACATCCTATTTTGCTTTCCAGCTAAGCAGTGCGTGCACTTCTCCAACTTTGTAGACTTGAGCCCTGGAATCACTTTCTTGTTCACCAAGTAGCTCCTCCCCTTCTCGCTGATATGGCCAAGCCGCCTGTGCCACAAGTCGGTAGATGCATCAGAAACTGCGTTTACCTCCTGTGCCCCCTGTACGCTTCCCTCCATATAGTAGAGACCAGACTTTTTGCTTTCTCTGGCAATCACCATCGAACCTCTGAAAAGCTTCTACTGACTATTCCTGAAGAGACGGAAGAATCCCTCATCATCCAACCTTCCAACCGACACCAGGTTGAAATAGATATCAGGGACATGACGAATATCTTTGAGAACAAGAACTGCACATGTCTTCGTCCTCAAATGCACATCTCCAACGACAACCGCCTTCGATACATCTTCATTGCCCATCTTCAACAGTCCACAGTCGCCTGTCGTATAAGTGGCAAATAGTGTCCTGTTGTGAGATACGTGCGCTGAAGCCCCTGAGTCCACCAGCCAAGAATTATCATCGCAGGCGAGGTTTGTAATAATCTCATCACTTACGACGATCACATCGCCTCCATGTATCGAAGCCTTCGTTGTAGTGTTCTCATCTTGCTTTCCCTTGTCGCCCTTCTTCTCTCTTCCAAACAAAACAGTTTCGTTTGATGGGGCCCTTCTTGCCACAGTGGTAACACTCTGAGTCCTCGTACTGATCCTTGGACTTCCCCCTGCTCTTATCTCTGCCACCACCTGGACCCCTACTTTTGTCCCTTTCGCTGCTCTCTACCTCTGAGTGGTGTGATGTAGATGAAGTGCTCTGAGAACGTCTCCGCATCTCTTTATTCAGCACCCCGCTTTTGGAAAACTCCAGACTGACCACGCCTTCTGGAGTAGAAGCGATCATAGATACTCATACGGTCTTCCATGAGTCTGACAATGTACACAGCAGCCACAGTCCCTGAACCTCGTCGTCGAACTTGACTCCTATCGAAGATAGCTGGTCAACTACGCCCTGGAAATCACTCAAGTGATCCATAATAGACGCCCCATCTTTGTACCGCAGACCCATCATCGTCCGGATCAGGAATAACTTGTTTACCCCAGTCTTTTTCGCGTACAAAGATTTCAGCTTATCCATAACGTTTTCGCGTGTTCAATATTGGCAACATGGTTGTACACGTTCTCGTTAACGAACTGCTTGATATATCTGCACACCTGTATGTGCTCAAAATTCCAGTCCTCCTCGAATTTATCAACTGGTCGCTCGGAAGCAAATACGGGCAGATGCAGCTTCTTGACGAACAACAAATCTTTTAACTTGCTCCGCCACTAATGATAGTTGGTGTCGTTCAGGTTCACCATGCGTACTGGCTTCGCGTCCATCTCTCTTCTCTAGTTTTTCTGTCAACTCCTGACACCCTTCTGAATTCTAGAACTTGGCTCTGATACCACTTTTTTGGAAAAGAAGCGTGAAAACCTTTCCCAAAACTAGAGAGTACCTGCGAAAGAACTGAGCAATACAACGCACGAATCAAACACCAAAACAAACCACGCAGACACAAAGAATTTTTGACGTGGAAATCCCTTGCAGGAAAAAAACCACGGGACGTTCGGAGTCCAACCCTGAGAAGCCTTCACTAATGAAATAAAGGAGTACACCCTCTACAAACTTCTTCCGATCCAATACGGATCCCGACAACACTTGGAAGCAAGAATAATTGATTACAAGGCTACGAAGAACAAAGACGACGAGTAGAGATTACCCGAACACGATCCTCCTTCGAAAACGGCCTTCAATCCTCCTTCTTCTCTCCCAAAGTTGTAATGGCACTCTTGCCTCTTTTCTCTCTCTTGTGTGTGCTACGTATGTGATTAGGGTTAGAAAAAACCATATGTAAACACCCTAATTCCGCAACAAAACTTGGACCGTAGGATACGATCCAACGGTGATTAAATCACCCAGAAATCCACTTCATCCCGACAACACAGAGTTCAGACAGAACACTGTGTTTTTGTCACAGAACCATTCTGGAACCAAGGGGGCAGAGTTCGGTCCGAACTCTGCCTCCCCTATTCCAGTATGCCATATGTTGGCTCCCGAATTTCTCTGTCGACTCCGAATGGCCACGTCACCTCCCCGAGCTTCTCTGACACACAGACGGCGCTCGTCGTACTCCGAGATCTTCTCCACATCGGTTGGGAACCCCACCCACTCCAACAGTACGAGTCCTAGCACGGGTCTATGACAATAATGGTGGGTATTCTACAAGTCCAGAGTAGTCTTAGGCATAATTATCTTGTTATAAAACCAGTAACCCAAAAACAATTGCATAAGTCATTTAATCAGTTTATTTCTATCGATTACTCTAAGGACGATTTGCCCTCGCGGCTCTCGGAACTACCAAGGAAAATCAATAACATGATACATGAACTCAATAACTGATAGAGTACTCACACCACATGCAAGATACCATATCGATAAAGGATACATGAATACGAAAACATAGGATACAGGAACAAGTACACATATAAATATGTATAATGGGTATGCGGAATGACTCCATTGGAAGGAGAAAATTTCCAGTCACATCATCATCACCATTTTTTGTCATGGTACATTATCAATTACGATATTGTCGAATGGTAGTGGGGGCTCTATCTCATCATTAATATTGCTTAGTCCATTCACTTGAGAATTGAAGGTAAATTTATCAAAAGGCCTTGGTTCCTGGTATTAAGTTTTAGGATAGTAAATTAAGCCCTTGCTCAAAAAAGAGATTTTATAATTAATCCATTCACTATTACTTGCATTCCCCATTTTACCTTTCTTTAATTTTAATATATAATGGTCCCTATTACTTTTGCCATGAATTAATGGTCCCTCCTTTATGCATACTCATGGACATTCTTATCTGTGTCATACATGAATGATGAGCATAACCAAATATTTAAGTATAAACAGCCCCCTCTCTCCTCCCATCACTCTTTGCATCCATGAATGATGAGCATAACCAAATCAAGTACTGAATATGGGGGCATAGGTAGGGATGGCAATGGGGCGGGTCTGGGTGGGGATCATACCCCCCATTTTCGTCTCCGAGTAGTATTCGAATTTTCATCTCCGTTCCCATTTTCGATCGGATTTAAATTTTATCCCCATCTCCATCCCCGTTTAACAATGTACTCCCGTCCCCGCAACCCGCCTCATTAACACTTTTGGGAGTAGATTTTTTTGTCCCCGTCTGCCTCTCCGTTAATAATTTTTTCTGTATAGTATAAACTATTTCATTCCAAAAAAATTACAAGACGTGTTGATAAAACATTGATTTAATTAAAATTATATCTAGTACTAGATAGATCATGAACTCATACAAATGTGTTGCACATATAAGTATAAGTAATCGAGGTCGAAAATTTACCGGGACGGGGAGTACAATACCCATACTCGGCCCCGAATACGATAGGGGATTTTGTTTAATCCCCATTTCCGTCCTCATCCCCGTTTCTATATCTCCAAATCCGTCCCCATCGAAAAAAAAAAGACGGGTCCCCATAGGGTTCGGGGAAGTTGCCATCCCTAGGCATAGGCTCAGCTCAGAGTACTTCTCTAATTAAAATGTTACCAATGTCTTAACTTGTTATTTGGTTAGCTCATGTTGTATCTACTCTAGGATTTGGACTAATTGCATCTCTTATAGTAAGATCTGACAGATCCTTAGGAACTGTTCACTCAGCAAATGTGAACCTTACTTCAATAAAAAATCAAAAATCAAATTCAAGCTCATGTAACAATCTCGTTTTGGGACTAATCAAACAACTTTGCAACTGTTGAGAACAATATTACGCATTAGCTCTGCTTCCAATTGAAACATAAACACTCCAAACTTTTGTCTTCTTTAAGATTCAAGGACTCCAAAATTGTGTCCCTTGTGCAATTGCATTGAAGAAATAAAATAAACTCTTGCATGAACAAAGGACACAACCAGAATCAAATTTGATGCCACCTTTTCTTAAATTTATATATGCATCCCAATTAACCAAAAGAAATGAACAGCTAAAATATGCATTATTATATAATAAACATAAACACTCTAAAATTCTGCTAATTAAGAAAATAAGTTCAACAATTAGGATACAACTTTTTGTCGTGTCTTAGTTCCCGTGTCACGTCCGTCCAACCGTACAATTATTTTATTTAGATCGAACAAAATTATATGGAGGAATTTGGAAACGAATCACTTGAGAAACGAGAAATTTGGGGAGTGGCAGTCAGGGACTTGCCTGAGTAAGGAGAGATTTGGGGATGCCAGTCGGAAACTTGCTTGAAGGAAAAAGGAGGTGTGAAGAGATTTGGGAGTGCGGAGGGTGCTGGTCGGGTTTTTAGGGGTCGAGGGTGCTGGTCGGGGTCAAGCAGAGGAGATTCTGTAAAGAGAGAGTGAATGACTGAAACTAGGTCAGGAATGCAGAACTTTAGTTCTGCACGGTGACGACAGGTGACGCCCTGGTACGCTGCTAGTCCAAAAGAGACGACGACACAATCGTCGCTCCACTATCCATACAAAATAGCGACGTGGAGGCGACTTACACGCGACGCCCTTTTCTCCGTGTCAATGTGTCGTCCCTCATCCATCACAGATTAGTCACTAATCAGCGACGCACTGGAGCTGTCGCAGAAGTACATCACTGATATATATATTTTTTAGTACCCCTATATATGAAGGCATGGGCAGATCCAGAAACTATAGCTAGGGTGGACTACCAAAATTTGGGATGGACTAAAAGTAGGTAAATTCCCCCCCCCCCCCCCCCCCCCCCCCCCCCCGATCTGCCCCTGCTCTCGAGTACTAAGTCCCATTGTCAAGACCCGTCAGAATTTGCACATCATTCTAAGAGCATCATTAGTAGATGATGCTCAAAATGTCATCTTAACTAACATCCCCTCTCTCCCCCTCCCCCTCCCCCCTTCAAATCACTAGGATTATCAATAAATTGTATGAGCATTCATGAAGAAGTCTACATAACATGTGATAACGAGATGGTCTCAATGAGATACTATTGTCTAACACAGTGACAATCAAGCTCTATGTGTTTCATTCTATCATAAAAAAAAATACATGATTGCAAACAATATGAACATGGCTAGTATTATCACAATGTAGTAGAATCAATATTTTCTGACTTAGGAGGAAAGGATTTTGGCAAGAAACTGATTTAAAAACATAGAACTGAAGGGAAAGAAAAAAAAAAGTCCGGACGAAGCCATATTTTTTTAGTTTTTCTAACCAAATTTCTTTCTCTCTCTTGATGCTAAGAGAAAGCAAGTATCATCAACCCAAGTAAAAATGGGCACTTGGTCTAGTGGTATGATTCTCGCTTTGGGTGCGAGAGGTCCCGATTTCAATTCTCGGAATGCCCCAATTATTATACAATAATGCTAAGTCTACTACCAAATCCTTACAACACTTTTGCAACCACTCACCCATGTGCTGATGGCCCACATGTCAGCAATGGGTGAAAGTTGTAAGCATTTGGTTGTAACTGTAGCATTACTCATTATTATAATTATTTTTTTTTTCATAGCGTGCTTCCAGCTTTATTTTCGTATCACTTCATTAAATTCAGCTTCTAACATTTTACCAAAAGGTTTTGTGGTGTAGTTGGTTATCACGTCAGTCTAACACACTGAAGGTCTCCGGTTCGAACCCTGGCGAAGCCATCTTTTTTATTTTTCTTGCATAGAACACCTTGCAGTTTTTATTTTTATATACAGGTGAATTTTTTTAGCTATTTGGTATTTTCATCTAACATCTTACAAGTTTTATTTCACTATACATATACATATGACAAGTTTTTGCATACTGTATCCCCCCATCCATATCAGTTTCTAAATTCTAATTGTGAGCAAAATTGTCACCCCTACTAATTATGCTGTCAATAACTAGAGAAATGAGCCAAGATCCTCCATCTAAGAATGTGTATGCAAATGATACTCGACTTGTGTAGAATAATTCCCCCTACTAATCAGGGACGGATCCAAAAACTATAAATAAAATGGGCCATCATATATTTGGGTGGGCTAGAAGTAGGCTGGCTAACCCATATAAAAAAATTTCGAAAAAAAATTTTATATGAAAAAAACATGTAAAATATTTTTTTTGAGGTGGGCTCCAGCCCACCCCATCTCATACTTGCATCCGCCCCTTTATGAAGGGGCCAAGTAATAACTCAAAAGACAAGAGAAAAGGTTTTTTTTTTAAAATTCTATGCACACACACACACGTGATTGGGGGCTCGATCCTTGTCGTTTCCTCTAGATGTCCGTTCCACTACCACTAGACAAGAGAGCTCGGACAAAAAAAAAAAGTATTCTTCACTAGTCCATAATCCACAAACATTATGTTCATTTACTACAAAGATGAGCTAACATTCAAAGCAAACAACGTCTAGCCTTTTGTATCTCATAAAGGCTTCAATCAAAACAGAATGCAGAGTCAGGGAAGATGGGGATACTAATCATCAACTATATCCTCAACTATTATAATCAGGTGCAAAAGCTAACATCCTAGATTAAAAGAGCACCCTATCTTACCCTTCTTGCACTTTTATATAGGTTAATTATTCCGAAACAACAAAATCATAGTTTAGGACATGTTACTTTTTCTCTTGTTATGGAAAATACGGATTTAATATTTAGTCATTTGCATGTGTGCATGTGTTTGAGTGTGAGAACAATTTTTAGTATATCATAGTAGATATATTTGTTGGGTTTTGGTCTTTTACAAAATAAATTTTAGTCCCATATCGGCTAGACCAAAGGAGTTGTATCTCTATATATTAGCTTTGCTAGTTTAGAGATGCATATGTGGTGTGGAGGTGCACATAGGTGTGCCATGTGGGATTATTTTTCTAATGGGAAAAAGGCTAAATCAACAATAGAAAGCATTCATACTTTTTGCTCTTGGGAAATTTATTTCCATGGGAGCTAAGCCCCGTAGGGGCTTAGCGACTCGGACCCGGGCTCATGAGGCGTAATGTGGCATTTTGTTGGCGCACTTTGCACCGACCAGGGTGGGCGCCAGGCTGCGCGCCAGGTTGCGTACGTTGCGCCAGTTGCGCGAGTGGCGCAAGGTGGCCAGGTCGCGCAGATTGCGCAGTGGCGCAGTGCGCACAGTGCGCGCAGGTTGGCGCAGGTTGGCGCAAGTGGCTCAGTACGCGGAGTGCAAGGAGCGCAGGGTGCGCGCAGTTGGCACAACTTGCAGCAGAACGTGCGTTTGCATGTTCTGGACGGTTGCTACATGTTCGGGGTAGTTTTTACCACGTCCCTAACTTTGTGGCAACCGAACAGTTGCTGCAGGGCCTATATAAGGCATCCTCTCTCTCACAAGGCTGATATATATATATATATATATATATATATATATATATATATATATATATATATATATACAAGAAAGAGAAGCCACCACAGAAAGTTTACGAAGTATTTTTTTTAGCACAAGTAAATAGAGAATTCAGAAGTGTTTTTTAACACTATTCTGATCGGAATTTGCTTGCGAATTCCAGCAGCCTTCGAGAGAGAGGAAAGACGCCGCACCAGTGTTGCTTTTGCACGGGAGTTCGTGTCCATCCGAGGAGTCAGAAGAGCAGGAGTGTTCCAAGTTCTACAATGAACTTGCTGGTTCCTGGAAGTTGTTCATGTAGTGCGAATAAAGCTTTGAGCAACGGTGATTATTCACCCCAGCAGGAGATCTTCCATCTTTCGCCAGTCACCTTCTTCATTGCTGCCAGTAATTCTGATTGTATCTTCTTTTTAGAAGTACTACGATCGATTGCTGTTGATTACGAAACCTTTTTAGATTCTCGTAATTCAGGATCACCTTCCTTGAAGTGTTGATTTGAAACATTATTTTTACAATTGTTTCATTTTTCTCAGTTTTCCATCGAAAAATTGTGCCCCGGCACTAACAATCTCAAAGCTTTATTGCTACGATGGAAAACGTTAATGCTTCACTCCTCAATACTGACTTTTGTAAGTTAGAAAAGTTTGATAGAGAGCATTATCAAGTCTGGAAGAGGAAGGTTTATCTCATTCTTCAACTCAGAGACGTTGATCACGTGCTTTTTGAAGAGGAACCTACCGTTCCAGATACTGGGTCTGCTGCTGCAATCACTGCTGCTGCAATCACTGCAGCTACTAAACTTCAGACCAAGTGGAGAAGGGAGAATAGCATTTGCAGGCTGCTTATCCTGAATGCTATGGAGGATTCCCTAGCAGAATCCTACAGTAAGAAGACAATTGCCAGAGACATATGGGAGTCTCTGGAGAAACAGAAACTGTACGAAGAAGACAAAAACAGGAGCAAGATATTTGTGGTTGAAAAATATCACAAATGGCTCTTTGAGGACGAGAAGTCCTGCTGCCGCAGGTAAAAGAATTTCTGAAGCTGCGACAAAAGTTGGAAGACGAGGCGATGCCCCTCCCCGACAAGTTTGTTGTTGGAGGGATTGCCTCAAAGCTCCCCGCTGGGTGAAGTAAGTTCTATGAAAACATGCATATGAAGAAGCTTGAGATCAGCCTTGAAGATCTCTTGCAGGAAATCTATGTTGAGGACCAAATGCGGGCTCAACTCAAGGTGGATGCACTGTCCAAGCAATTGGCTAACGCCAATCTGGTTTATACCAAGGAACCAAGGGAAAAGCAGGCGACTTCCTACAGTAAGAAGAAGGACCCTAACAATCTGAACGTGAAGAGGACTCCCTTCAAGCGAAAGAAGGCAAAGTCTCAGATGCCTTGTTTCAAGTGTGGCAAGAAGGGCCACTTCAAAAGTGAATGCAAAGCAAAGACCAAGCAATCAGAGCAAGGAGAGCCTAGTAAGGTATCTATGATCACTGACGTTGTTTCTATAATTGTGCAGGTTGAAGCGGTAAGGACTAACTCTGACTGGTGGGTAGACACTGGAGCCTCCTTCTATGTCTGCTCTAGTAAGGAGTGGTTCACCACCTACACACCTACTTCTGAAGTGGTTATGATGGCGAACCAGGCACAAGCTGAGGTGCTCGGGATCGGGACGGTGGTGTTGAAGCTGACTTCGGGGAAGTCTCTGACGCTTCAAGGCGTGAAGCACGTACCTGCTATCGCTAAGAACCTGATCTCAGGAGGCCTACTCTGCAACGCAGGCCTCAGGATGGACATCAATGCTGGCCAGATGGTGATGTCTATCAAGGGAACATATTTCGGGAAAGCTTTTTATACCGAAAGAATGTTCAAAATTCAGCTTGTAAATCAGTCCAATGTAATTAATGTGATTAATGAAATCACTCATTCTGCTTATACTCTTGAGTTGTGACATAATAGGCTAGGACATGTTTATTGTAAACGAAAAAAACAGAATGTCTAGTCTAGGACTTATCTCCAAGTGTGTGGGTAAGGTAGAGAAATGTGAAGTTTGTGCTCAAAGAAAGATCACAAGGAAACCCTTTCCTCGGGTTAATCGAAGTACAGATCTTATGGAGTTGGTACACTCCGATATCTGTGACTTCAAACAGTTCTCTACAAAGGCCGGGATGAAGTATTTCATAACCTTCATCGATGACTTCTCAAAGTATGCGTTCTTCTACTTGCTGAAGGCTAAAGATGAAGCATTCGAGAAGTTTAAGGAGTTCAGAGCCGAAGCTGAGCGGCAGACTGGACAACAACTCAAAAGAATAAGAAGTAATCGAGGTGGGGAGTATAGGTCTCATGAATTTGCATCGTTCTGCAAAGAACATGGAATTATCAATGAGACTACGGCTCCGTACTCTCCTCAATCAAACGGAGTAGTAGAGAGGAAGAATAAAACGTTAACAGAAATGATTAACTTAATGTTGTTGACTGCTGGTCTTCCTAAGTGCTACTGGGGAGAAGCTGCATTGACGGCCACTTTTATTCTAAATAGAGTGCCTCATGCAACTTCAGAGATTACTCCTCATGAACTCTGGTTCAAGGTCAGACCTAACTTGAATATCATTCGAGTGTGGGGATGTCTGGCATATGTCAAGTTTCCAGATCTGAAGATTCAGAAGCTTGGGACAAGGACTACTACGATGATCTTCTTGGGGTATGCCGAGAAGAGTGATGCTCGAAGATTTCTTGATATTGAGTCAAATCATATCATTGAATCTCGCGACGCAAAATATTTTGAAGACAAATTTGTAAGGCACAAGAATATTGTTCTAGCGGATGTTTCGGAGAATAATGAGGGTGCGCAGGTCTTCAATGAAGATGTGGTCCAAGAAGTTGTTGTTGAAACGACGGTTGAACCATATTTCGCTGAGCCGTCAACGAAGCAAGTGAGGAGGCCGAAGGACTTCGGAAGTGACTTTGTCACCTATCATGTGGAAGTAGATCCGCTTACCTATGATGAGGCGATGAAGACCAGAGACGCAGTTTTCTGGAAGGAGGCGATTGACAATGAAATTGATTCCATCACCTCAAATAACACTTGGGTGTTGGTTGATCTTCCTGAAGGAGTGAAATCCATCGGATGCAAATGGATCTTCAAGAAGAAGATGAAAGCAGACGAAACTATTGACAAGTTCAAGGCTAGGTTGGTAGCCAATGGATTTTCTCAGAAGCAGGGGATTGACTACTTTGACACGTATACTCCAGTAGCCCGGATGACCACCATCAGAATATTGATTTCTCTCACAGTAATACATAAGATGGTGATACATCAGATGGATGTAAAAACGGCTTTCCTAAATGGCGAGCTGGCCGAAGAGATTTATATGCAACAGCCAGAGAGATTTGTCGTCAAGGGTCTTGAAGACAAAGTCTGTAAGTTGGTGAAATTTTTATATGGTCTTAAACAGTCTCCCAAGATGTGGCACGAGAAATTTAACAAAGTTATAAGGTCAAATGGCTACATGGTCAGCGAGACGGACAAGTGTGTTTACATAAAGTTCACTGATGGAAGAGGTGTGATCGTTTGTCTGTATGTGGAAGACATGCTTATCCTAGGTACGGATATGAGCTGTGTCACGGAGACAAAGTGGTTCATCTCGAGCAAGTTCAGTATGAAGGACTTGGGGGAAGCTGATGTGATCTTAGGGATCATGATCATCCGGACAGACACTGGACTAGCGCTGTTACAGTCTTATTATATTGAGAAAATGATCACTCGTTATGGGTATTGGGATCTTCCAGGGATCGATACACCATACAGGTGTGATATGAAGCTGAAGCCTAATTCAGGAGAAAGTGTCAGGCAGCTGGAGTATTCAAGCGTAATCGGGAGTTTGATATATGCTACTACTGCCACAAGGCCTGACATAACTTTCGTCGTGGGAATGCTGAGTCATTTTATGAGCAACCCATGTGTTGAATACTGAAAAGCTGTAAAACGGGTGATGAGATATCTCAAGAAGACTCAGACATATGCACTGTACTACAGCGAAGACACTACAAAAAAAGTATCTTTTTGGGACGACACTATTGGGAACACTAGTATAAAATGTCCTAAAAATATAGTTCTGGGGACGACTATATTTTTGGTAACAAAAAAGTAGTATTTTTTGGGACAAATTGTGAAAATGGATCTCTATTTGGGACTAATAAAACTTTATGACCTAAATAATTCATATTAGCGTCCCAAATAGCTCGGCGGGAATGCCAAGTATTTGGCAGCTAATTGCCAAATTTTTAGGGGAGAACATTTCCCTCCACACGTCCCAATTTCTGACCTTTCGATTGGATAACCTAAATCTATACCGTTCATCACAAAAACATTCAGACTTTATTAGATCAAAACCATTCTGACATTTGCTACTAGCTGCTGCTCTCTCTTTTCGATCAAAAAAGAATGGTTGTTACTCTCTCTCCCAACTTTGCTACACTCTCCTTTGGAACACCTTCCTCAAACCCTAGCTCCTCCCTTTTCCCTCTCTTTGGTGCTTCCGTAAACCCTAGCTTCTCATTTTCATCCGTAAACCCTTGCAGCGGCTCCACTCCTTTCCTCTTCGACGGTGGCTTCGGATCCTCCGCTCCTGCCGCTTCCACCCCACCTTCGATAATGCTTTAGGAGCTTCCTCCTCCGCTTTTGCCACTTTCACCCCCACCTTTGGCAGCGCTTTCGGATCTTCTTCTCCGCTTCTGCCACTTCCTCTCCATGGTAACAAAAGGTTAATTTCTATTGTGTTATATTTATTAGCCAAATTTTGTTTTATATTGCTAGTGTTTGTCGAAATGCCTCTGTAGTTTAATCCAAAAACTTATGCCTAATCTTAGGGAGGAAATTTGTCAAGAATTTCTCTCCCACATGAGCTTTGTTTTTCTTCCATATAAAATAGGTGGTTGAGATTAAGATGTGGAAGTAACATGTCTTTAGGTGTTAAACTACTAGTGTGTGCATGTTAACTTAAAGAAAATGGGTTATAGTATACCAGATTACTTCAAAGTTCAATCGTTGCTGGCTCGCCCCAAAGGCCAGGAGAGAAATTTTTCATTTTAATCGGCACAGTTAATGACAAAAGTTAAGGAATAATCTGACACCATTGGCTTTTCTTAATTTCAAATCAAATAATTGTGTGTATTACTTCAGGACAAAGAAAATGGATAAACTTGTAGGGAATCCTTCCCAAGCATTATTCTCCTATTTTGTTTTTAGTTAAACCCTACTACCGTGGGGCATTAACTCAAATGGTTAATGTATTTCTTGCACAAACCACTATCTATTAGCCACCTAATTGAATCTTCGTAGATGGAGGCTATTTTTTGCAGAGTAAGCATCTTCATGTTGTTAAAGTATATCTTCCATCTTAATATGTAAGCATAGTTGTTTGAAACCCTTCGGGTTGGTCATCTCGGAGAAGCTTACTAAGAATGGGTTCACCAGCCTATCGGAAGCAAGGAAGGCCCTCAATTTTTGAAAATGACTACATGGAGGTAATTTCCTTATTGCAAATACCCAATGAATGAATCATAGCGATTGTCATTGCTTCTTTCTTACTCCCTTACATTTCTGATTACCAGTTCTTGACAAGGAATATTTGGTAGGCTATTCCAACTATATAGCTGCAAGAAAAGTTAATGGGTTTACCTTTCCACCAACAAAGATATGAATGAAAAATTATTTTGAGGAATCTAAATAAGGTTAGAAAAATAAGTTATGGTTGTGGTTTTTTAATTTACCTCACAAGAAATTCAGGCATTATTTTTGCAATCATGAGTTTATTATTTTCTTGTGGAGATTAAAGAAGATTCAATATTTAAAATTTGTCTAGATCTTTACATGCTAGATGAGCATTGAAAACTTGGAACATCAATTCATGCTTCATGGGACTAACATCATGAGGAGAGGATTTTTGGCATATTAGTGGAGAAAGATTCTTGTAAGGAACGATTACTGGTCTTGCACTTATATCTTCTCTTTCCATTTCCTGAGGTGTCTGATATGAATGTCCTATAATTTCATATCTAGCTAATATATAATTCAATTTGTGAAAAATTAATCGGATATGAAGCAATATCCGATACTTATATTAACCTTGCGTGGGATATTCATTTATTTCATAGTAGGTCCAGCAATATTTGGTTTTATTGTGAGGAAGATAAATCTTTTATCTTCACCGTTACGTTAATCTGGCTTGTATAAGGATGTGATTCTATTTGACCCTTTTGGGTTATGTTTTGCATTCAAGATGTGTGTGGTTCCCTGTGGTAATGTTGGTATAGATACTTTCAAAGTGAAAATTTTCAGTTTGAAATTGTATGATGCCTTTTGCAACTTTTGGGTATATATATATATATATATATATATATATATATATATATATATATATATATATATATATATATATATATGCTCCAGCTGGTATTCAAATGGGGCATGTGCACATAACCTGTCATTCACCAGCAACTAGTAATTTGATCCTTACCATATTGAAAGCACTGTTGTTTCAAGCTTGGATTGGGCAAGAGAGCAGAAAGCATGATAAGTAGTTTAAAGGACCACCATTCAAGGCTTAAATCAAACAAAAATAACTTATTAACACTATAGTTTACTAACGAACAAAGGGATTCTTTTTCTTCTTTTTTCAGACAAAATAAATATTGATTATGTTTGATCAAGTGTACTATAGTTGCACTACATGACCACTTGGATATTTCTAATCGGCGAATTACTCGTTTTAAATTGGGTAAAGGAGAGTGGACACAATTTTTAAGGGACCTTTTTCTTTGTGAGAGAGAGGATGTGATCAAGTAGATCCCATCCGATTCTGAAAGTATGTTTTAGAAGCTCTTGGAGCACAGAAACTTTTATCTTCTTCATTATATAGGGATAAAAAGCCAATGAAGTGGTGGCTACCTTGATTTTGAAGCAAGAACATAGATGGGAGGAAGGTATTCATGTTTTGTCCATATAGTGTTGCTGTGTTGTTTTCTCGTTATTGCTTGCATTAGCTCTGAGTAAATAATAATTCATAGTCCCTGGTTTTCGGTATTTGACTCCATATGTTATATAAAATAGAAATTATGATACATGTCTTTATTCTAGTTCAATATGTCAAAAAATTACTCTGCTCATGTTCCTTCCAGTAACATAATATTCCATCTTTCTTGATATGCTTCCCACTCTTCGTCTGCTTGATTAGGCTGATTTCATGCATTTGAAAAGGTCCATAATTTGGATCAAAAATCAAGTGGACGCGGTGTTCGCTAGTTCAAAACGTATCTATTACACATGCTGGAAAAGGTATATATGTATGTTACTACATGCATTTTTTTGGACATTGTTTTCGATAATACAACTTGTTAAACATCAACTTGCAAGCTCTTATGACAATTTTTGCTTTCCCATGTTATACACATTGGCATGTGTTGATTTTCACACAACTTCAGAGTTGTGACAGATGTTTAACTATTTCTAGTTCCAAATACTCAACTTCGTATAATTAATGAAGATATTTTAAATAAATAAAGCATCAATACAAGTAATATTGAAAGAGAAATTATTCTTCTAAAACTCATGATGGCGGATAAAATAGATTATGACAAGTCCTGAGACATAAAAATAATTGAAGTTTTTGGTCAAGCATTTAATAAAACTGAAGATAATTGCACCCACAAACTCAGGTAACATCTGTAGTTTGATTATTTGATTGCACCCACATCAATAGGTAATTCATGATGAGCATTTAATAAAAATAATTGAAGTTTTCGCTTTACTACAACCTCTGAATCCATTCAAAAATATAAATAGCTGTGTCAAGAACACGTCAATAATTTCTGTACAACGTAAAAATCAGATAATAGTAGTTAGATGGTAAGCCCCAAAGGATATGCACGCATATGTTTCATTTTGTTATGAACTAACTATACTTTTTTTTCATATTGACACGGTAGGCATGTATTTCTTGTATCTCTTGTATTTACGATAGATTGGGCTTTTGGATTTAGTTACCTGGTATCTAAAAAACTTATCAGTGATAATGTATACATGTATCAATTTTTTTTATCTTAATGCACTTATCAGTTTATCAGTATCAGTTTTTTTATATTGTCACGGTAGACTGGGATCTTGGATTTAGTTTCCTGGTATGTCTTGTATTCACTTTATCATTCCAATATGAAGAAAATCATAATAGGGCACATTCCTGAGTGACTTATTGGTAGACTACTTTTTCAGCTTCTATGGGAGTTCATGTCAACACAAAGCACTCTTGAGCACCTATGTCAATTGCTCACAGCAAAACCTACAAGTTTGGTTTTTTGATGTGAGCAATTGATAAGTTGGGTTGAAATAATATGAATGTTCAGGTGAGAGTATGTAACACCCATATTCTGAATACGTATTTTGTCAAGCTTGCATGTATTTCAGACCTGTAATTATTTTCTCAGATTTTGGCATGTACTTGTAATTGGCTTGACTTGCAGGTTTTGGTTCTCGTAATTGTGTTTTACCTGGCTTGGTTTATTTTGTGGAAGAGAATTGGTTTGATTTGATTTGGTTCGGTTCAACATGCATTGGAACACCTTAGCCTATGTTCAACCTTCATTCCACCACAACCCACCCTCTTTATTATCCCCACCTAACACTCTCTCTCCTCATTATTTCCCTCCATTAATTTCTTCTTTTTCCTTCCTCTACACAACACTCTACCCATAGGCAAGTGCACCTTGCCACCACATGAGAACCATATTTTATTTGTTCATTAGCTAGATTAGGCCATGGTGATCAACATTAGTGCTTGACATTTGTGATTTGGAGTCTCCATTGTTCTAGATCTAGGTTTTAACGATTTTCGGATTTACATGGTTTTGATCTATTTTGGTTGGATTTTTGTGGGTTTTGATACTTCCATGTGGAAGAGAATTCAATTTTACTCAAGTTAGACCTTTGAAAATCTAGATTTGGCTTTGATTTGACTAAGATATGAAAGATTAAATTTTTGGGTGTTCTTGATGTTCCTCTCGGCCTGGAGAAGAAGATCTACAGTCTGCGCTCTTTAGCGCAGCACTGACCGCGCAGCCTTCCCGCACCGCACGCTTTAGCGTTGGTCGCTAACTGCGCAGCCTGGCCGCTGCCCGATTGCGCAACCAACCCTGCGCCATCGTCTCCTGCGCGCTTGACCCCTGCGCAGTCTGTATCCTGCGCCATCCATTGCCTGCGCAGTCTAAGTCTGCGCACTTCGCAGCCTGCGCCAACCATTCCTGCGCCACCCCAACCCTGCGCCCTGTGCCCCTGCGCACTTGGCACCCTGCGCAGTCTGCACCCTGCGCACTTCATCCCTGCGCAGCTGACACCCTGCGCAATCCAACCCCCTGACCCCTTGCGCAATCCATTGGCTCTTGGAGTTTTGGTTTTATTTCTTTAAGCTTGGCGCTTCTATAGCCCTGTATATTGATATTTTATTAGATATTTTACGCCCATTTTATATCCTTACGCCTTTTGTCATGAACTTGATTTTACTTAATATATTTGGAATGACTATTGTACATGGCATGGTATGACAAGGAACTAGGATAACACGACAGTGACCCATAGTGGTGCACTCCTGACATGACCAACCTGACATGATAGTGGCCCGTCGTGGCGCACTCCTGACAAGTACCCTGACATGATTTATCTTGATGTTGTTGCAACGGCTAACTTGACTCGTATAATCAACTTGACACCGTGGGTGTTCCTGCTTGCTTGCTTGTGCAATCCACTTGTCTTGTCTTGCATCATGTCTAGGACGTGACTCCCTGGTTCCCACGGTCAGGGATTCATACTGAATATGGATTAGGCTAATGACTAGATCAAACTATAGTTCGTGGAGAATTTCCAGTCACAGGCAATCTCATTATCTGGGCGCTCTTAATTGGACTTGTAGCTTGCCGACGAGTAGAGCACATTTCCAGCGTACTGTCATGTGTTGCACCCTCTAAGTCACCTAAGGGTATATCGTCTCCGGGGCGATGTACCCAACCATACTCTCAACCCGCGGAAGGATAACTGGATGGTCTGCAGGGCTTGGGACTGGAAAATTCTCACTTGCATCTTGTTAGTAATTAGGCTTGTGATAACCCTAGTTAGTTAAGTAGTAAGCCGTAGTAATTGCTTGGCCGCTTGTGAATGGATGGAGTCCAGCCTTGTCTAAGTCTTGTCTAGTCCCGGTACCTGGCAACTCTTGCACATGCTTGTTTTACTTATCTCTAACAATAAATGGGTAGAGACTGAGTGCTGTTCAGGCGAATGGTTACAACCTCGGTCCTTGTCTGGTTTAAGGGTTGTAACCTGGCTCCCGGAATGGTCCCACGTCACTAGTCGTTTATTGTCCTGTTGCACTCTTTATTTACTTGTACCTTCTTCTATTTTCTTTTCTTATGTTCTGATATGCTGGCTTTTGTTCTTATTTCGTGGCCTCCTTTGTGGCACTTGCTCTTTCTGGGGTTTGACCCAGCTGGTTTTGTGTGGCCAGATTTTGGAGCAGCTTCCGAGGATCTTTCGAACCTCCAGCCCGATGGTGGCGACTAGAAGGAACCCGGGCTATGAGTGGGTTTTGTCACGACCCGCACCCTGAAGAGGGGCACGAGCACGTGGTTACGTCCAGCCTACGCCACAGAATTGACGGTAGAACAATGTATATAGGGTCTGTAAATACTACGACTAAACAGATAAATGTACTTGTACAGTATATACACTCCGAACGGAGGAACATAGCAATACAGTCTCAATCACACATATCAAAACTAAGGTAGATCGCATGGAAAAGAGATATGATAGAATAAGCAAGAAACGAGTCCAGAAATATCCACAAGTCACAGCTAAACACAAACCAGAGTCTCAGAATAATAATAAGTATAAAGATATTACAACAGAAATGAACTAGCTGGCTCGCAGGCAAGGCAAACCTAACTAAAACTAGGCTACTCGGGATGAGCGAAGTCTAGTGGCTCTACCACTAAGCCCCTGTCTAGGTCAAGTCCATCAGACTCTATCCCGTAGTAAGTCGGGCAATCAGCCTCTAAATCATCTGTAAAATTTGTCAACGTATCCTGTCAGGAAAATGAGCAAGTACAAAACACCAACAGCAGTTCCATATGAATTGAGAAATACTATAATACAAGACAAAGAATATAGGCGACTTGGGAACCATTTGAAAGTCGAGTTACAACCCTTAAACCAAACAAGGACCGGGGTTGTAACCCTTCTTTCAAACAGAACCTAGTCCCATCATCATGGTACAGTATAAAAGGCAGGTAGAGCATATGAGAAATAAAACATAGAATGGTGAAAGTACAGTAAGTAAAGGTGAACTGAAATGTAAGATATGACAACAAATAAATAAAAAGTGATTTGAACTATTAGGGCAAAATGTGATCGGCTAGGGAATCACGGAAAAAGGTTATCCACTTGGCCCGACAATCACACGAAAAGAAACCTCTGGAGAGGGTCATGCCCGCCAACCTGGATAACCGGCACGGGGTATCTGCTACACCCTACGTGAGGTGAGGGTGGCGCTAGCAATATATAGTAACACACGGAGGCTTTGATCACATAACCCCTAATAATTCCCCTCTATCCCCCGAATAGTATCACGGATCCGGACATGGCACGTCATGACACGGGGTTCCATAAGAGGGTAGCTAGTCCCCTTAGGAATCGGTGTCTATACAAGCACGAAACACAGAAATATCTCATACTCATATACCAAGAAAGTTCAGGAATAACATCTCATGACAGGATCCGATGTATACTAGTCCGTGAACCGTCGTGTCGGGAATCAAGTAAAACACTACGACTGAATCGGATATAGTAGATATCAAGACAATAAAAACTATCAGTGAATGTACTCGCCTGTGGCCCTGAGCTGATAGGTGAACATATGCTCAGAGTGATCACAGACCTAAAATAAGATACTATGAGTCAAACAGAGCTAAATACTGAAAAAGGAAGCTAATACAAGCCATGAATGCAAGTCTAAGTCAATACTAGGTCAATCTAGGTCAAACTGAGTTATACTAGGTCATACTGGTTCATACTAGGTCATACTAGGTCGTACTGGTTCATACTAGGTCATACTAGGTCATACTAGGTCAATGGGAGTCATTCCAAGTCAAACTAGGTCAATCGGGATCAACGGTTGACTTACAGTTAACTTTTGGTCAAAAAGTCAACTCTGGTCAATTCTGGTCAACTCTAGGTCAACTCTAGGTCAAACTAGTCTAATGTTGACCAACTGTTGATTTTTAGTCAACTGGTCAACTCTGGGTTGGTTTCGGTCAAATCGGGTTGCTTAAAGGCTAAGTTTGACTCTCGGTTGACTTTTGTTGACTTTTGGTCAAAAAGGTTAACCGACGTCAAAACTAGTCTTAGAGTACCATATTTGATCATTACCAACCACGGGGATCAAGTTCTAACACCATCTTAGGCTTCTAACACTAATATCCTATTTCTAGGCAAAACTAGCATTTACCCTTCCAAGGTAAATCCCGATACCTTGCCAAAAACCAATGAAACCCCGCAAATACCCATGGCACTAGCCTAGGCTCCTTAAGGTAGCTAGATATCAACCTATCTAAGGTTTACCTACCAAGAAATTTGGATATCCTAAGCATCTAGACCATCTTACGACACATGCTAACCCTTTACCCATTACCTTACCTATATCATGAATTTACCCTTTTCATTACCCCACTCACCAACACCACTCACCCTCTCATGATACCACACTCTAATAGGCCTCTCTATAGGTTTCCTAATAGGTTTCCTACTAGTTTAGAGATAGGCTAACTATGGGATACTAAACTACTCTCAAAATACCTCACAAAACACTCACACACATCTCACAAAACACACACACACATGGAAATAAAAGGACAGATTTTTGGACAAGTGGGGACTGATTTTTTTTTGGGGTTAATAGGGCTGTCATTTGGACATGAAAAGTGGGCATAACTATAGGTGAATTGGTGGCTATGAAGGGTGAAATTGGAGTGATTTTGGATGGGTTTTCAAGGGGTTTATGGACTATTTTTTGTGGGGACAATGTAGGGGTTGTCACTAAGGATATGGGGGCTGTTTTACCCTCCCATAGCTGCTGAATTCAGCAGCACATCCCCCTCTCTTGGCCTCTCAAAACCCACTCCCTACTCATCTATCTAACTCTCACAACTCACCCACTCATACACAACACTAACCACAACACCACCACTACTAACATCAACACCCACACCAACACCAACACCAACATCAACACCAACATTCCCCCCATCCTTGGCCGACCATGGCTGTCCCTTAGGACACACCAAAATCACACAAACACATAACCATATACTCCCCAATATATATATAAGCCATATATATATATATACATCTATATATATATATAGAAATATATATATATATATATATATATATATATATATATATATATATATATATATATAACCACACAAATATAATCAAATGAAAGAAGAATATGATACATTTAGATACATGAATAAACTCATTCTAAAATGTGCAAAAATCTGGAATATATGGAAGAACAACACAAAATAATATTAGAACAATATTCATGTGTCCAAAAGAGGGTTTTTCCTATTGGGATACAAACCTACATGTGGACACCCCTAGAAATATCCAAAGGACACAAAAATGGTCTCTAATGGGGACACCACCATGGGAATCATTCCTAATGGGTTCCTAACCAATCTACATGAGAAGAGGAACAAGTTTGGAGAAGGAATCATCTTGATTTGGAGAAAGAATCAATGGGAAGCTTCAAAGAGGAAGGAGCCTTTGGAGAAGAAGAAGAAAAAGTGATGAGAATGAATAGGAAAAGTGGTTTTCTCTCTCCTCCTTATCCCTACTCTATGGCCGGCCACACATGTCCCATTTTGTCTTATTGGATAATTACAAATTTGCCCTCCAATGGTTTAAATAGCTAATAAATAGGAAAGGGTTAAGTCGGGGGTAGTTTAGTCAAACCGAAACCACTAATATCTAACTAAATATTAACTAAAATAATTAGTCTAGTCTCTAACCAAAATATCTAATATGTGGGCCATGGCTAACTAATGTGTGGGCCCGCTAAGGTCAAAATACCACGGGTCCCCGAAACAAGTCAAAACAAGTCGGAATGAGTTGAAATTCGAACCCGATTCAAATAACCCCAAAATAATACAAATAATAATTAAATAATTCCAAAATAATTTTTAAAGTGAAAAATTACCAAAATACCCCTGTCTGTGAAAACTGGGGGTGACAGGTTTTCTATTTTGTTTTGCTCACTCTATTGTAAAGTTATTCTTTTGAGGCGTTTAGCCGACGAGCACCTGTTAGCTCGATGCACTTTACTTACTGTCTGCCTACGGGCTGTAAACATGATTAACAAATCCTAGGGTTGATCATATATGACTTAACTATTGCTAGTCCTAGCATTTTGTACGACTAGCTTCATGATCAGCTGATATGTAATATTTGGGACGCCTTTTATTGTATATTTGGTGGTCAAACATCTTATAATTATATTATTTGCTTGAGATTGAGACAGTAGGCTTGACCTTAAGAGACTGTTGGCTTGTAGTAAACCCTCATATCTAGACAGCCGTGATCGTATAGCGAGATGAACTTCATTTCAATATACGTAGCTGGCTATGTTCGCCCCCGCTCTCCAGTATTCTGGTTCTGGGGTGTGACATGGTTTAAGTGGTGGCCCATGCAGGTCTTGTCAATCAATGAATGTGAGGGTTTACCGAATAGATGTCTCAATCAGTACTCATTCTTGATCTCCGTTCATATCCTCTGAATCTCTGAAATCTTGACTTGATCACATGCTTGTATCGTTGATCTGTCCTGGTCCTTCCTTATTGTTTTCCCTGTGTCATCTTCTTTAGCGGTACTGTACCTGACCCAGCCGATCAGCAAGGAGGAGCACCTCCCGTGGACCAGCAACCCGGAGATCAAGCCCAGCACTCCGGAGTAGCCTTCAGAGTTATACCTACTGGAGGAGAGCCCCCAGTTCAGCCCGTTCAGCCTGCCGAGCCGGATGATGGCACTTTGGTAGGTCTCATCAGGACTTTGATAGCTTTCCAGGATCGTCGAGGAGACGCCTTACACCAGACTGTAGCAGATGCTTTGACCAGAGGCGGTCATCCAGGGAACAGCACGGCCAACAGCTTCAAGCGCTTGAACCCTCCATTCTTCGACGGTAGTGAAGATGCGATTGTCACGGACGCTTGGCTTCAGGATACCGAGGTGATTCTGGAAGCAGCTAGAACACCTGAGAATAAAAAGGTGGCGGTGGTACGCCTGCAGTTGTTGGACTTAGCTCGCAGTTGGTGGGCAGCGTAAGCCATGGGATTAGTGGCACCCATTGCTTGGGCAGTATTTAGAAAGAGATTCCAGATGAAGTATTTCGATGCTGTGGCTCGGTACGACCTGCAGACCAGATTTACCAACTTGAAGCAAGGAGGCAGATCGGTCGAAAGTTATACATCTGAGTTTTCTAGGATCAGTAGGTTTGCCCCCACCTTGGTGGCGACCGAGTTTGATAGGGCCCAGCGGTTCCAACAGGGACTGTATTTGGAGATCTTGTTGGCAGTCGAGCAGTTCGAGCACCAGACGTTCGATGCAGTATTGAGGGCAGCTAGGAGGCATGAGTACACCTCCCAGAGGATCGTGGATAGGACCGGAGGTAGGAAGCGGTCCCACAGTCAGATGCACCAATCATCAGCTCCAGCCCCGGCAGCTAGAAGTTTGACTATTGGGACTCCGAGGTGGGCGGCCTCAGTAACGTCGATTCAGCAATCGACCCCGACGTACCCGCAGCAGCAGAAGCAGAAGCAGACTTCCACCACTACCAAAATACATGGATTTACCGACGGCCTTATCCATCGGTAGTCCGTCGCCAAAAATAAATACCGACGGATTACCGACGGATATTTTGGTAAAATAGCCATCGGGAATAACCTCGTCGCTAAAACATATCCGTCGCTACTCCGTCGCTCAGCGACGACTTAGCGACGGAATACCGTCGGCGCATTTAAATATATATAGCGACGGATTACCGACTAGCTTTCGTCAAAACATGTATCAGGATATAGGGTTAGCGACGGAAAACTCCGTCGCTAAAGAGTCGGCAAAACCGTATCAGTAATTTTCTGATACGCAATATCCGTCGCTAATCCGTCGTAAATTTGTCGGTAAAAGCGTATCAGAGATTTTTCCATACGGCAGGTCGTCGTTATGCCGTCGCTAATCCGCCGAGGTGTACGACGGATTAGCGTCGTATTAGCGACAAAACATCTGTCGCTAACTACAAAATTTATGGACATCAAACAGAACCAGGTCGACGGACATTCCGTCGCTAAACCGTCGCTCAATGTAAAATTCTCCAGGTAGCGACGGATATTACGTCGCCAATCCGTCGATACCTTAAATTCCTACAGTTAGCGACGGATAGTCCGTCGGGACTTTGTCACCAGTCCGCCGTAAGTTAGTCGCCAATCCGTCGCGAAAGCTAAAATTTATGGACATCAAACAGCACCAGGTCGACGGATCGTCCGTTGCCAATCCGTCGCTTTATTGAAATGCTCCAGGTAGCGACGGATTTTACGTCGCCACTCCGTCGCTAACCTCAGTTTCTCCAGTTAGCGACGGACTATCCGTCGCTGAGTGGTCGCCAGTCCGTCGCTAACTTCTAATTTTTGAAAAAAAAATACTGTAAACAGACTCTTTCCTGTCTATACAACACATCCAACACAATATCAAACATGCAAAATATCCATATACAACACCATATATCCATATCCAACACGAATATCCAACGTATCCAATATCCAACACCATATATCCATATGCAAAATATCCATATCCGACACCAATATCCAACGTATCCAATATCCAACAAAATATTACCAACACAATATATCCAATATCCAACATTAAATTATCCAAACATAAACAAAATATCCGAACATACAATGTATCTAAATGTCTACAAAACCAACAACATAAACAAAATCAAACCCCGTCCGTCGGATCGTCTCGTGCTCGTGCCGCCGCATCCGCTTTGCGTATGTACTCCTCCACCGTGTGTGCCGGCACTTGGGACAAGACATGGTCTGGAAGCGCGCGTAGCTGCTCTGGCGACAACATGTCAAGGAGCGTCAAGATGGTGTTATCCGATACGATGCGGGCGTCCGCAGAGCGGTTAAACGAAAGCCGTCTGGGGGAAGAAGGACCAGGTCGATCCGAAGCACCGGCAGCAGCAGTAGACGGACCGGGAGCACCACCAGATGAACCGGGAGCACCAGCAGACAGACCGGGAGCAGACGGACTGGGAGCAGACGGACCGGGAGCAGACGGATAGCGCCCCAACACTATCGCCCGCAAATCTGACACCGCGGAGGTCAGAGTCGCAAGCTGCACCCTCACATCGTCAACCGGGGGCGCTGGGGGAGGCAGAGGCGGTGGATATCTCGGGGACGGCTGCAACGAGGGCGCCATGGAACCTAAGCCATAGACGCGCCCTTTTCTAACGCCGCCGACGGATTCTACGAACACGTCGTCGTAGCGAGCGGCCATAGAAGAGTGCGTCTGGGTGGGCGTCGTTTCGCCGATATTCTCGGAAGGGGGCTCGATCTCAAGCCGACTAAGTGCCTCACGATACGCAGCCTATCCAATGAATGTGTTTATACTATAAGTTTTTCTAAGTTATAATCTAAATCCTATGTTTCCCTAAGTTATAGTCTGAATCCTAAGTTTATCTAATTAACTTAACAATAATTATATTTCTAACATAAATTTCATAAACGTAAGTACTTACATCAGTCTCCTCGGCCCTCGCGTCGACGAAGCTCCCGTCCTTCCGTCTCTTGTGCGTATGCACGAATACATCGTGAGCGGTGACCGTCTCCGCCTCTTTCCCCTGCTTCACCGCCCGTTGGGCCTGCATACGTAGAATTTAATTAACTTCGTATATTAACAGTACAAAATTAAATAATAGAATGAATTTGAATTTGCGCTATACGCGTCGATGCGTGGGCCTTGATCTCCCCGTATGCAGACCCGCGGCCTGTCGATTAGCCTTAGCTTTCTCCGATTTCAGCTTGAACTGCGGATTATCCATCTTCTCCAACATCTGCTCATAGTACTCCGCCCGGATCCAGTCCTTCCTCGTATGCGCCGTACGAAGGTCGTACACCGAATCCCGTATCTTCTTCCCGGCGGCGGCTTTGTAGGTCCTGCGGATCGCCTTCTCGCGATGGGAGGGCCACCAGAACGTCCTCTGACATACAAATTCAAATATCACGTAATAAAAAATTTAATGATTTAAAGAATAATTAATAATTCATCGACGGATTTATACCCTCATCTCGTCGAGCCAGACGTACTTCATGTCCTGAGGCACCTCAGAAAAATTGAGGTAGGGGCCATGGTAGTTATCCCGGATAATGCGCCCTAGAATCCGGGCAGCATCCCACGGGAAAAACCTATAAAGAAGCAACGACTGAATTATTAACTTGAATAAATGAAACAAATTTAATAAATTAACTTAAATTTACTTACGATTCACCAGCGGGCCATAGCTTTCGTCGGAACTCGCCCACCAGCCTCCCTGGTGGCGTCGAGGGATCCGCGGGTCCGCGCACGTACTCTCCGGTAATAGGATGAAACTGAATCCCGGGGTACTCCGAGGCCCACCCTGCAGTAACTGCTGGGCCCCCTGCTGCATCCGCTGGTACATTCGGTGGCGGAACGGATCCGCTAGCGGATGGAGTCACAGGCCTCGACGACGATGTCGGTGGCACCGAGGAAGAATGATGGCGGGAAGAGCCTGTGTCCGGGCTCTCCAAGTCGGGATCGGAGGTCACATCCGGGGAATGCGGCTGGCGACCACGACCGCTACCACCACGCCCACGCCCACGCACACGACCACCACCACCACCGTCGCCGCCGCCGCCACCGCCACGACCACGGCCAGCACCACCAGTACGGGTGCTCGCAACCATGCCCTATAAATAGAACACATAAACAAAATACCGACAACATAGATTTATAAATGAATATAAAACTAAACATATCCATACCAGCAGCAGGGCGATGAGTGCCGCCCAGACGAGTAGGCCTAGGAGTGCCATCTGCAAAAAGAAACTCATACAATAATACACAAATATCCCAAACTGAAATAAATATTACAATCAGAAGTGAAGTACGAATAAAAGCTAGATACACAAAATCTGATAAAATCACGCACCAATACAACAAAGTACAATTCTTGTAACTTTTGATGAAAGGGCATCTTGTGTTCCACTAGACTTGTAATTGTAAATCCAAATGTAATAGGGTAATTTAGAATTCGAGACTAGATATTGGGTGCTTCAAGATACAACTGAAATATAGCGATATTTAATCATCGTCATCGTCCTCTTCCTCGGCCTCGGCCTCATCATCATCATCATCCTTATCGTCGAATTCATCTGTATCCTCATCCTCATCCTCATAAAGTTCTTCTTCTTTTTCTTTTTCTTCTTCTTCTTCTTCTTCTTCTTCTTCAGTCTCAATACTTGGGACAAGACGCCTCTTTCTTCCCTGGTTGACATCTAAGTCTTGTATATCAACCTCTTCCTCCCCTCTATTTTTATCAGCAAGAGGTATATCAACCTCTAATTCAACATCCATGTCACAAGACTGTTGTCCCAAGTATTGGGGCTTTTCGATCTGGTCCTCTTGGTATGCTGGGTCTCCAACGTTGAATGTATTTCTAGATTTAATCTTGCATACTGCCCACCAGTCAAAGCAATCTCTACGACGCCTTGGGTAGCTTGTATAGTAGACTTGAACAGCCAGACTTGCTATCGCAAACGTGTCGGACCCTCTATACCTCCTGCGATAATTTATATCGACGAATCCAAATTGTTTATCGATTCTCCAACCGATATTTGGTGTCGTATCGAACCACTCACATTTGAACATAACAATATGCATATCAAATGGGGCACTATATTTTTTTTCCATAAATAAATTCACTTTATTTATTTTGTATCTGAAAAAATTACAACTGTAGGAATCCGATCTAGAAGACGATCGCTTTATCCTTTGGACTATGCGAAGAAGAAAAGCTCTCAAAATTTTGACAGTAGATATCAATGTATCTGTACAATGAATAAAAAAAAAGAACTCTATTTATAGAGTCAAAACAGTAACTGAAAAGATAACTACCTCACCACTAGTGCATTTGAAAAGTCACGCAGACTCTAAATACACGCAGGGTTAGTGAGTAGTTACTGGACGTGGCCCGTAACTGTTGGACACATGGCATTAGTGCATGGGTCGTGTGCAAGTTACTGGGCACGCGAGAGAGAGATCGGTGGCATGGCTGCCACGTACTCCAGTTGAAATGAAATCCACGCTGTCTTGCTGAAGGCAAAAAATCCACGCAGTTTCGTTGACGCAAACTCGTTGAAGGCGAAATCCACACAAGCTTTGAAGAAGAATACTTCAGAATTTATGCATGCTTTGAGCGGAATAACTCAAAAATCCACGCAAACTTGAGGAAGGAGAAGGTTCAGAATCCACGCAAACCGCCAGCTGTCTTGATTTGGCACGCTTCGTCTGACACAAAATCTCTGACATTGATTATATTTGTCAGCCGCATTAAATGAAGATAAGACCCAAAGTCATGCCAACTTGGTGAAGAGTGAGTCTTGCTAAGAAAGATTTCGAAAATCACGCAAAAGACGGCGATGATCTCTCGAATTCTGTACATACGTGGCATACGAGGAGACGTTTCTCGACTGCTGTGTTGTCAGTCATTATGATTCTGACGTATGGCTGAGCTGTCTCTGTGTGACTTCTAAAGGAGATGGCCAGGCAGAACTTAGCGTATCTTTTGTGCTGCTTCTTGGATCACTCTGTGTGACTTGTTCTGATCAACTCAGCGTGACTTTCATTTTTGAGGCCTACAAAACCCCCTTCAAAGTTTTCGAAAAAATGATAAAATATTTTCGAAATACTTTGAAAATAGAGATGATGAAATGAGTTAAAGTCACGCTAAGATGGCTCCAAAATTTTTCGGAAGTTGAAAAGACTTCGAAGTTCTTTGAAAACATCCAAATGAACTTATTAAATGTCATAATGACTCTTCGTTCTCCGAGACTGATTGCGTCCAATTTATGGTGGAATATGAACTGTCGACGAGATCTGTTATATAGACAGGGAGTGATTCTCAGTTTTGACTTCATCTCTCGAAAATATGACCCCAAAGGAAGCAGCCGAAGAGGAAGCACGCAAGTTGGGCTTTTGTTCCCATGGTGACCCCACTTTTGGGGGCAAAGAACCCGAACCTGTCGTCATCGAGCTCAAGGACGACTCCACGCAGGTAGCCAAAAATCTCTTGAGCTACTTTGGATTGGATGGCTCGTCTTCTTCTGATGGGCGGAGCCTTATGGAGAAGCGTGAAATGCTCGAGACTCTATTGCATCGCCTGGGAGTTAAGAGCGTAGAGGAGTTAGGCATCAAACTTAGCCGCTCTGGAAAATAGGGCGTAACTTTCGACGCTTTTGTTGCACTTTTTTTTTGTCTTTTTGTAAGGCCATCAGTGCCTGTTTAAAGAATGAAGTACAACTTTTGTGTTTGATCTGCGTACCTTTTAATGAAGGAAATTAATTAGCACTCTTTGACTGTTTCCAATGTTGCACGGTCTCCCGAAGTACACGTGACACTCATTCCACAATTTACGAGCGATATTTATGCGGATCTTTTCCAAGAATAGACCTGCACTTGACCCTTTAAATAGATGGATGAACTCCACGCAAACTCATCTTCCCATTCTTCTTCCTCTCTTCTGAGAATGAATTTTCTATGAGAAGGAAATAGGAAAGCCATGTTGTCTGATGTCAAATCTCTGTGCATGCTACCAGACATGGATCTGTCAATCCTTAGCAGCAAACTCAGTGGTAAGTTCAATATACACGTATCGAATTTTTTTTTTGTTTGCTAAAGACAAATTCATCTTCCTGAAATGAACAAAATGCATCTGTCTTTGCTTGGCCAGTTTCTGTTGACTGATTTTTCTTTACTGTTTCTTGCAGAATTTTGGCTGAAAACCTTCTTCAGAACTGGCATTGGTGATATGGATGCAGTGGACAATGTTCTTCTGACATTTACATCAGGGAGCTCATACGCTTTTGACGCGTAAATCAGACAACTCAGAACTCTTCGTGAGATAGAAGGGTCTTCCTTAGATGGTAGGAAGAGCCTTTATACATGAGAGTTGGATGGTGGAGTTAACTCTACTACCAAGAGATTGGGTAGTAGAGTTCCTTTGACGACAGAACTAGGAATTGTATCCCAAGGTTGGATACATTCCTGTCTCCTCTGAAAGGTCGCTCCTAATCCACCAGTTGTATTGGCAGCAACACGTTTTCGTGTTGCCCTACTCTGTGGTTCTCCTCTCGTCTGAGAGATAAGACCAGAGTTTGATTCCTGCTGGACACCTAGGAATTGCCACAAACAACGAGATTGCCAGAGAAGATCCAAGAAGAAATAGATCTCAGTTGTACATAGAACGAAAATCCAAGATTTGTAATAGATTTCCATTATGATTTGTAGGAAAGTCTAAGAAAATGTAATAGACTTTTTGTGGTGAAATGGGAATGAAAATGACAATTCTTCTATGCTCAATGATTTGTATTTGTGGATGAATTGTGGACATGATAGATAATAAAATCATCTTTTCTGTTTTTTAGAGTATATGATATTATCAGAGGTATTATGGACATGATAATATATAGGAACTCGAAAGAAAATAGATTGATTTCTATGCAGAGGTCAAAACATGACAAATGAGTAAACAGATTCGGAATTGATTCAGAGGTTATGAAAACATGATAAATAACGAATCCCTACTTAATGAACTGATAGAAGATTATGAACGGATGAACCGTTAAGAAATGATGAACAGATGAACTGTCGAATGAATGTAATAAATGAACGGACGAACCGTCAAGTATTAATGAAAATGTGAAACGTCGGATGAATGTGAGAAATGAATGGATGAACTGAGTATCGGGAAAGAATATGTCCCTTCGATCCTTGTAACCATATGCCTATAAATAGAGCATATCTTTGAATAGAAGGATCGCATTTTATCCACAATGTCTTCTGAAGAGAACATAAAGAAGGCTGAAGTCGCCCTTGAAGCTACTGAAGGTGTTAAAGAACATCCACCTCCGCAGAAGAAGGAAATGGGCGAAAGCTCGTCTAGTCCCAAGCCGCCAAAAGATATCCTGGACTTCCTGGTCGAACCAGGAGAAACCGAAGAAGAAGAAGCAATGAGGCTGGCTGCCTGTCAATTCTTGGTGCGGTCAGGAAAAGATGTATTCAATTCTTTTGCTGATTATGTATGTGGTCCTCGTCCCAAATATGAAAGGGATCATAGTGATCTTCCATGATGATGTACTTTTTTTTTCTTCTTGAGGGATTTGTCTCAAATAAACTCCGTTTTAAGGAAACTTTGTTTACGATATATCCTTTCCACTTTTATATTTTTGCCTTTATTCATTGATCTTTTGACTCAGAAATCAGAAAGACTAAATATCATTTTCATAAATATGATATTGAGATAGAAAATTCAGAGGTAATGTGGACATGATTTTCTGGATATCAAATTTGTTGAGAAAACGATACAAAGTAGAATACCTATCTCCACTGGGGATAATAGATATCAGAATGATTCTTCGGAAAGAACAATAAAACAGCTGGAGAGTGATGGGAGGACAATTTTGATAGAAATATCAGACGTAGTACTTCTTCAAGAATTTGCCGTTGATGGGCATCATAGTGGCTTTACCATCTAGAGTAGTGAGTTGATAAGCCCCATTAGAAAAGATCTTATTGACAATGAATGGACCTTCCCATTTTGTATCAAACTTGCCCTTACTCATGTGTGTCATAGTCATCGGGCGTCTGACAGTAAGCACAAGTTCTCCTTTCTGAAATGTTCGAATTTTGACTTTCTTGTTAAAAGCCCTTGAAATTCTAGCTTGATAGAATTCAATATTCTGTTGAGCAGATAACCGTTTTTCATCCAGAGCCTCCAATTCTTGAAGTCGAAGACGATCATTATTTTCGGCAGTGAGTTCATTAGCGATTGCTATCCTTAAAGAAGGAATTTGAATCTCTAATGGGAGAACAGCCTCAGATCCATACACCAGAGAGAAAGGTGTACACTTAGTAGCATTACGGACTGTAGTGCGATAAGCCCATAAGCATTCCCCGAGCTTGTCACTCCAATTACGTTTGTTAGTGGAGACAAACTTCTTTAGGAGTTTGATAATAGTCTTGTTGAAAGCTTCTGCCAATCCGTTAGCTGCTGGATTATATGCGGTAGAAGCAACATTATTGATCCGGTGATCGTCACAGAATCGAGTAAATTTCTGGCTGACGAACTGTGGTCCGTTATCATGAACAATGCGTCGAGGAACACCAAATCTGTAGATGACATGGTGCTTAATAAAGGTGATGACATTAGACGTCTTAACTTCAGATAAAGGAATAGCTTCGGCCCATTTGGAGAAGTAATCGGTTATTGCGAGAATGAACCGATGACCTTTAGATGATGGAGGATTGATCGGGCCGACAATGTCCATGCCCCAAGCTTCGAAGGGCCATGATGCTGCCGTCGGATGTAGAAATTCCGAAGGTTGATGTATAAAATCCGCATGGATTTGGCAAGCTTTGCATTTCCTTGCATATTCAATGGCATCTGATACCATAGTTGGCCAATAATAACCCATCCGTCGAATAGGGTCTTGAAGTTTTGGCCCAGGTTGATGCGCTCCACAAATTCCATCGTGTGCTTCACGAATAACTTGTTGGGCTTCATCACCGGCAATGCACCGAAGGAGTAAACCATCATAAGCTCGACGATATAAGGTCTTTGTTGTATGATTGTAATAGAATCTGAGTGATCGTCGTCTGATAGATGCTGCCTCACTCGGATCGTCCGGAAGAATATCATACAATAAAAGATCTAAGAAAGGAAGTCTCCAATCTTTATCCGTATTCTGATTCTCAGTCGAGTTACTGAAGATGAATTCCATGCTGGAATCGGATGAAGATGATATCGATTTACGACTAAATCCAAATCCTCTTGTTGTGTTGACGTCATGAGATGTTGATTCTTCAATGTCAACTGGAAGTCCTAGAGTCAGGTTATTTTCAAGATGAAATAATTCTCGACTATGAACAACAATCATTTGTTGCCGTCTGATTGGGATAGCCAGCACCGCTGCAAGATTAGCAAGGGCATCAGCTTCTGTGTTACATGCTCGCCTAACATGTTCAATGAAGAATTCCTTAAATGATGAGGCCATAGATATGGCCACTCTATGATAAGGAACCAGATCTTGATGGCGAACTTCATAAGTACCCCTGATCTGATTGACAATAAGTTTAGAGTCTCTATACGCCTCCAAATGTTGAATATTCAGATGTTTAGCGAGTTGAAGACCAATAAGCAATGCGTTGTACTCAGCTACATTGTTTGAACACGACTGATCGAGAGAATAAGCTCTTTGGATGGCAAGACCTTCTGGCGATACAAGAATAATTCCAACTCCAGCAACAATATCGCCATTAGGACCAATTCTTGACGCTCCATCAAAGAATAGACGCCAAGTAGGATCTTCTTCAGCAATTTGATTTGAATCTAGGACTTCATCTGGGATTTCATCATAGAGTTTTGAATTTTCTGGAATTGAGTGAGCAGCCAGAAAATCAGCTAAAGCTTGTCCCTTGACTGATTTCTGAGGAATATAGTGCATATCATACTGAGCAAGTAGGATTCCCCAGTTAGCCAATCGAGAATTCAAAACACTGGGTTTCTTCATCATGATCCGTATAGGATTGATCCTGGAGATGACATGAATAGTCTGACCAATGATATAATAACGTGTCTTTTGGACAGCAAACATCAAGGCTAGACATTCTTTTTCAACTGGTGAATATCGAGGTTCAGCTCCTGTCATAGTGCGGCTGAGATAATAAATGGCTTGTTCATGGCCATTTTGATTCTTTTGAGCGAGTAATGCACCCAATGAATGACTCATTGCTCGAGTATAGAGGAGGAACGGTATTCCTGAGACGGAAGGTACCAATACTGGAGGGCTCATCAGATATTGTTTTATATCATCGAATGCTTTCTGACATTCATCATTCCAGACAAAAGAGACACCTTTCTTCATAAGTTTGTTGAATGGTCTGCAGCGTCCTGATAAATTAGAGATAAATCTCCTGATATAAGCAATTCTTCCTTGAAATCCTCGTAGCTCTTTTAAGGTGCGTGGAGGACGCATCTCTTGGATGGCTTTGATCTTCTCGGGATCCACGTGTATACCTTTAGAGGTAATGACGAAGCCGAGAAATTTACCACTAGAGACGCCTAAGAAGGACTTAGTAGGGTTCATCTTTAATTGATGCTTACGCATTAGATCAAATATAGTCTTCAAATCTTGGATATGATCCTCCTTTTGTCGACTTTTGACTGCAATATCATCAACATAGCATTCGACTGTTTTCCGTAAATGTTCACGGAATATAGTACTCATAGCTCGTTGATAAGTTGCTCCTGCATTCTTGAGACCGAATGGCATAACTGTATAACAGTATGTACCAATCGGCGTTCTGAAAGAAGTGTGCTTCTCGTCTTCTGGGAACATTTTGATCTGATTATACCCAGAATACCCGTCCATGAATGACATTCGTTCAAATCCACAGGTATTATCAACCATGACATCAGTGATTGGTAGAGGAAATTCGTCTTTAGGACATGCCGCATTGAGATCGCGAAAGTCTATGCATACTCTGATCTTGCCAGTCTTTTTAATAACAGGAACAATATTAGCCACCCAATCGGGATGTTGTTCCTCTCTAATAAACCCAGATGTAATGAGTTTATTGACTTCAGCTTCAATTGCATCCATGATGTCCGGACGAAATCGTCGCTGTTGTTGTTTGACCGGTTTAGCATTCGGCAAGATGTTGAGCTTGTGAGTTGCAATTTGAGGATCAAGCCCTGGCATATCTTCATAACTCCAAGCAAAGACATCGATGTAATCACGAATGAGTTTGATCATATCTTTCTTATCAGTTTCTGAAAGACTTTCACTGATGAATATTGGTTTGGGAGACCCCTCTTCACCAACATCTATTTGAACAAGTTTATCTTCAGTCGGAGGTTCTTTTTGTTCGAAACGGAACTCCCATTGATTATCTAATCTTTGGGCCCACTGTTCTGATTCAGGTGAGATTTCAAACTCTTCTTCGTCTTCATCACTTTCTTCAGAATGGTCAATGGAAACCATATTGGAAGACAGAAGGTTGCAGTAGAAGTCACCGATACTCGTATCGGAATTCCAAGAAGTGGTACTAGAAGAATCAGATCTCTTATCTTCATCAGACTCAAGATCTTCATGGATAATGTTGATGAAAGGAGTAGGAGCAGTATAGCCCAATCCGCATTTCGTCCTTCCATATTTCAAAGGAGGAATCCGGACAGGCATTTTTCTTCCTTTTCCATTATTAAGGCCAGTCCTGAAGTCATAGCCCATATTTTTGATGATGTCTCTAGATTGCTGACTATAACGACGTAGTTGTAATCTTCCAGTATCATCATTTTTGTCATCATCTTCAAGATCAGAAGGATTTTGAGGCCCTTTGTAGAAGAATATTGGAATGTCTCCTAGCTTTCTGCTAGGAACTAGAAAGTATGAAGATTGTACAGGTTCTAGAGATACATCTGTATGAACAGTCTGTACAACTCCTATGGTTATTGTGTTCAAGTCATCTAACAGATGTAAATAACTATGAACATAATTACACACATCAACGTACTGTAAAGGTGGAGACTTTTCATTAAATGTAAAAGCAGCAATATTTACATTGGGAGAAGGCTGAGCCTTAGAGATTTTAGCCAAGTCAATGACTAAAGGAGAAGAAGAAGAAGCTTTATTTCGATTAAGATCGATAACAAATGGCTCAGAAGAGGTGAGCTCCCTTGAAGTTTGAGTAGGAAGAGTAGTCCGCCCTCCAACTGGAATTAGCAGAGTATCTTGTGAAGGTACAGGAACTGTAGTACGCCCACTGACAGGAATGATCAGTGTATTCTGAGTAGATGACTGAGGTAACGGAGAGATCCGTCCACTCACTGGAATGATGAAAGAATCTTCTCCAGAGGGTTTAGGAGATTGTTGCTGAGTAGTTCGACATTTAACAGGGATTATTAAAGTCTCACTTTGTGCATCTTCTTTCTCCATAGCTTGTATGATCCTTGTATATTCTTCTTTATACATTCGGGAATCATTGAAATAAGCTTCAACCCCATGGAAGGGATTTATATCAGCAACTTCTTTTTGTACTCTTCCATTGCTATCAATGTACTTAAAACATTGATGAAGAGTATAGGGCACCACATTATTTTCATGAAGAAAGGGCCTCCCCAGAAGAAGATTATAGGATCCCGCGATCTCGATCACATAGAAAGTGACTTTAGATCTGAAATCACCTATCTGAAGCTTCAGATGAATCTTTCCCAAAGGCTCACTTCGGCTTTGATTGAATCCCAAGATAGTAGTAACCGTCTTGGAGAGTTTGTGAAGAGGGATTTTTAGTTCATCCAACAAACTCTTTGGCATTATGCTTATAGCAGACCCTGGGTCAATGAGAATACGATCTATCTTCATCGTATCAATATAACCAGTGTAGTAGAGAGGTCGATCATGTCGATTATCCTCCAGTAACATGTCGTCTTGTGTAAAGGTGATATTTGGGATAATCTCCAGTACACTGTTGTAATGTAAGCAAGTGGCAGGTTCCGCATCCGGCTTCTTCAATTGTGCAAGACAAGAGTCAGCTTGTAGAAGTGCTTCACTTAACGTCTCCCGAGTCTCTTTGGAAAGACGTAGAAGTTCAAAAAGGGACATTCTAGCGGGAGTATTAGCAAGCTGAGCCAAAATATCGAAGTTGTAAGGCTTCTGAAGTCCAAGAGGAGAAGACTTCTTGATTGGCTTATCAAACCGAGCCTGTTGTTTGCCTTTCTCCAGAGCCGTAGGCTTGGGAGGAACAGGTTCAGTAGATGGTTCTTCCTCGGGAGAAACATTAGGAGCATCTTTAGCATCTGAAGGGATATCAGTAGGATTTTCAGGATTTTTAGAATAATCCTTTAGGTAAGGTTTTCCCGTTCGAGTAGCACTAACAAGTGCTTCTTCTTTATCTTTTGGCTCTGTGTCAGAAGTAGACCCAAGAGAAGTCATATGACATGACTTGATCTTTCCAGCCTTCTTGGATTTTTGAGAAAAAATCTTTTGAGGAGAAGGCGATTCAAAATCTGCCACTAGATCAGGATGGATCCACATGATTTCTCCTGTTTCCAAAGTGATTGGCACTAATCCTTCAAACTGTGGAGGAGGAAGATTCACTATGTCAAGAGTTGCCTTGGGAATAGGAATAATCCCACTTTCAAGGAGTTGAGGAGGGAAATTTCCAAATTGCATAGAGACGACGTTGGAGGTGACGGTCTTCTCTTTTGGAGTAAGAGAGATAGCTCCAGATTTAATCATTTCTTGGATCGTTCCTTTCAATACATAACATGTACGAATTGTATGACCCAGCATTCTGTGATATAGACAGTATTTAGGATGATCTGTTTTACCAGCTTCATCAGGTTTCTTGATCTCTGGTAATTGTATTTTATTACCTTTCAGCAGACATTCAAAGATACCAAGGATATCATCATCATCAAAAGAATATTCTTCTCTGGGGCGAGGTGTTCTTGATTGTTGAGTTGTAGAGACAGGAGTTTGAACATTCGATGCATCTTTGCTCTTAAGATTAACTTCTAGAGTTTCTTTTCCTTTGCGAGCATTATTTTTATTGTTAGCCCCTTGTCCTGTTTCTTTAGGAGTCATGTGCACTCCTAAACCTTTGAAGGTTTCAGCACTGATTTCTGCAGCTTTAGCACTGACTATGAAGGAAGGCCAATCTTGAAATTGAGTGGACTCTGTCCACATACTGATGATTGGCAACAAGTTTGATTTGCACGTGTCAATGGTGACAGCATCAGGAGTTCCAAGAGGCATCTTCAGAGCTTCTCTTCGAAACCGTTCAATGTATTCCTCTGTAGATTTATTATTTTTCTGCTTGATTCTAATAAGAGCAGACATAGTCATGTCATTAAGCCCTTCATAGAACCTTTCAAGAAATATCTGTTTGAAACCAGCAAATGAGGTAATACTCCCATCTGGGAGACTTCTATATCATTCATAAGCCGTTCCCTTGAGACATCCAATAAATACTCGAGTAAGGAGGGCATCACTTGGTTGTAATTGATCAGTCATTACTTCAAAGTGATTGATAAACTGACTTGGAGAAGTGGTTCCATCATAGAATGAGATAGTAGGAGGCTTGTATTTAGGAGGATATGATACTTGCTTCTATTCTATCGGATAAGGCTGCTTGATGCCTAACCTTTGTAAACCATCCTTCTGTTTGAATGCCTCGAATTGAGTTTTGAGATTTTTCAATTCTTCAGAGACAACTCCCGAAGATTGTGGAGTTGTGGCTTGTAGAGAATAGTTAGGAGGAGGAACAGCATTGTAAGCACTACCCCCAGCTCCAGAGAGACTAGGATTTGGTTGAGCAGGTCCAGGAGTATTGGATTGTACTGCTGGAGGAACTTGTACTGGACTTATATCAGTATCAACTGGTATGGCATCTGATATAGTCTGTCGATTTTACAACTGAGCTGTCATGAGTTCATACATTGACTTCATTGTGTCAGTCATAGATTTTATTTGCTGTTCCAAAGAAGCAATTCTTTGATCATGAGGAGTCAGGGAAGAAGAGGGTTCATCAGTATTCCCATCAACCATGTAAGTCGTGACTGTATGAGGGATTATTGATGAACTAGTAGATGTTGTATGCTCTGAATCATTGCTTCGTGTATCAAAGTCAACTATAGGAGAATTACCCCCAGTAGGAAGAGGTAGGAAGTTAGATTCTCCAAGAAATTCAGAATCAATTTCAGGGATCAAATTTCTTTGACTAGAAGCCAGGACTCTTGCTCTGGTGTTTTTATATACTCCATCTGGACTATCAACTCTACCCCCGGTGTCCCGAGAAGTCATGTTGACAGAGGCAAACAAAGGCTCATCTTTATCAGGTATAGGTTTATACTGAATCCTATTAAAGACAGACTGTCGTTTATTTTGACATCTGCATTGCATTGTGACTCTTGGCTGGAAGTCACATTCAGTATGATCACCATGGTCTTGAACTGTTGATTCACATCTGCACTGAATTATGACACTTGGATAGAAGTCACATTCAGCATGTTCCTTTGATATAGAATTACTCCTTCTCTTCTGTTGAAGATATTCCCGTAAATCTATTTGTGAAGATTGAGGAATATACTTTCTGTTCTTGGGTCTTGATGGCTCTTGATTATACAAAGAGTGATTAATGTGAGCCACATAATTTCTTACATACTCTGCATCTGGATCTTTTATCTTCATATCCAATTGGTATGGTTTCTTAACACCAGAAGTGCTGAGTTTTGTTCTTAAATCAGTGGAAGGTAACATATTAATTTTGGAAACATGGAGTTTTCCTTCTATTGATCTGGATATTTGCAGAGAAGGAAGAGTTAAACCACTCCCTTGATTAGGAGTTGGTAACAGACCCTCTTTAATGGACAGATTCTGTGCCCAATTTGAAGAAATCAAAGAAGAAGACATTAAGGAATGTTTCTTCTTAGACTCATTCAGATGTTGAGACATAGAATGTCCAAAAGGAAGAGTAGTCAAAAGACCATCTCCTTTCCTTTGACTAACAAAAGTATCAGTCAAAGCTGTTCCTGGAGTAAAAACTATAGGAGCAGAAGAAACAACTAAAGAGTTATTCCTTTTCGAAGGGACTTTGTGTGGAAGACCACCCCCAGTTCTAGTAGAACTCGGTGAAGAAGAAGAGATAACTAAGGAGTTATTCTTCTCTGATGAAATACACGCTGAAACAGACTTGGTTAAAGAACCAGAGCTGTTAGCGTAACTTTTGATTTTAGAATTACACGCTGAAACAGATTTGGCTAAGGAGCCAATACTGTCAGCGTGACTTTTGAATGTGGGGTTGCACACTGGAATAGATTTGGCTAAGGAGCCAGTACTATCAGCGTGACTTTTAGAGTTGAATTTGCACACTGGAACAGATTTGGCTAAAGAGCCAGTACTGTCAGCGTGACTTTTAGAATTGAATTTGCACACTGGAACAGATTCGGCTAAAGAGCCAGTACTGTCAGCGTGACTTTTAGAATTGAATTTGTACGCTGGAACAGATTCGGCTAAGGAGCCAGTACTGTCAACGTGACTTTTAGTTACTGTCATCTTCGAGCGCACAAGAGTGTACGTACTTGCAATGGAGTTCTTGCCAGTGTTAGGAGTAGACACTGTGGCAGAGACTTCACCATTGACTGCCAACTGATTCTTAGGGACATAGACAGAGTGTCCCTTCGACTTGGCAGTGATAATAGAGGCTGGAATGGGCTTGCCACCCTTAGCCCGCTGCATTTCTTCATAGGCGAGTTGATCGAATTTGATCGTCATCACCTTCTTCGTCGAGCCGATAGACGAAGTATCGCATTGAGTTGTTACCATCTCAGAAGAGGAGATGGTTTTCCCCAGCAGAGTCGCCAATTTGTTTTCCATAAATAAATTCACTTTATTTATTTTGTATCTGAGAAAATTACAACTGTAGGAATCCGATCTATAAGACGATCGCTTTATCCTTTGGACTATGCGAAGAAGAAAAGCTCTCAAAATTTTGACAGTAGATATCAATGTATCTGTACAATGAATAAAAAAAAGAACTCTATTTATAGAGTCAAAACAGTAACTGAAAAGATAACTACCTCACCACTAGTGCATTTGAAAAGTCACGCAGACTCTAAATACACGCAGGGTTAGTGAGTAGTTACTGGACGTGGCCCGTAACTGTTGGACACATGGCATTAGTGCATGGGTCGTGTGCAAGTTACTGGGCACGCGAGAGAGAGATCGGTGGCATGGCTGCCACGTACTCCAGTTGAAATGAAATCCACGCTGTCTTGCTGAAGGCAAAAAATCCACGCAGTTTCGTTGACGCGGACTCGTTGAAGGCGAAATCTACGCAAGCTTTGAAGAAGAATACTTCAGAATTTACGCATGCTTTGAAAAGAATAACTCAAAAATCCACGCAAACTTGAGGAAGGAGAAGGTTCAGAATCCACGCAAACCGCCAGCTGTCTTGATTTGGCACGCTTCGTCTGACACAAAATCTCTGACATTGATTATATTTGTCAGCCGCATTAAATGAAGATAAGACCCAAAGTCACGCCAACTTGGTGAAGAGTGAGTCTTGCTAAGGAAGATTTCGAAAATCACGCAAAAGACGGCGATGATCTCTCGAATTCTGTACATACGTGGCATACGAGGAGACGTTTCTCGACTACTGTGTTGTCAGTCATTATGATTCTGACGTATGGCTGAGCTGTCTCTGCGTGACTTCTAAAGGAGATGGCCAGGCAGAACTTAGCGTATCTTTTGTGCTGCTTCTTGGATCACTCTGTGTGACTTGTTCTGATCAACTCAGCGTGACTTTCATTTTTGAGGCCTACAATATTGTAATTCTATAATATCCCGAAGCACTCCATAATAGTCAAAGTTCGGCTCGTCGTCATAGATTGTGCCTCTTATGCAAACACCAGAATCCTTCGTACTGAAGCCGTCATTGAGAAATTCGGCATTTATAGAATGTTGAGTTGTCTTAAACTTGAAGCCATTAACGACATAGCCGGGCCAAGTCTTTGCATGCTTCTTCGGTCCCAATGACAAATAACGAATGCTCTCATTTGTGAGTGTACTTGGTTCAGCTAATAAAACCTGTAAACTTTAAATGTTTTAGTTGTATATATATATTTAAATGGTAGCCGCATAACATATTATCTCAGTTACTTACGTAATCTCGAAACCATGACGGAAAGGTAAAATCAACCTCTCTTTGAAGTCCCTCATCGGTAATATCGGGTGTCCTTATTTTGACTTCATCTCTAAATACACTGTTAGAGAGAATAAAAATTAGTGTAGTCACTTACCTCACCAAATTAGAGATTATAACGAGGTGTAGTCACTTACTTCTCCAAATCTCTCACTTCTTGTATGTCACAATTTAACAAGACATATCGGTGAGCGGCATCATACTCATCGTCACTCAACCACCGTTTCTTACTAGCCCCAATAGGCTTGCCCCTTAAATTGAATATACCTCCTTCCTCAACGTCTTCGTCATTCCTTTGAGGTCTATTTCAATTTGTCTCAACATGAGTATCGAAATAAATGGAGCAAAAGTTTGACACCTCCTCGATAAGATATGCTTCGCATATCGAAGCCTCTATATGAGCCTTGTTGCCAACTTTCTTCTTTAGATGATGTAGATACCTAGAGAGACAAATTATCTTGAGAATTAACAATGAATTGTAAAATCTACTTAAATTATATCGATTTTTATTTACCTTTCAAAGGGGTACATCCATCGATAATGAACAGATGTACCGACACGGGCTTCGTATGCTAGATGAATCGATAGATGCTCCATACTGTCGAAGAAACCCAGTAGAAATATTTTCTCGGCCAACGGAACCCATACAGCAGAAGGCAACAACTCTCTCAACGCAATGGGCAGTAATCTTTCCATAAACACGTGGCAGTCGTGACTCTTCATTCCTGTTAGCTTGCGTTCATTGAGATCAACGCATCTAGACAAATTTGACACATAGCCGTCGGGAAATCTTAAAGTAGATATCCACTTGCAGATTATTAATCTATCTTCCTTGCTCAATGCGTATGGTGCTATCGGCTTAGTTACTTGTCCACCAGCTCCCCTTTATATCAAGTTTAGATTATGATGTTTGTATATCTCGGCCATGTCTTGTCTTGCTTTTGGATTGTCCTTCGTCTTTCCTTTAATATCCATAACGGTATTGAAGACATTATCGAACACATTCTTTTCGATATGCATGACATCAAGATTATGCCTAATAAGATTATCTTTCCAATAAGGCAAGTCCCAGAAGATACTCCGTTTGGTCCAGTTATGGCTTTGTCCGAACCCCTCGACACGATTGTTCGATGGATCTTCCATTGCGGTAGGCAATTCCTTTACATCTTCCCAAATATCGTATCCCGACAATCTGGCAGGAGGTTCAGAAAATTCTTGTTTTCGATATCTGAACGCGTCCTTGTTCTTTCGCCAAGGATGTCTCGTTGGCAGAAATTGACGGTGACAGTCAAAGAAAAAAGTTTTTCCTCCATGTCTAAGGCGGAACGCCTTACTATTTTCCATACATATCGGACAAGACATGTTGCCATGCGTACTCCATCCCGACAGCATACCGTATGCTAGAAAATCATTGATTGTCCACATGAGTGAAGCTCTCATCTGAAAGTTTTGTTTTCTGGAAATATCATAGGTCGTGACGCTGATCTCCCACAACTATTTCAGCTCATCCACCAATGGCTGTAAATATATATCGATGTTCTTTGTCAGATTTTTGTGACCGGGTATGATAGCTGTCAAGAACATATAAGGAGTCTTCATACACATCTATGGTGGCAGATTGTAAGGGGTAAGAATGACCGGCCAGCATGAGTATTAAGATTCCGACTGTCCGAAAGGGGCGAAGCCATCAGAACATAGCACCAGGCGTACATTTCTAGGCTCTGCAGCAAAATCTGGATGACACAAATCAAAATATTTCCACGCCTTCCCATCCGAAGGATGTGATAATTCTCCTTCGTCCTTTATGCGATCTTCACTGTGCCACGTCATGTGTTCTGCTGTATTCAGAGACATATACATCCTCTGTAAGCGCTTCGTGATCGACAAGTAATACATATACTTGTAAGGACGTCGTTTTCTAGTTGACTTTCCTTTTCCCTGTACTGTCTTGTAACGATCCGCATTACAGAACCAACAACTTTCTAATACGCAATTCTCTTTGTAATACAACAAGCATCCGTTGCGACAGCAATCTATCTTCTCGTACCCCAGTCCCAGTTGTCAGACCATCATCTTTGACTTGTAGAAGTTTCTTGGGAGCTCTTTTGATTCCTTCGGTAACACCTCATTAGTTAATTGTGTGATCCGATCATAGCAAGCTTGTGGCAAGTTAAAATTAGACTTTATGTTCAACAACCGCATCGTCACTGACAGTGCGGAATGAGTCTCACAACCAGGATATAGAGGAGTATCTACGTCCTTAAACATATCATAGAACTTCTTTGCCTCGGGATTAGGATCCTCCGGATCAAAATTAGGCCCTGCCGCAGCATACACCATATCTCGTGCAAGGTTCTGCATGTCTCCATAATCCACAGAGCATCCGTCGTCTTCGAGGACATCCGTTGCAGCATTATCATCAAAAGCATAAGTACCAGCTTCTGCAGCCTGTCTTTCTGAATATAATTCACCTTGCGATGACCACATGCCGTAATCAAGTACGAAACCCTTACGGGTCAAATGATCTCTCACAGTCATCACTTCTTCAAAACGTCTATTGTGACAATTAATACATGGACACTTGATTTTGTTATCGTCCATGTACTGAGTTTTGCTCATGACATACTTAAGAAATACTTCCACACCTGCCTGAAAATCGTCACTCACACCAATTCTGCTCTCGTGTTGTCGTTTGTACATCCATGTACGATCAACAAAGTAACGATTCATGCTCGATTTGATGTGAATATCTGTATCGTAAGACAAACTAAACATAAGAATTAATAGCCCGATATCGATACTCATATCGTAAGAAAAACTAAACTTGTGGATAACACGCTAGGCCTACGACGAGGCTACTTAGTATCACAATCTAACATAATTAGTATATAATCATGTAACTGGTGGATCCGCTAGCTAGTAAGCCGGATGTACTTAATATCAGAGAGTATCAGATTAGTATCAGTATATAAGTTAGGTAGACCGTATCAAACGCATATCGGAATAGTAGGCCGAATAGGAGGCCGAGATAGTCGAATGAGAAGAAGGGAAGAAAGGAGGAGCAGATGGGTCCAGAGCCATGGTGGAGGAGGAGAAGTAACATGAGAGCAGTTTCCGCCGTAACATCTCCTGGCTCTGCTGGCAACTAAAGTCCAGATGCTACAAAGGACGATCCTTCGCTGAAATCGACTACAACACCCATCAGTTCAAGTTCATTTCTATATGAGTATATTCCAATGACATAGAGGAAGGTCAACAAACTGATGGCTTCTATGGCATTGGAATCTACTCATATAGGAATGAACTTGAACTGATGGGTGTTGTAGTCGATTTCAGCGAAGGATCGTCCTTTGTAGCATCTGGACTTCAGTTGCCAGCAGAGCCAGGAGATGTTACGGCGAAAACTGCTCTCATGTTACTTCTCCTCCTCCACCATGGCTCTGGACCCATCTGCTCCTCCCTTCTTCCCTTCTTCTCATTCGACTATCTCGGCCTCCTATTCGGCCTACTATTCCGATACCGATACTTTGAACCTTGATCTTAACCCAAACCTATATACTGATCGATACTAATCCGCTACGCCCGATACTAAGTATATACGGTCGATACTGATAGCGATAGTCCGATACCGATAGCGATAGTCCGATACCGATAGTTCGATCGATACCGATAATTCGATACCGATAGCGATAGTCCGATACCGATAGCGATAGTTCGATACCGATAGCGATAGTCCGATACTGATACACATGGACCTACATATCTATATATCACTAGTAGCCATACTCCTCTACATACTACTCTACACTAGGATCTAGTAACCATATACTACTCTACACACTAGCTACGTAGTCATACTCTAAAATAAGGTAAACTAATTTACCCACACATTAAAACCAACCCAATCAAATCTTAGGCAAACTATTCATATGATATCAATCGAAATACAAATAGGTCAACTAGGCTAGTTCTAGGTCAAATTAGGAGTCCAAGTCAACTCTGTCAAAACTAACCTTAATTAGGCTAAACTTCTACCTTAGCTAATCAAATATATATACTAGACTTCACGACGTGTGTCTGTGTATATATATATATATTATTAATAAATTACTTAAAATTATGCCTATATATATATATATATATATATATATATATATATATATATATATATATATATATATATAAATTACTTAAAAAAAATAAATAAATAAATAAATAAATATATATATATATATATATATATATATATATATATATATATATATATATGTCTGTGTGTGTGTGTATCCGTGTGTCTGTGTCCGTGTGTGTCCGTGTGTGTGTGTCTGTGTGTCTGTGTGTCCGTGTGTCCATGTGTGTGTGTGTCTGTGTGTGTGTGTCCGTGTGTGTGTGTGTCCGTGTGTGTGTGTGTGTGTCCGTGTGTGTGTGTGTCTGTGGGAGAGGAGGAGGAGGACTCCTGCGCGGGGACTCCAGAGTCCCTCCTACGCCCCCCCTGTCCCGACCCCCCCAACCCCTGCCCGACCCCCCCCAACCCCTACCCGACCCCCTCTCCCACCCCCCCTGCCCCCCCTGCCCCGACCCCCCCAACCCCTGCCCGACCCCCCCCCAACCCCTGCCTGACCCCCTCTCCCATCCCCCTGCCCCCCCTGCCCCGACCCCCCCAACCCCTGTCCGACCCTCCCCCAACCCCTGCCCGACCCCCTCTCCCACCCCCCTGCCCAGACCACCCCCCCACCCCTGCCCGACCCCCTCCCCGACCCCCCCTGCCCCCTCTCCCACCCCACCCTTGCCCCGACCACCCCACCCCCTACCCGAACCCCCCTGCCCAGACTACCCCCTACCCCTGCCCGACCCCCTCCCCGACCCTCCTGTCCCCGACCACCCCACTCCACCCTTGCCCCGACCACCCCACCCCGTACCCGAAACCCCCTGCCCCACACCCTCTCCGACCACTACGACAGCCTCCCAACCCCCCAAATCGTAAAAGAGAGAGAGAGAAAGAGGGAGATAGAGAGAGAGAGGGGGGGGGAGAGAGAGCATACCTTAGAGAGAGAGAGGGAGATCGCCGGTCGGAGAGAGGAAGATCGTCGGAGAGAGGGAGAGGGAAGAGAGAGAGAGTATTTTGGGGGGGAATGAAAATTTCCCCCCCGTCGGTTCAATTTAAGTTAGGGTACAGAAATTAGCGACGGAGTAGCGACGGATTATTCCGTCGCTAAGTCGTCAGTAAATCTCGCGCCAGAGTAGCGACGGATTATTCCGTCGCTAAGTCGTCAGCAAATATTGCGCCAATATTTTAGGCTTTTGCCGCCAAAATATGCGACGTTCTAGCGACGGATATAAAACCGTCGCTACTTGGCCGACGACCTATCGACGGCGTAGCGACGGATATGGACATAAAAAAATAAAAAAAATTATCCACTGCTTTCCGTCGGTATTCCGTCACAAATCCGTCGGTGATCCGACGGTAATAGCGACGAAAAATTTCCGTCGCTAAATGGCCGTCGCTAAAATACTGTAATTTGGTAGTGCACGATGGGATGTTCTCATTGTGGGAAGCCAGGCCATGTAGTGGCAGATTGTCGTAGGACGTAAGGATTGTACCTAGCTTGTGGAGCGGCAGATCACAAGATAGGAGCCTGTCCGAATAGGGGTAGTTTTTCCTCTTCCAACCTAACCAGTCCATCGATTAGGGGACCAGCACCCATGCAGCAGCAGCAGTACCCAAGGCCATTGTTGCCTCAGGCCCAGGCATTCCAGCAGCAGTGTGCCCAGGCTCCAGTGCAGAGCAGGCAGAGAGGTTTCCAGCAGAGGAGACCCGCAGCTAGAGGTCAAGCCATGATGATGGCTATGGAAGAAGAAGTTGCACCAGGTGAGGTAGTGACAGGTACTATTCTCGTCAATTCCTCTCCAGCATTGGTATTATTTGATTCTGGTGCATCGCATTCATTCATGTCTGTACGATTCACGACACGGATAGGATTGGAGCCTGAGTCATTATCAGTAAGGCTCAATATACTTACTGGTAATGGTCTTGTGAGAGTAGATCGAGTGTTTTTCTCGTGTCGGATCGTAGTTAGCGGTAGAGAGTTCCCCGCTAGATTTATAGAATTCCCTATGGCAGACTATGATGTAGTCTTAGGCATGGATTGGTTGAGGAACCAGTATGCTAGGATAGACTGCCATGTTGGCAGGGTTATCTTTAGTATTCCAGGCGAGCCAGAGTTTTCATTTTCCAGAGGCGCGGTAGAGCCATCCTCCCCAGTGTTGTGGATGGCAGTAGCAGCAGTGCAGTTGCCCCGGATTGTTGAAGAATTTCTAGATGTCTTCCCAGAAAAACTTCCAAGGATGCCGCCAGAGCGGAAGATCGAGTTCACTATAGACTTGATCCCTGGGACAGCACCAGTATCAGAGCGAGTCTACAGAATGGCGCCTTCAGAGTTAGAGATTTTGTACAAGATGATTGAGGAACTCAGGACCAAGGGATTCATTCGTGCAAGTGGATCGCCTTGGGGAGCCCCGATGCTTCTTATAAAAAAGAAGGATGGTACGTCCAGGTTATGTGTAGATTATCGTACCTTAAACTCAGTGACAATCAAGAACAGATACCCTCTCCCGAGGATAGATGACTTGTTTGATCAACTCAAAGGGGCTTCAGTGTTTTCGAAGATGTACCGTGATATCCGTCAGCACTTCTGGTGGAATGGCATGAAGAAGGAGATAGCCCGGTTTGTCTCTCGGTGTTTGGTTTGCCAGCAGGTTAAAGCTGAACATCAGAGGCCCGCTGGACTTCTTCAGCCCTTGCCGATTCCAGAATGGAAGTGGGAGCATGTGACCATGGATTTTGTGACTGGATTGCCTAGATCCCCAGCTGGTCGAGATGCTATTTGGGTTATAGTTGACCGGCTCACGAAGGTGGCTTTTTTCTTCCATTTAGAGTTGGGCAGTCAACGGCTCAGTTGGCAGAGATGTACCTCAGGCAGATTGTCAGGCTTCACGGTGTGCCCGTCAGTATCACTTCGGACCGAGATTCAAGGTTTATATCACACTTTTGGCGCAGCTTACAAGAGAGTCTGGGAACTCGTCTCCAGTTCAGTTCGACATATCATCCGCAGACAGATGGCCAGTCAGAGCGCACTATCCAGACTCTTGAAGATATGTTGAGGTCTTGCACCCTCGACTTCGGTGGTTCGTGGGAAGATCACCTGCATCTTGTGGAATTCTCGTACAATAATAGTTTCCAGGCCAGTATCCTGATGGCTCCGTTCGAGGCTCTGTATGGTAGGAAGTGTAGATCCCCACTAGCATGGGATGATGTCGAAGAGAGGCAGATGCTTGGTCCAGAGATGATTGCCCAGACAGTTGAAGTGGTCAGAAGGATCAGAGATCGTCTTCGAGTTTTCCAAGATCGCCAGCGGCATTGGGCCGATGCTCATCGACGTCCCTTGGAGTTTGCTATCGGCGACCATGTATTCCTTAGGATCTCGCCTAACCGCGGCGTCATTCGCTTTGGCGTACGGAAAAAGCTTAGTCCTAGGTATATAGGGCCGTTCGATATCGTGGAGCGAGTAGGAGATGTATCCTATCGTCTTGCTCTTCCGCCGTCGCTAAGTGAGGTGCATGATGTATTCCATGTGTCCCAATTACGACGGTACGTCCCGGACCCGAGCCACATCCTAGACCATTCGGAACTGGTTGTTGGTACCAACCTTTCGTATAAGGAGAGGCCCATGTCTATATTAGACCGGAGAGAGAAGATACTCAAGAACAAGACTATTAGTTTTGACCGTGTTGCTTGGGTTCATCACTCTCTAGGTGAGTCAATGTGGGAGCGTGAGGATGATATCCGATCGCGATATTCCTACCTGTTTGACTCGTAAGGTATAATGTCTTCCTTATGCCTTATGTTTTCCATCCCTTGCTTGCATGTATGATTGTCTGATTGCTTGCCTGGTTATAGCTTGCCTGTGATTAATATAGCTTGTCCTTGTCTCTCTAGCCTCTTAACTAAATTCTGAGGACGAAATTCTTTTAAGGTGGGTAGAGTTGTAACACCCATATTCTGAATACGTATTTTGTCAAGCTTGCATGTATTTTAGACCTGTAATTATTTTCTCGAATTTTGGCATGTACTTGTAATTGGCTTGACTTGCAGGTTTTGGTTCTCGTAATTATGTTTTACCTGGCTTGGTTTATTTTGTGGAAGGGAATTGGTTTGATTTGGTTTGGTTTGGTTCAACATGTATTGGACCACCTTAGCCTATGTTCAACCCTCATTCCACCACAGCCCACCCTCTTTATTATCCCCACCTAACACTCTCTCTCCTCATTACTTCCCTCCATTAATTTTTTCTTCTTCCTTCCTCTACACAACACTCCACCCATAGGCAAGTACACCTTGCCACCACATGAGAACCACATTTTATTTGTTCATTAGCTAGATTAGGCCATGGTGATCAACATTAGTGCTTGACATTTTATGATTTGGAGTCTCCATTGTTCTAGATCTCGGTTTTAACTATTTTCATATTTACATGGTTTTGATCTATTTTGGTTGTATTTTTGTGGGTTTTGATGCTTCCATGTGGAAGAGAATTCAATTTTACTTAAGTTAGACCTTTGAAAATCTAGATTTGGCTTTGATTTGACTAAGATATGAAAGATTGAATTTTTGGGTGTTCTTGATGTTCCTCTCGGCCTGGAGAAGAAGATCTACAGTCTGTGCTCTTTAGCGCAGCACTGACCGCACAACCTTTCCATGCCGCGCTCTTTAGCGTTGGTCGCTGACTGCGCAGCCTGGCCGCTGCCCGATTGTGCAACCAACCCTGCGCCATCGGCTCCTGCGCTTGACCCCTGCGCAGTTTGCATCCTGCGCCATCCATTGCCTGTGCAGTCTAAGTCTGCGCACTTCGCCGCCTGCGCCAACCATTCCTGTGCCACCCCAACCCTGCGCCCTGTGCCCCTGCGCACTTGGCACCCTGCGCAGTCTGTACCCTGCGTACTTCATCCCTGCGCAGCTGACACCCTGCGCAATCCAACCCCCTGACCCCTTGCGCAATCCATTGGCTCTTGGAGTTTTGGTTTTATTTCTTTAAGCTTGGCGCTTCTATAGCCCTGTATATTGATATTTTATTAGATATTTTACGCCCATTTTATATCCTTACGCCTTTTGTCATGAACTTGATTTTACTTAATATGTTTGGAATGACTATTGTACATGGCATGGTATGACAAGGAACTAGGATAACACGACAGTGACCCGTAGTGGTGCACTCCTGACATGACCAACCTGACATAATAGTGGCCCGTCGTGGCGCACTCCTGACAAGTACCTTGACATGATTTTTCTTGATGTTGTTGCGACGGCTAACTTGACTCGTATAATCAACTTGACACCGTGGATGTTTCTGCTTGCTTGCTTGTGCAATCCACTTGTCTTGTCTTGCATCATGTCTAGGACGTGACTCCCTGGTTCCCACGGTCAGGGATTCATACTGAATATGGATTAGGCTAATGACTAGATCAAACTATAGTTCGTGGAGAATTTCCAGTCACAGGCAATCTCGTTATCTGGGCGCTCTTAATTGGACTTGTAGCTTGCCGACGAGTAGAGCACATTTCCAGCGCACTGTCATGTGTTGCACCCTCTAAGTCACCTAAGGGTATATCGTCTCCAGGGCGATGTATCCAACCATACTCTCAACCCGTGGAAGGATAACTGGATGGTCTGCAGGGCTTGGGACTGGGAAATTCTCACTTGCATCTTGTTAGTAATTAGGCCTGTGATAACCCTAGTTAGTTAAGTAGTAAGCCGTAGTAATTGCTTGGCCGCTTGTGAATGGATGGAGTCCAGCCTTGTCTAAGTCTTGTCTAGTCCCGGTACCTGGCAACTCTTGCACATGCTTGTTTTACTTATCTCTAACAATAAATGGGTAGAGACTGAGTGCTTTTCAGGCGAATGGTTACAACCTCGGTCCTTGTCTGGTTTAAGGGTTGTAACCTGGCTCCCGGAATGGTCCCATGTTACTAGTCGTTTATTGTCCTGTTGCACTCTTTATTTACTTGTACCTTCTTCCATTTTCTTTTCTTATGTTCTGATATTATGGCTTTTGTTCTTATTTCGTGGCCTCCTTTGTGACACTTGCTCTTTCTGGGGTTTGACCCAGCTGGTTTTGTGTGGCCAGATTTCGGAGCAGCTCCCGAGGATCTTCCGAACCTCCAGCCCGATGGTGGCGACTAGAAGGAACTCGGGCTACGAGTGGATTTTCTATTTTGTTTCGCTCACTCTATTGTAAAGTTATTCTTTTGAGGCGTTTAGCCGACGAGCACCTGTTAGCTCGATGCACTTTACTTGCTGTCTGCCTACGGGCTGTAAACATGATTAACAAATCCTAGGATTGATCATGTATGACTTAACTCTTGCTAGTCCTAGTATTTTGTACGACTAGCTTCATGATCAGCTGATATGTAATATTTGGGACGCCTTTTATTGTATATTTGGTGGTCAAACATCTTGTAATTATATTATTTGCTTGAGATTGAGACAGTAGGCTTGACCTTAAGATACTGTTGGCTTGTAGTAAACCCTCATATCTAGATAGCCGTGACCGTATAGCAAGATGGACTTCATTTCAATATACGTAGCTGGCTATGTTCGCCCCCGCTCTCCAGTATTCTGGTTCTGGGGCGTGACAGAGTGGTTCACCCTTTGGGTACTAGGCAGAGTAGCACTCGACTAACATCACATATATAGACACAATTTTGTAGCTACAAAGCAGTCTGGAACAATTTTTTTTGCACTGACCAATATCTTAGTTCGTTCGTTGATCTCTAATTATCCACCAGTTGCACATAAAATTTGTGTAGTATTTGTTAAAATATGCCTCTTGCCACCCAACTGCAACTTTTTTCTTTGTAGGCATTTCACAGATCTTCCAATGACTTAGACATCAAGTCCTAACATTATAGGTCAAGCAGTCACAACTACTCAAAACAGAGAGCAAGCTGGCAATTCTACCCTTTAAGAAAGCAAAGGTTATTCCATGTCTTACACAAGGGCCATGGACCAACAATAGGCTTTCATATATTATCCCTACATCTCTAGGATATGTTTTAGTTTGAAGTTTATATATTCTAAAAGAGGGAAAGAGGGAGAAATGCAGTTTCGTCCTTCTAGAAGGATGATTGTTTCAAATACAAAGCATGGATTAGTTTCCCTAATGCTAATGGGTATGTAGCTGGATAATCATGTATATTTTTGCTGTAAATTAATCTTTTAGGGTTTTTTGGTATAGGTGATGAACATTAATGGAGTCAAATTTGAGCACGCCATCTATTGTTGTTAGACAGTTTGCTTGCATAAGATATTACAAGCTTGTTGTATAACTAACATTGTTGTTTAAGACTTTAGTATTAGATTACATTGTTTGCCTTCTTTTTTTTATGTTTTAGAACTTAATTTAAACTTGCCGAACTGCCATATACGACTGCTTAGTATAAATTTACTGTTTCGGCCTAAAATTTTACAGGAGCATCCCATATCTTTTTCTTACAGCTATGCTAAGATGTAAGAACAACAGGAACGGTTTTTGCTTACATGCAGGTTTTGCTCTTATGGATGCCCATAAACTTCATTTTCTTTTCGTTCTTGCATGTGAGTATGTTGACTTCATCTCCTTTTCAAGCCTAAATTTCATGGAACATTGTAGTGCATATCTATCTGAATTTGGGATATGATATCTATTTTCCTATTATGGAATGATTTGATATGGTTAGCAAAGGTTGTGCCAGGCAATTGGGAGTGAAGTAACTTGCCCTTGTTCCCAGGGAAAAAAGCCTTGGTTATTGTCGAGTAATTAGAATTTTGCATAGTGTGCAAAGATGGGTCGTCATTTTCGAATAACCAACTTCTTATCCCACACTTCTGAACAATTCTTTTTGATTTGAGAGTAGATATATTGTATCAGGTACACCTTTAGTTCTTTTTGTTACAGTTTAGGCTTTAGGCTTCCTATATTGTATCATCATTATCTTATTGAAAGACTTATTCCGTCAGAGTGGGGACTGATATGGAGCAAAAGAAAACTCTCGTCGGGATGAACTAGCTCTATTCAGAATTTTATGCTCGAGGAAGGAGGATCATATAACCCAACTGCGAGCATAAGTTAAGAAAAAAATGTCTTTAGCTTTAGAATTATTAAATTCTACACAGGTTTAGATGTAAAAATACACAACACATATACCAGGTTTTCTATTACTGTGTGGAAAAATGATGAGACTTTGTAACTTGAAAACTCACACCTTCATCATGCTTAGCATGTCCAAAAGCAGATATAAACACAAAAAATATAAAAAACATACTTATATCATTGAAAGAAATAGATCTTATCAAGCATATATTGCTAATTGTTATTATAATAGTTACTTTGAAAGATTTCCAATGGAACAACATCAGCAAAAAAATCATCCAAATCTGCGAAAAAGGATTCTAACAAATAGCAAAAATTTATTGCATCTCCTTGATCTTGGAAAACTACAGTACAATATGCAGAACCATCATCTTCTGAAGATGAATCCATCTTTAAGGAATATAATCCTTTTGGGCCATTGTGGTCAGAACGTCTATGTAACAAAATTGCTCGAGAATTTACCATTACTGAACAATAAGTATACTTTCTAAGTTAAGGCATTTGAAGGAAAATAAGGGATTTAACTTCTGATTACAATCATCAGATGTGATGAAAAAAGTTCAGTCAGCTATATTAACAGTGAGTTCCATGATATAAGATTCTTATTGGTTGCAAAACTTACAAGAACATATGGTAGTCTTGTCCACCATGGTATGTTCCTTAGACGAACGTGCTATCTTTGCATTTATGAATTTTTGACTCCTCATCATCTTCTTTACCGGACATGGATCTGCCATTCACATGAGTTGACATTGTGGAAGCAATAACATTTCCTTCCTTGAAGCTTTTCTCACTTTGTGTCTCACTTTGCTTGGGGTAATTGTTCACTGACAATTCCAAATGACCACTTTCAGATCCTTCACTCGTTCTTTGAGTGGAAGTATGCAACTTTAAGCTGACTTTCCTTGAAAGTCTTGATTCATGTAATTTTTTTTGGATTGCTTCACAGTTAACAAACTGCCATCGCACGGAGTCAATGTTAACAAAATGCTTCGTAATTAACAACCATCATACAAATAAAAGTCTTTTCTTGGGGTAATTGTTCACGGACAATGTCGAATGACCACTTTCAGATCCTTCACTTTGAATAAATTAAATGTGTTGATTTAAAGGGTGATATTGCTGCCAAAAGTCTTTGCTTGGGGTAATTGTTCACTGACAATGCCAAAAGTCTTCTGGAAGGTCTTACCATGCTGGTGTCAAGCAGTGTGTTGATTTAAAGGGTATATACTGCTACCATTACCCTTGCCATTGTTCTGCACTTTGCATAAATTTAGTATGAGAACAGTCATGCATATTGCTGCCAATGCTATCAAATGATGAATGCAAATGCAATCTTTGTTTTTTCCTCAGTTGAATGCAAATACATCTTTGTATCAGTGTGAGAATAGTCATGTATACTGTTGCCATTACCCTTGCCATTGTTATGCACTTTGCTGCAGCAACTACCTGCTATCAAATGATGAATGCAAATGCAATCTTTGTTGTCTCTTCAGTTGAATGTAAATGTATTCTATGTTAAAGTTACTACTTGATAAATATATTTTGTGGCTATGTTCTAATATTAGGAAAAAAAACTATTCAATTGTTGCAGGATTGATTTGAAATGGCACCAGGGACACGAGCACGATCAACCTCCAATTAAGTATTTGTTGACCACATAACAGATGCACAATTATCGTGATGCTCTCAAGGTTCAAATAACAATGAACATGGTAATTAATTAGCTTTTGTTTCTTTGAGTCCAATAGTCTGGGTACTTTCAACTTAATCTATGTTACTTGTATATCGTTTTGTCCTTTCTCATTCTTTTACAGGTTCTACTTCATCAAATATACCCAAGAAAGGACATGGTAAGGCTCGAGGGCTACTGGCAAAACTTCTTGAGAAGGGTCAAAAGGTAATTTGCTCAAGTATACTTTGTCAGCAATCCAGTACATCGTCCAGGTAATTTGCCAAGTATCAACTTATTACATTGATTTTTCTCTATGATTCTTATGCCCCTTAAAGATTCAATTTTGCATATTCTGAATTTTACTCATGGATTAGCTTAGTATCCATGTTTGCTTAGTATCCTTACTGTAACAGTTTCAAATGTTTGCTCATGGATTAGCTTAGTATCCATGTTAGCTTAGTATAGCTTAGTATCCATGTTAGCTTAGTATCCTTGCTGTAAATATGTTAGCTTAGTATCTTTACTGTAACAGTTTCAAATGGATTAGCTTAGTATCCACGTTAGCTTAGTATCCAGATCAAATGAATTCTTAAGTCATCCATGTTAGCTTAGTATCTTACTGTAACAGTTTCTTGGATCATTCTTAAGTCATTCATGCTAGCTTAGTATCCTTTACTTACTGTAACAATTTTGTTTTTAACATTTGGTATATCTTTCGATACAGAACATGGATTAGCCTAGTATCCATGTTAGCTTAGTATCATATACTGTAACAATTTTGTTTTACTAATCTAGAGTTTGTATACACACCGTGTACATATATTTCTTTCTTTAGCAGTGTGGATCAATCTCTTCATAATCCTTTATGATATTTGTGTCTATGGAATAGGTTTCCTAATTATTCCCTTGAGTCTTTTGAATATGCAATGTTAAATGAGGGCTATAGATACTAACACTTACAGAGGGAGTAAACTCAAGTTTGTTGTATTGTAGAAACTTGCAAAACAATGATACTTCATGGTATCTAGTAGTAAATTATCCATTATATTTAGCATCTCTCTGATTTGAACTGAGATTGGCACTATGTTGTCCTTATGTGTAGTTTCTTTATTTTAGCACTTAGTTTTCAAGTGAAATATCTCTTTCTTTATCCCCATCTTTGTCATTTCTTTGCTACAAATCCTCTTACAGGCACATGCATGATGCATAGTTAATGAATATTTAATTTGTCTTAATTTCATTTGCAGGTCCTTCAAAATATTCTGGATATGTTTAAATGATGGGCGACAATTGTGATGGGAAAAAATATGGTGTTCTAAATATGGTGGAGTACTTTATATTTTGGCTTCATTTTGGATGTACTGAAATATTGTGTAGTACTTTAATACTTTGGCTTCATTTTGGATGTACTGAAATATGGCGTAGTACTTAATATTTTGGATGGAGAATGCTGTGTATAATGGTGGAGAATGATGTGTATAATGGTGCAGAATGCTGTGTGTAATGTATTATTTTTTGTAACTGATGATGGTGTGTGATGTATTATGTTATATATGGAAATGTTGGTAAAGAATGGATTGATTTGTAGCTGATGGTGTGTGTGATGTGTTATGTTTTGGATTTATTTTGGAAATGTTGGTAAAGAATGCTTAATGTTAAGCTTTTTTATGTTGTTTTTCAATTGAACATTAGAGTTATATATGATTTTTTTTTTGTCTTCAACCTTGATGTTAAGATTTTTTTGTATGGGAGCTCCGACATCGGGAGATACATCTGAGAACAAGCTTAAGTTTGACACACCTGATCATATGAATAATGTTATGTGTATTTAAATTGTATATTTTATGGCTGGAAAATGCAAATGGTAATTTCAGAAGTATTACTTTTGGGACGGTTATGCAATTGTCTTAGATATAAATGACATTCTTTTGTGACGCTGGCAAATTTGTCTAGGACGGATGTTATTCGTCATAAACTCTTCTATTTTGGGACAGTTTAGTAAACCGTCATAAATATTTAATAATTCAAACACTTTTAGTACGGTTAGATTTTTCGATCCTAAAACCAAATTAGGACGGCTTTTTCCGTCCTAAAACTTTTTGCCACGCCACCCTAATAGCACTGTCGAATACCGTCCTAAAATTCGTCCCAAATTACGATTTAGGACTGACTTAGGACTTTTTAAGACGGATTTGTTGGCTTCCCAGAAAGACACTTCAGTGATGCCAGCTGGTACTCAGAGGTGGAGAGCGAGAGGTCCACAGGTGGATTTATTTTCACAATGGGTGGAGCTGCTATATCGTGGAAGTCGAAGAAGCAGACTATGCTCTCGCGGTCATCCATGGAATCTGAGTTCTTTGCACTTGATACCGCAGTCGAGGAAGCAGAATGGCTTCGGGAGCTCATGGATGATCTTCCAGTGGTTGGGACGCAAATACCGATGATACCGATATACTGTGACAACCAGACGACTGCGGCGGTGGCATCAAATGACCTCTTCAACGGAAAGAAGAGGACTGTGTGGTTGAAGCACAGGACAGTACACAATCTTATCAAGAGAGGTGTTATTGCAGTGATTGATGTTCGGAGTCAGGAGAACCTAGCGGATCCGTTCACCAAGGGCCTCAAGCGCCAGCTGGTCGATGACACAGCTTGTAAAATGGGCTTGAAGGCATTCTGATATTGTATTAGTGTATTCCTACCATAAAGTTTTATGCTAATAGTTCAAAGAGAAATCTACTAGGCATCTAGCTTTTGGTTCAAGGGAGGACCACTAATCGGAAGAATATCAGAAACGGTGGATACATGTTCTATTGGTTCAAGTGAAACTCCATGCTACAGTAGGGTGACTCCACAATGAGGTTCCTACATGTGGGGTGCTGTCCAGGAATAGGATAAAGCTTCGACTTTGGAGGCCAAGTCACAGCGGCGTAGCACCGCAAATAGGCAGTTAGCCTAATATTGTATGTTAAAATAAAGAGAGGTGTAGTCAGCACTACAAAGAGGTGGAGTTCCTCATGTTACAGTAGCACGACACCACGATGAGGTACCCGGTTAGGGATAAAGCCTCGGCCTTGCAAGCCATGTCGTTGCGGCGTAACACCGCAAGGAAGCCTAAGGCTTCATGCTGGGTAGTTTGGCACTACAAAGAGGCGGTTGCCTCATGCTACAGTAGTATGACACTACAATGAGTTTCCCGGTACGGGATAAGGCCTCGGCTTTAAGCCATGTCATAGCGGTGTAGCACCGCAAGGGAAGCGCAAAGCGCTTCATGCCATGTCTCTTTATAATAAACTCACCTATAGTGTATGGACAAAGAGATATCAGGCCGTCTCTTGAGGGTAAACTTGTAGACGCCCAAAATTATACACTGAAACCAGGCTGGCACAGGGCCTTTAATGTGTAGCCAGAAGAACATGTAACTACATTATTTGAGTAGAAAGAATTTCAGCTATGATGCAGAATTCAAGGCATAGTCCATTCTTGTATTATAGTCTGTTGTTTGAACCATGCGGGAAGATTCAAGTCGTCAGCGACATCTCTCCTAATACATGATGGACAGTTACTGTGGGGAACACTTATACTCATATTATAGAGATATGTGGGAGATTATTGGGTTTTGGTCTTTTACAAAATGAATTTTAGTCCCACATCGGCTAGACCAAAGGAGTTGTATCTCTATATATTAGCTTTGCTAGTTTAGAGATGCACATGTGGTGTGGAGGTGCACATGGGTGTGCCATGTGGGGTTATTTTTCTAATGGGAAAAAGGCTAAATCAACAATAGAACGCATTCATGCTTTTTGCTCTTGAAAAATTTATTTCCATGGGAGCTAAGCCCCGTAGGGGCTTAGCGACTCGGACTCGGACTCGGGCTCATGGGCTCATGAGGCGTAATGTGGCATTTTGTTGGCGCACTTTGCACTTAGCATCGTCGCTAGGTGCATAGAGCGCTTTAGTTGCGCTCGTTGCGCGAGCCACTTGCGCTGCTACGTTGCGCACCACAGGTTGTGCGACCAGGGTGTGCACCAGGTTGCGTGCCAGGCTGCGCGCCAGGTTGCGCACAGGTTGCGCCAGTTGCGCACGTTGCGTACGTTGTACAAGTTGCGCGCGTGGCGCACGTTGCGCGAGTGGTGCAAGGTGTGGCAGGTCGCACAGATTGTGCAGGTTGTACAGTGGCGCAGTGCGCGCAGTGGTGCAGGTTGGCACAACTGGCTCAGTGCACGGAGTGCAAGGAGCGCAGGGTGCGAGCAGTTGGCACAACTTGTAGCAGAACGTACGTTTGCATGTTCTGGGCTGTTGCTACATGTTCGGGATGGTTTTTACCACGTTCCTAACGTGGTGGCAACCGAACAGTTGCTGCAGGGCCTATATAAGGCATTCTCTCTCTCACAAGGCTGATATATATATATACAAGAAAGGGAAGCCACCACAGAAAGTTTACGAAGTATTTTTTTAGCACAAGTAAACAGAGAATTCAGAAGTATTTTTTAACACTATTCTGATCGGAATTTGCTTGCGAATTCCAGCAGCCTTCGAGAGAAAGGAAAGGTGCCGCACCAGCGTTACTTTTGCACGGGAGTTCGTGTGCATCCGAGGAGTCAGAAGAGCAGGAGTGTTCTAAGTTCTTCGACGAACTTGCTGGTTCCTGGAAGCTGTTCGTGTAGTGCGAATAAAGCTTTGAGCAATAGTGATTATTCACCCCAGCAGGAGATCTTCCATCTTTCGCCAGTCACCTTCTTCATTGCTGCCAGTAATTCTGATTGTATCTTCTTTTTAGAAGTACTACGACCGATTGCTGTTGATTACGAAATCTTTTTAGATTCTCGTAATTCAGGATCACCTTCCTTGAATTGTTGATTTGAAATATTGTTTTTACAATTGTTTCATTTTTCTCAGTTTTCCATCAAAAATTTGTGCCCCGGCACTAACAATATTAATTTGTTCTAATTAATCTAATACCTGGAAGAGTTGGGATCATAAATAATTAGTGTCGCTAGCTAGAATGACATTACTAAGATGAATGTGTAATAAGGGGGCGATTGGTACGTGGTATTTTTTTTATTTCCGAAAAAATTTAGGGTGGAAATCTATTATCATATTTGTTTGTGCTATAAAAAATATATTTCCGGAAATTAGAAATATCCGGGTAAATAGTTTATCCATAAAACAGGGAATCCTATCGCTGAAGAATAGGTGAATTTTTTTTTTTTTTTTTTTGCCCGGGCCAAAAAAAAATTGTTTAAATTTTTTTCTACTTTTTGATTATTTTTTACCCCTTTTTCGTTTTTTTGTCATTTTTTGTTGTTTTTGTCTTTTTTGTCATTTTTTGTCGCTTTTTGGTCATTTTTGTCCTTTTTTTAATCAATTTTTTGTTATTTTTGTCGCTTTTTGTCATTTTTAGTCTTTTTGTTGTTTTTATTATTTTTATTATTTTTGTCGTTTTTTTGTCGTTTTTTTGTCTTTTTTTTTTATCGTTTTTTCTCTTTTTGTCACTTTTTTGACGTTTTTGTCGTTTTTTGTTGTTTTTGTTGTTTTTGGTAGTTTTTGTCCTTTTTTTGTTTCTTTGTCGTTTTTTGTCATTTTTGCCTATTTTTTGTCGTTTTTATCGTTTTGTTATTTTTTTGTCTTTTTTCTCTTTTTTGTCGTTTTTACCGATATGTGTCGATTTTAGTAGTTCATTTTTTGTCGTTTTTGTCATTTTTATCGTTTTTGTTATTTTTTATCGTTTTTCGTCACTTTTGTCTTTTTTGTCGTTTTTACCGAGTTTTATCGGTTTTTGTTGTCTTTTGTCTTTTTTGTCTTTTTAGCCGCTTTTTGTCGGTTTGGTCTTTTTGTCGTTTTTAGTAGTTTTTTCATTTTTTGTCGTTTTTGTTGCTTTCTGTCACTTTTTCGTTTTATGTTGTTTTTGTCGTTTTTCGTCTCTTTTTGTCACTTTTTTGTCGTTTTTACCGGTTTTTGTTCTTTTTTTGTTATTTTTTGTCCTTGTTAGTATTTTTGTCGGTTTGGTCTCTTTTTTGTCGTTTATAGTATTTTTTGTCGTTTTTTGTCTCTTTTTGTCACTTTTGTCGTTTTTATCGGTTTTTGTCGATTTTTGTCTTTTGTTGTTTTTTGTCATTTTTTTTTGTCGTTTTTTGTTTTTTTTTGTTAATTTTTTGTTGTTTTTTTTTTTTTGTTTTTTTGTCTTTTTTGTTGTTTTTGTAGTCGTTTTTTAGTAAATTGTTTATTTATTTATTTTTTGTCCTTTTTTTGTCGTTTTTGGTCGTCTTTTTTTGTCGTTTTTCTTTCTTTTTGGACATTTTTTTGTTTTTGACTTTTTTGTCCTTTTTTTATTTTTTGTTGTTGTTTTTTTGTCATTTTTGTTGCTTTTTTTATTGCTTTTGTCGTCTTTTTGTCGTTTTTGTCGCTCTTTTTATCATTCTTTTTGTTGTTTTTTGGTTTTATTTTTTATTTTTCATTTTTGTCATTTTGGTCTTTTTTTGTCCTTTTTATCTATTTTTTTGTATTTTGGTCGACTTTTTTTTGTTTTTTGGTTTTTTTTTTCGTTTTATCGTTTTTGGGTTTTTTTTATTTTTTTTTTCATTTTTATTTTTTTCGGGAATATTTATATAGTCACCAAACATGGGAATGTAATTTTCTAGGAAATTTAATTACTTAAAGTTTAATTTTCGGAAATATAGAATTTTCGGCTATATAGTATTCTGCATACCAAACGCCCCCTAAAAGGTAGGAGTATTATATTGGTGAAAAGTTAGAGGCGACGTCAACTGTGAAAACAATATAATATCATCTTAGGTGGTTTGGATATTGTACAACATAAACTAATAAAAGATCTGACGAGCGATAAAATAGTGGTTGAAGGAACCGTTAGGACTAAAAACAAGTCTTTGCATAATTTTAACCAGTTGGTTGTTGGAGTGGGTGGGGTTTCCAACCTATGTGGAGAATACCCTAGAGAGCGACGAGCGCCATCCATATGTCGGAGAAGTTCGGGGAGTACATGGATCCTATTTTGGAACATATATGGTAAGAAAATATATGATTGGATTTCATATTTACTTTGATTATATATTTATGATTGGACCATTCATATAGTAGCTTTCCATATAATTGGACTTCCAATTATGGCAAGACAATTATGATTGGATTTTTATTAAATATATGATTGATGTATATTGGAAGTTTCCATATATATTGGCCTTCCATGTATAGATTACCAAGGGCTTATAAAAGGGTGATGCATGCTAGTTGAAAAATCATCTCAAAACAAGAGTGCTTTACAATCTTTGAGAGAGAGGATTAAGGACTATTGTAAAGGAGAGATTGCTTCGAATAATTTTTCGGATCTCTTGTTCTTCGGAGTCTGCAATCAAAAAAATTCTTCTTTCAAGTGAGTTGTGGTGATCCGTGTTGGATCGGGAGGAGCTTGTAGAGGGTGTATTCTCTTTATTCCATTAGTGGAGGTTCTTCAGGGTTGGACTCCGATCGTCCCGTGGTTTTTTTCATAAGAATTTTTCACGTCAAAAATCTTTGTGTTTGCGATTACACTACTAAAATATGATCTATTAGCGACGTAAGTTAGCGACGGCGTTAAATTACGTCGCTATATATAGAATTCAGCGACTCCTTTATATAAACATCGCAAAACGTCGCTATTCAGCGTCGTTCAGCGACAGATATAAAATTACGTCGCTGAAGAGCGACGTTACGTCGCTGGATTATTAAAATATGTCGCCAGTTTACGACGTTTAGCGACGTCCTCATGTGACGTCGCTAATATTTTTACTTAGGGCACAGCGTTTCGTTTTTTCCCACTCACTCGAAATTTCCAATTTTTTCTTCCCCCCCTCCGGCGATTCCTTCGGCGACCGCTTCCCCCCCCCCCCCCCGGCGACTCCCTCCCCCCCCGGCGACTCCCTCCCTCTCCGGCGACCCGTACCCCCCCGTCGACCTCCTCCTCCTCGAGCTCAGGTAAACCCTAACCTCCTCCTCCTACTCCTCCTCCTCCTCCTCCTCCTCTCCTACGGACACACACACACACACGGACACACACGCACACACACACAGAGACACACACACACACACACACACACACACGGACACACACGCACACACACACAGAGACACACACACACACGGACACACGGACACACACACAGATGGACACACACACACACACACTGGACACACTGTGTCATATTGTGGTGGACACGAGACACTATGTTGGACACATACACATAGCCTAGATCCTTTACCAACCATTTATTTTCCATTTTAACATGTTTAATTAGGTGTACTCACATGTGAATTTTGCACAAGGCGAAGCTACTGTGTATATTGTATTGATGTAATAAGCTTTGGTACTTCAATTCTGGTTGAAACTCCACCTGTTATTAGCTTTCTTCATCAATGCTACTTGACTTGTTTGAAAGACAAGTGAGGGACATTTTTGCTCTTATATCCTCTTATTGATTTATATGGAATAAAGAACTGCCTCAATTCTTACAGCCAAGGATATTTACTGCTTATGTAACATCTTTAGTAGCACTCTCTCTTCTTGTGATGACAAACATTATGCATTTTCGTGCTTTGTTTATTGTGTTGGTTTTGAATTATTAATTCTACACATGGACTAAAATATGGGCATGTTGATATTTGAGTTGATTCTGGACTGAAATCTGGGCATGTTGGACCCTCAATATGGTGGCGTAATATTCTAGATCATAATATGATATATCATATACCGTAATGTGATATACGTTTACTACTTTGTATGTTTTCCTAAAATTGCTATCTTCAGCTCTAGACCTGTTTCAGTTTTGATGCTCAATGGGTTCTTTTTTCCTCTTGAACTCTCAATATAGTTTCAAGGAGTCAACATTTTAATATACAATATGTCGGCCGATACTTTAAAATTATATGAAATAGTAGTCACCCCAAGGTTGACTATTTTTACTGAAAATCAAAGTAGAGTAAACATCTGACCTAGATTGGACTAAGAGTTGACAAAGTCAACTATAGGTCAACCCTTGACCTAGTTTGACCTTGTTTGACTTTGTTTGACTTAGCTTGACCTTGTTTGACTTTGTTGTCTTCATGTTTGTTAAGTGACACCCAGATACTAGTTTTAGTTGTTTAAATGACACCCAGGTACTAGTTTTAGTTTCAGTTTGCTTTGGTAACTCACTATTGCTCATTACTTGGTACTAGTTTTAGTTGATTGTGTTTTTTTAAGTCTAAACAAATGACACCCAGATATTACTTGTGTGTATGAGATAGCTTGAGTTGACTCTGGTCATTATTGGTACTTGAATTATAGGTTAGGCTTGTATAGCCTTGAATGGTGTGTGCTAGCTAGTATTGGGATACCAATAGCGATAAGGTAAAGGGTACCTTGGTAGGTTATGACTAGAAATAGGATATTTGACTTAGATTTGACCTTGTTTGACCAAGGTTGACTATTTGACCTAGTTTGACCTTGTTTGACTTTGTTTGACTTAGCTTGACCTTGTTTGACTTAGTTTGACCTAGTTTGACCTAGTTTGACCTTGTTTGACTTTGTTTGACTTTGTTTGACTTAGCTTGACCTTGTTTGACTTAGTACAACCTAGTTTGACCTAGATTGCATACCATTGTTATTAGTAACTGTTCGCTACTAATGTGTGTCCCATAATAAGACATAATATACGAATTTGTGCCTGTTGGATAATGTGTGTCCATCTTTGCAGAATTATTTTCAAATGGATATGAATTACTACTTGCGGAATCGTTCATGGATGTACAATCGTCGTCCTGATGATATCTGTGGTGTGCGAGATGAATACATAGCGGGAGTAGAGCAGTTCCTGCAGTTTGCTAAGGCGTTCCCTCAGTACATGGACGGCACCAAAATTAAGTGTCCGTGTGTGAAATGTCATAACGTGAAATATTATCCAGAAGTGGAAGTGATATATCATTTGTACTCGAGGGGTTTCATGCCTAATTACTATCAGTGGACCGCACACGGAGAACTTGTGTCTTTAGCATCAGAGCCGGAGCCTTACGTTGAGCCGTATATGCATGCGGGACCTAATTTTGTTTCAGATAATCATGTATACGACGACGGGTGCGTGAACATGGTTTTCGACGCAGCGGGGCCTAGTTTCGTTCATGATGCACCTGAGGAGGCACCGAACGCCGATGCTGCACAGTTCATGGAGTTTCTGGAGAATGCAAGGACTCCATTGTATCCTGGTTGTGAGGATCATTCACCGTTGGAGGTGGTTACAAGACTGTTGAGCATTAAGTCAGATTTTAACATGTCGCAAGAATGCTACAACCGAGTGTTGGAGTTGATTATAGAGATCTTGCCGGCGGATGCTAAGTTGCCTAAAGACTTCTACCGGTCTAAGAGGATGGTGAGATCGCTCTGGATGGGATACGAGAAAATCGATTCCTGTCGCAATGGGTGCATGCTGTACTACAAAGACGACAAGGACGCAGATGTGTGCAGATTTTGTGGTGCTGATCGCTATAAGACAACTAGTACAAGAAGGTCTACCGGTGCAAGAAGACCGACCGATTCAATGCACTACTTGCCTTTAATGTCGCGGTTGCAAAGATTATTTATGGTGAAAGAGACGGCCAAAAATATGAGTTGGCACATACGAGAACAGATTGAAGGAGTGTTGGATCACCCATCCGATGGAGAAGCGTGGAAGCACTTTGATCGAGTGTATCCAGATTTTGCTTTAGATCCGCAAAATGTCAAGTTGGGACTATCTTCTGACGGTTTTACTCCTTTTGGTCTTTCGGGATCCCAGTATTCGTGTTGGCCTGTGATTGTTACTCCGTATAACCTACCGCCTTGGATGTGCATGAAGACTCAGTACATGTTTCTAACCGTTATAATTCCTGGTCCGAACAATCCCAAGAGGAACATTGACGTGTACTTACAGCCTTTGATAGATGAGTTGAATCAGTTATGGGAAGTAGGCGCTAATACGTACGATGTTTCCAGGAAGCAAAATTTTCAGATGAAGGCAACCCTTATGTGGACCATCAATGACTTTCCGGCCTATGGAATGTTATCTGGATGGAGCACTCATGGCCGTCTCTCATGTCCGTATTGCATGGACCGTAGTAAGGCTTTCCGCTTGAAACACGGCGGAAAGCCATGCTTCTTTGATTGTCATCGGCAATTTCTGCCAAAAGATCATCCGTTCAGAAGGAACAGGAATGCTTTCCGTGCCGGCGTTGTAGAGAAGGGTGATCCACCGCCAAGGTGGTGCGGAGACACGATATGGGAGGAGGTTAAAGATTTTTCAAGTGCTATCGAAGATCCTACAACTGGGTACAAGTGCGATGGATTTGGTAGAGTTCATAACTGGACAAAGAGGAGCATATTCTGGGATCTGCCATACTGGAGTACCAATCTGATCAGACATAATCTTGATGTCATGCATATTGAGAAGAATGTGTTTGATAACATAATTAATACTGTGATGGACGTAAAGGGAAAAATGAAAGACAATCCCAAGGCCAGGTTGGACTTAAAAGAAATATGCAAACGCCCTGCGTTGCATTTGATACAGCAGAATGGAAAACAGTTCCTTCCGAAGTCAATTTTTTCGCTGGACAAGGAGGATAAAGTGAGACTTTGTCGGTGGATCCAGGGCCTAAAATTTCCAGACGGATATGTGTCAAATCTGAAAAGATGTGTCGATCCGAAGGAAAACAAATTGACGGGTATGAAGAGCCACGATTGTCACGTATTCATGGAGAGGTCAATTCCGATTGCATTTCGGGAATTCTTACCGCAGGCAGTTTGGGATCCATTGACGGAGCTTAGCATATTCTTCAGGGATCTTTGTTCTAAGAAATTGCTCGTTGATCGTCTAGAAAAGCAAGAGAAGGACATTGCGGTAACACTATGCAAGCTAGAGAGGGTGTTTCCTCCTGGATTCTTCGACTCTATGGAGCATTTGCCGATTCATCTATCCTATGAGGCACGTGTTGGTGGACCCGTCGAATATCGATGGATGTACCCGTTCGAGCGACATTTGAATCACCTAAAAAGAAAGGTGAAAAATAAGGCACGGGTCGAGGGTTCTATTTGTGAAGACTATGTTCTCGAGGAGATTACAAACTTTTGTTCGATGTATTTCAAGCCTCATGTTGTAACTAATAGAACGAGAGCTTCCAGAAACGACGAGGGAGATCATGAAAGTAATGATACAATACTGAAGGTATTCAATGCTCCAGGAAAGCCATCGGGTAAGATAAAAAAGAGATATCTGAACAATGATGAGCTAAGGGCTGCTCAGGTGTATGTATTACTCAACTGCGATGAGAAGGAAGTAGAGAAACTGGAGGGGTAAGTAATTAATACGTCTATATTATTTTAATAGTGTTAATTATTATACTATTACATTAATTGAACGATGTTGTTTTTAGCATATTTAATGATGATGTGAGGTCGGGTAGGCCACACATAACAGAAGAAAAACTAGAACAAGAAATGAGGCGTTATTTTCCATCATGGTTGAGTGCATATGTAAGACTTGAGAACTCTGTAATTACCTTTTTGTATATGCACTTGATTGAGAATGAGCTTAATTGCTTCTTTCGTGGTATTTAGGTCGATCGTCCATACGCAAGACTTGAGAATGAGTCTATTAGAACGTTGGCCAAGGGACCAATTTATGCTGCAAAAATATGGCCAAGCTACTGTGTTAATGGGTTTAGGTTCAAGTCAACAACTTGCCCGATCAGAGACAACTTTGTGGATCTCGATTCCACCAAAAACAACTGTTTGTGTATCAGATCTTCGAACTACAAAGATGTTGATACGGACAACGATTTCTATGGCGTGTTATGGGAGATTGTGGAGCTGACATATAGTTATGGAATAGAGCCTGCTAAGATTGTGTTATTCTGGTATGATTGGTTCGATCCGATTGAAGGTCAAGGTTGGAAAGTAGACAAGCACGGTCTTGTTGATATAAACTATCGGCGTCGATATCAAGCCTATGAACCATTTGTCCTATCAAGTCAGGCTCAGCTCGTGTACTTCGTACAAGTTATCCTAAACGGGGAACAACAAGGTCGGACTGGTGGGCAGTATGCAAGACCAAAGCTAGAAATACCTTTGAGGTTGACGATATAGCTTATCAACAGGATGAACTACCTCTTGTAACAAATATTATAGAAGTGGACACGACGGAAGTTTCCTATTACACATCTAATTGTGTAGAAGAAGTAGAATTATCTGAAGAGGAAGATGCAGATGAAAGTGAAGATGTAGAGGAGGAAGAAGAAGAAGAAGAAGAAGAAGAAGAAGAAGAAGAAGAAGTAGATGAGCTAAACGAACTAGATGAATTTTCAGAAGAGGATTAAATCTGTACGTTTGTTTTATCATCATATTTGACACTTTAGTGACACTTCTATCATATAAATCTGTGACACTTCAGTGACACTCTATTGACACTTTTATTGACACTTCAGTGACACTTTTTGACTATGATATTTTTCAAAAATCTGTGATGTCTATCATATAAATATATTTTTTTCTTTTATTGTCATATGTTTTATTGTCAGGTATGACTAGACCATTCGGACGACGCGGAGGATTATATATTAGGCAGTCCCGTCAGCCTCGGGCTGGGGATGGAGAGGGCCGTTCCGTACCCTCATCCTCATCTCCGAGTACGCCAGTGTACCATTCTGTTCCCGGTCCATTACCGGGACAGGCTAGTTCTAGCAGGTTGGCGACTCCTTCCTTGTCGTCCAGCCTTTCTGTTCCCGGTCCATTACCGGGACAGGGCAGTTCTAGCAGGTTGGCGACTCCTTTCTCGTCGTCCAGCCTTCCTGATCCCGCGTCCAGCATCCCTGATCCCCCGTCCAGCATTCCTACTGTCGACGGCTCTATGGAGGGAGCCCACGCCGATCATATAGAGGACGGCGATCAGACTGATCCTGCCCAGGCAGGAGGTGAGAGCGACCCTCCATGCGCTCCCCCGGGCGAGACGTGTATGGAGATTTGGACGGACGGGCCTATGAAGTAAGTTAATTAATTATTATATATTTCTTAAATAATTATATGTACATATATATTCATGAAAAATTATTATTGTATAGATATCGGCCTTCTGCAGTACAGAGACAGCTGGGGACATTTGTGAGGCAGAACTATGGTGGGCCTTGGCTCAACTACTCAGATGCTCCCGCAGATAGGAAGGCCTTTTGGTTCGCCCAGTTCAAGGTAAAAAATTTGTTTATTTTTAAATTTTAATAATCATTTGTGTATATTATACAACTTTTGTATTTTACTTCTTGTAGAGGACCTATTTCTATCCACCACACCGGGCGGCGAGGATCGAGGGCCAATTTCCTGCCGTCATAGCCAAGCTCATCCGTGATACGATCGACGACCAGAAGTGTCGTGATCGCGCCGGACGTCCGATCCAGGGTTGGATTACGCCAGAGCAGTGGACTGCGATGAAGGCTAGATTCAGCGAGCGCCAGTACCAGGAGCGGTCTGAGAAGGCCAAGGTGGCGCGGTCGAGCGCCGGTAAGTGGTGTGGCGGCTCCATTCCGATGACGGAGCATTTTCGTCATCTGGTACGTTTCCTATGACGGACATTAATTTATATATAGTTCGATATAATGTTTAATACTAATAATAGATAATATATTTTAACAGGTAAAGAAGGGTGAGGACCCGAACATGGTGACCGTCTTCTTGGTCACCCATCGGAGGGCTGGGGACTTCATTGACGAGAGGGCGACGCAGGCATATGTAAGTTCTATTCAACTAATATTAACTGACTATAATTTAGAAAACAGGAAAATAGATATCAATATAGACTTTAGTAAACACTTACACGTTAGCAAACATGTTCTAGGCCGAGTTTGTTCGGCTACAGAAGGAGGCGGCTGATGCTGCTGCTGCTGCTAGTGCGCAAGCAGAGGGAGGGGCTGGTACTTCCTCCCAGCCGCCTGCAGAGCCATCGCCGGACGAGCTCTGGATGACCGCCGTTGGCGGTCTTCAGAAGGGTACGTACTACGGTACGGGATCCTACGACGCGTATTTGGCTTCGGAGTCATCCCGGGCCCCCTCTATCAGTGTGCAGTCTCCGGCTACGCAGGCGTCGTCACGAGCTGAGGATGTTCGTCGTCAGATCGAGGAGCTGCGTCGCGAGTTGCAGCAGCAGATTTCTGATGCGGTCGAGCGACGATCCGACCCTCCAATCGTCACCGGACGATTTGATGTGGTCGAGCGCAGTATACAGGAGCTGATGAGTCTACATCAGGCTGCAGCTGCCAACTTGCAGACGCTCATCGAGTCTACGCAGCGCACAGAGCATAGACAGCTCGAGCTGGACGGATCGCAGAGGAGCCTTTCTCTCAGTCGCTCAGTATACTGAGAAGGTGGTGAGTGCCCTTGCTGTACATGGTGAGCGACTGCGAGAGCTGGAGCAGGTACGTCCTCCGGGTCCATCGACGGTGCCGACTCCAGATATTGCACTGCCTCCGGCGCCGACTCCAGACATTGTACTGCCTCCTACTGCCCCTACGGTACAGCTCACCCAGGAGCAGTATGACTACATTCTATCCCAGTTGCGCGGCAGGGGTCCGCAGTGATTTTATTAGTTTTTTTATGACTTGTATGTATTGGCCCTATGGGCAAATTGTTTATTCATATACTATTGTTTATACACTTGGTGGGAGACTTTTTATCATCTTCCATTTTTATTTGACTCTATTGGATGTTTGTGAGGATGTGTGTCTTTGATATTTACTTTGCACTGCCTCCTATTTTTATTGTGATATTTACTGTGATATCTGCGACGGGATGACAAATATACCTACGCTGGGTTATAAGCGATGATCTGATATACAAAGGAGATGCTGCCGAAATTTTAAAAAAATATATTGTGTATTTTTGTTATGATGTGTGTCTGTGTTTACAGTGAATGTGAAATACAGTGTTCGGAACCATCGACAGTTTCGATTACTGTTGTATGTTTTATCTTGGATAGAAATAGCAACAGTTCAGGGTGCACTTCTGAGAGCTTCATTTTCACGTCCTTCACTTTCTCGGACGTCGTAAAGGTTCCCGAGAAGGTGAAGGACGTGAAAAGGAAGCTCTGAGAAGTGCACCCTGAACTGTTGCTCTTTCTATCAAAGATAAAACATACAACAGTAAGCGAAACTGTCGATGGTTCGAACACTGCACTTCACACACACTGTAAACACAGACACACAGCATAACAAAAATATCAATTATATTTTTAAAATTTTTTTTATATTAGCGACGTATAGCAACGTTCTGTGACGTATTGCGACGTCACACAGACGTCGCTATACGTCGCTAACTAGCGACGTGACGTCGCTCGACGTCGCTAATATACGTCGCTACGATGCCCACGTGGCCACGTGGATGCCATGCCTCGTCATCATTTACAAACTTTTGAAGCATCGCTAGTGGTCGCATTACGTCGCAATGTTGGCGACGTACTTATACGTCGCTCTCTGTCGCTCATTTGGCGACGTCTAGCGACAATGGACGCCGCGTCGCAAATAGCGACGTTCGGCGACGAAATTACCATCTGCGACTTGCCTATAAGCGACGTAGGTTTTTCGTCGCTAAATACGTCGCAAATCAGTGTTAGCGACGTACTGCGACGTAATTAGCGACGTCTCCTGACGTCGCTAATCTGGGTTATTTTAGTAGTGTTATGTTTAGCATTTTTGGTTTGTGTGCTTTTGCTCGATTCTCTCGCAGGACTTTCTGGTTTAGGGGAACGATTTTTGCGCTTCGTTCCCAACAGAGTGATATCAGAGCTTTGGGTTCAAAGAAGTGTCAGGAGTTGATAGTCAAACCAGGAAGCAGAGATGGACGCAAAGCAGGTGCGCATGGTGAACCTGAACGGTACTAACTACCATTTTTTGCGGAGCAAGATAAAGAATTTGTTGTTCGTCAAGAAGCTGCATCTTCCAGTATTTGCATCCGAGAAGTCCAGTGACAAATCCGATGAGGACTGAACTTCGAGCATATACAGGTATGTGGGTTGTGGCATCTGCCACCTCGATTAAAAATTTACGATTTTTTTAAATTTTATTTGATTAGATTATAGTTGATTTCTATGATCATAGGATGTCATGCCTACACCCACAGGTAAGTTAGGACCATCTTATGGTTATATAGCCTCTAGGTAGGTTATATAAACATTCTATAGCTATTTTATAGTTTATTATGATTTTTAGATATTTTAGATAATTTTTAAATATTTATTTTGTGAGAATTTATATATTTTATTGACTTTCATGATTTACCATATGGTCATTCGGAGTTATTTTTGGGACCCAGTATTTTATTTAGGCTCTACTAGGTTATAAATATTTTCTAGAATATTCTAGTATTTTTCTGGATTTTTTAGAATTTTAGATAATTAAAACATATATAATTTATATTTTATAGGTTTTTAGAATTTACTGTGAGGTCACACGATGATATTTTGTGTTAAAATATTTTATTTAGATTCTAGACACTTAGAAATATTTTCTAGAATTTTTAGGATTTTTTTGGATTTTTTTTGTAATTTATTTTGATTTATTTGGACTTAAAATAAATTTTTAATGATTTTCTGTAATTAAATAACTAATTATACTGTCATCAGCACAGTCAACCACCCCCTGGCTCACCTGTCGATGCCAGAATGAGTCAGCACCGCCTCTCTCTCTCTCCTATATATATTATTATATTCGAAACCCTAATTAAATTCTAGCAGCCTTTTGTGGGAGAACTCATCTAGCGTTTCCGACTTCCCGAAGTGATTGCCGCCAAACCAGAAGAGTTTTTCGTGCGCTGTTTTTTTATTGGAAGCGTATTGAGGTATATGTTTTGAATATCTAATTTATTTTTATAATTTCTGAACCTAAATTCTTGAAAAATTCGTAGAGTGCTAGTTGTCTGAAATTTGACACATTTTGGTGTTTTTGAGATTCCGGAAGAACCAGAAAATTGAATCACGAACCGGTTGAAGTTTCGGAAAGATAATACAGACTCTATGACATATATTTTTCCCAGAAATTAACTAGCTAATCCAGTATTTTTATTAATTCGTAGAACTTAGTTTTGTCAATAAATCACCGATTTGGTCATGGATAGCCATAACGGTGATATCTTTTGACCAAAGCATGATTTTGTGGCACGATCGATTACATTGCATTCGTGGCACTGAAATGTACTAGGGTGCACACTCAAGTCATAGAGTTTGTGTCGTTTGACTATTTAGTCATCGATGCGCCTCGATTTGTATGCCACGAATTTCAAATTGGAAACTGTGATCTTCCTTGGCTAAAAATTAGTATTTAATTTTAATTCCAGAATTATATTAGATTAAATTAGGTTTTAGATGATTTTTTTCAGAATTAAATAGGATTAGTTATGTTAAACTAGTAGCCACTTTCTAGGGTTTTTAGAGTAGGATTTTTATAATCTAACTTATGGTTATTTATGTGACGGGGTAAATCGGTCTACGACGTTTGAGTTGTGACTTCATCATCTAGCGGAGTAAGGCAAGTATCACTATAACCTATGTTGCCTTTATTTTATACTGCATGTTATTTTTTCCTTAAATTGATAGTCTTATCTTTTATATCATTGGTGCATGAGAGTTATACTTGTTACCATAACCATACATGTTCACTTAATATTTTCGTTCAATGTTCTATCTTCAATGTCCAATGTTCAATGTTTAAAGTTAAAGTTAATGTTAAAGTGATCATGTTTACTTGTGAGAGAGTCGGGAGGGAGAATACAACTAGTATGCATGTGGTCTACGCAATGTACAATTTTTCCCCAATGTTAATGTTGATAGTAGTCGTTGTACCTCACGTACCGACTGTCGGATGTCCTATCCCGTCCACATACAGAACACTTGTATTCTAAAACACACATTACACGTAATTTATTTCGTGTTGACATTTTGCCCAGAGGTTTGTCTTATATTCATCGTTCTCTTGTATTGTCTTCGTGTCTTAATTATACCTTCAACTGTTCCATGTCATAATTGTACTCTTGAACTGTTTCCCAAGTTATAGTGGTCTCTGTTGTATCATATCATATTCATCTTTTCCTTGCTATTTTGCATGCTTGTATATTATATTGGGTAGCGTAGTGTTATGGTGATCTTGCTCCAATCCTGACTGGATAACTGTTTTTCAGCTTTAGACGACGTGGTTTGCCCCGAGGTTTATGGTGCGTATCTTTGTCACACTGACGTTACCAATGTGTCGGTTACTTCTACTGATACGGAGTAACATATTTATTTCTGATGCTTTTTCGTGTTATTCTTAGCTAGTGAGCTTAGCGAACTTTAGTTTAAGTGGTTTTATATTTATTTTAGCGGGTTTATTCCCGAGACTAGTTGAGTTGTAGTGGACCTTTCTTTAAATTATTTATTGAGACTTGAGTTTAATCTTTTGTTACAACTTAGTTGTGGATGATAAATGTGAACTATGTACTTGTATGGATAATGCTTATCATAGACAACGTACTACCGCCGACATTGCGGCGTATGCTGGCTTGCGCACGCATTCGCACTCCGAAATGTGGGTACGGGTCGTGACATGGGTACATACGGCAGTTCAATCTTTGTACGCGAAAAAGATCGGGGTAAACAAATTGTTCCTGATCCGGATGATGATGGGTCTGCGGTACAAAGATGATGCATCCATTACGGATCACTTGAGTGAGTTCCAGGGCATGGTGGACCAGCTATCCTCGATGGGAGTCAAGTTCGACAACGAGGTTCAAGGACTTTGGTTGCTATGTACATTGCCAGACACGTGGGAGACCGTACGAGTATCTATGATCGCTTCTGCTCCGGAAGGCGTAGTCAGTCTGGAGTTTGCCAAGAGCGGGGTACTGAATGAAGAGATGCGGAGACGTTCTCACGGTACTTCATCTACATCCCATCACTCAGAGACACTAGTTTCAGAAAGCCACGGAAGGGGCAAAAGCAGGGGTCCAGGTGGTGGCAGAGACAAGAGTAGAAGGAAGTCCAAAGGTTGGTACGAAGACTCAGAGTGTTACCATTGTGGCAAGAAGGGCCACATCAAGCAAAATTGTTTCGCTTGGAAGAGAGAGAAGAAGGGCGACAATGGGAAGCAAGATGAGAATACTACAGCGGCGGCCTCGATACATGGAGACGATGTGATCATCGTAGGTGATGAGGTTATCACAAACCTTGCCTGCGGTGACAATTCTTGGCTGGTGGACTGAGGGGCTTCAGCGCACATATCTCATAACAGGGCACTATTTGCCACTTACACGACAGGCGACTGTGGAGTGTTGAAGATGGGCAATGGAGATGTGTCGAAGGCAGTTGCCATTGGAGATGTACATTTGAGGACGAAGATGGGTACAGTTCTTGTTCTCAAAGATGTTCGGCATGTCCCTAATATCTGTTTCAACCTGGTTTGGATGACGATGGATTCTTCAGTCTCTTCGGGAATAGTCAGTGGAAGCTTTCCAGAGGTTCGATGGTGATTGCCAGAGGAAGCAAGAAGTCCGGTCTCTACTATATGGAGGGAACCACACATGGGGCATAGGAGGTGAACGCAGTCAGTGATGCGTCTACCGAGTTGTGGCATAGGCGGCTCGGCCATATCAACGAGAAGGGGATAAGCTACTTGGTGAACATGAAGGTGATTCCAGGGCTCAAGTCTACAAAGTTGGAGAAATGCACACACTGCTTAGCTGGAAAGCAAAATAGGGTATATTTCCAAAGTTACCAAAGTTCAAGGAAGCCGGTGTTGCTCGAGTTGATTCACTCGAATGTCTGCTATCCTATGAAGGTAAAATCTATTAGTGGTGCTTCTTAATTTGTAACTTTTATCGATGACTATTCTAGGAAGGTTTGGGTCTATGTCTTAAAGACCATGGATCAGGTGCTGCCCACTTTCAAAGAGTTTCAGGCCTCTGTTGAAAGAGAGACGGGCAAGAAGTTATTGTGTGTTCAGTCCGACAACGACGGCGAATACATTGGTCCCTTTGATGCGTATTGCAGAGAGCAAGAGATAAGACACCAGAAGACTCCGCCCAAGATACCTCAGCTCAATGGTATAGTGGAGCTCATGAACAGGACACTGATGGAGAGGGTATGGTATTTGCTGTCAGAAGTAAATTTGTCAGGAAGTTATTAGGGTGAGGCTCTTCTCACAGCTGCTTATGTTATTAATTTATCTCCTAGTGCTCCTTTGCAGGGTGATGTGCTTGACAAAGTATGGTATAACAAAGAGCCGTCATACAATCACCTGCGAGTGTTTGGTTGTAAGGCCTTCATACATGTACCGAAGGACGAGAGGTCCAAACTTGAGCCAAAGATGAGGCGATGCATCTTTGTCGGCTATGGTCGGGATGAGTTTGGCTATAGACTCTACGACCCAGTGGGAAGAAAGCTCTACAGAAGCAGGGACATAGTATTCGACGAAGATCAGACCATGACCAACACTCAGGATTCCGAGACGCCTTCTGAGGCTGAGGAATTGCCTGAGTTAGAGTTATTTCGCTTTGAGCAGTTTTCAGAGAACATCGCAGAGGATCCAGTTATGTGGGAGCCAGTGCATGGAGTTGCTCCCAACCTTAATCATCAGCCTGCTGATGGTGGTCAAGGTGTCCCTCAGGAGGATGAGCAGGCCGGAGAGCCAGTTCCTGAAGGGGAGGAGACTATTGGTATACAGCCAGCACCAGTGGCTCCAATGAGAAGGAGGGACAAAGAGCGTCGACCATCTACGAGATACTCACCGGGTGAGTATGTACTACTGACTGACGGGGGAGAGCCCGAAAGTTTTGCAGAGGCTATGGAAGACGAACACAGGCAGGAGTGGATGCAGGCTATGCAGGAGAAGATGGGTTCCTTACACGCCAATTCTACTTACGAACTGGCACGGTTGCCAAAGGGCAAAAAGGCTTTGAAGAATCGATGGGTGTTTAGAGTGAAGAAGACGGATGATGCTACTCGCACTCGATACAAAGCGAGGCTTGTAGTTAAAGGCTACGGTCAGCGGAAAGGCATTGATTATGATGAGATCTTTTCGCCAGTCGTCAAGCAGTAGTCTATTCGGGTGGTGCTAGCATTGGTAGCCAGTTTCGACTTGGAGGTCGAGCAGATGGACGTGAAGACGACATTCCTCTACGGTGATCTTGAGGAGGAGTTATACATATGAGAGCCCGAGGGATTCTGTGAGAAGGGCAAGTCACATTTTGTAGTGCCCCGTCCCGCAAAGTCAATCGGAAGAAATCGAAACGCCGACGGCGTTGGAACTTAGCCTTGCAACGGCTGCTCAAAGGCTCGCTCGTCCGAGGCGACTCCTCACACAGGTAGGGTAGTTTCGGTGAACTTGTCTCATCTTAGCCTTCACTCAATAACGCGCTTGTTTTCAACTTGCACAAGTAGGCTAATATAAAAGCTACGAACACACATAGCTAAGGGAATAATCCCGTCGGGTCGGAATGTCTTAGAACATGGAAAATGGTCCCACGGTCCACATAGAAGTCGGCTCAGCGTGCTTTCAAATGACACTCGATCCTTCGTTTCCGTGGCTTGGGAGAAGGAAGTTGGCTCAAGTTGCTAAGTTGCTCTGACACTCAAAGTAGCCTAAGCCTTAGGCGTCGCCTGCGTGAATGCTTGTTAAAGCATGCACGGTCCCGTCGATTTGTCCGGACACTCGAATTAGCCTAAGTCATAGGCGTTGCCCGCATGAATGCCTAACAAAGCATGCTCGGTCCTGTCCCGCAAGGCTTGGCATAGCCTTCGTACGTCCCGCAAGTTAAGTCGTCTCGCACGGCTCGTTGGCTTAAGTCTAGGCACCCGAAAAGTTGGTTGTCCAAGTCGACCCCGTGCCTAGCACGTTCCCTCGATGCGAAGCTCGGCGTAGCCTTTGCTCGTCGAGTCATTGCCCGAATAAGTTAGACAAGAGTTGTGTTGGGCTATCGAAGCTATTTCTAGTACTGTCCCGCTCTAGCTGCGGTTGTCAAGTCGCGTAGCCCCTTGAGAACGAGGCTCGTTGTACAAAGTATATGACTTGAGCGTTAGTGTCGCCTAGAGAACCATGCCTATCAAAGGCACGATCCACGGTCGGATTAGTGAAAAGTATGCCACGGTCAAAGGAAGTTCCCGCGACTGGTTGTCGCCGAGATCGGTCCCGCTACTTGAGAGTATCGCAACATCTTGATAAGTCTCATTCACGTGATCGGTCCCGCGGCTTGGGAGTCTCGACAGATAGAAGGAAAGCATGGTCATATTAAGGAATGACTGGATAGATCGTGTATGCATGGTCATTGGACAACTTGTCGACAAGGTATAGTCTTCTCGAATGATCACCGGGGCGCCGGGATCATTCGGCCTGGGGGAAGCGAGTGTGGCTCAAAGTAGGATGCTGGATGACCGCATGGGAGAGTTCGGCCCCACCGAGCTAGCTACCCGTGTAGGTACAGGCCGATATCCCACGAGCCAGTCCAAGATAGCTTGAAATTACTAGTGACCACTCATGTAGATGTGTCAGCAATAGCGGCACACCGCGTGTATGCCTTTGGATTGGGTTTAGAACTGGAATTATGTCTAGCCGGTAACACAAGGTATGGGCCTAAGAATGGGCTGCAGCATAGGCACCGTGCTTGGCACGATAGATGGCATCGGGATATTCATATAATCAACACTATGTTTCACAAGTCTTGTCTAAGTTAGCAAATGAGTCGATCAGGAAGGCCACAAGGCGGTAGCGTGATAAGTTTTGATATGTTGCGAGGCGCGACCTCAATCTTGAAGCACGAACAAGTCTAAGCAAGGTCTAGAGGCATGACATGCACGAGTCGTCCCGTTGTCGTCTTTGGCATTTGAATCATTGGCACGAGAATTGGCCTAGTGAACTTAAGTTTAAGTGAAAGTCTTGGCACGGCCGAGTTCACATAAGTTGTTTCTTGGCAAAGCACAGTCTTGAATACGTTAAGGTCCCGAATAGAGTATGGCACGACCCTGCCGTCTCGAGTTCAAGTTTGGTCAAGTTCATGCATGATGAGGCACTGCCTCGATCAAAATACACGTTGGTATTGTAGCACGACCATGTCATTGCACGTCGAGTTGGTTAGACGTCAAGTCTTAAAACTGATCCTAAGGCAAGACTAGAAAGACAATCGAAAGGGTTTAAGCTGCACAAAGTAAATATAAACGTGTCGGTTTTGTATGGGTGGGCGAGGAGCTCACTCCACCAGTACAGTTGAGTACTGACACCCACACAGTGTTCATATACAAGCACAGATAGAAGCTCGTGGTGCGGAGCTCGCTTGGATGCGTCGAGGCACGGAGTTCCTTGGCGACTCGAAGCATGCGGCCGCGTGGATTGAAGACTTATACAGGACATAATGTATGGACATCGCCTTCCGAAGCTTCCGCTGACATCAAACATTGTATCGAGAGATGAGAGTAAGCAGAGTGAATTGTAAATGAGAGAAAAGTGAGTACGAGAGACTTGTAATTCGACCTTGCGCCCACAAATGTAATCTTGTATTCAATATCAATAAAAGAGTTTCTTTTGAATGACTTGTGTTCATGTGTTCTTGTTTCAAATTTTCGCTGCATATTCAATGTATCTGCTTGGGACTTCTGTGCGACGACCCCATCGCCGTCGCTGTAATCGGCCGTTATGGAACCTGCCTTGCACGAGCGCAGTCTAGGCTCGTGCGGCATCACGCCTTAGCGAGGATGATCGCTCCTACGGGAGCGGGGCATGACATAATGGTATCAGAGCACGGCTTTACGTCTTTGGACTTCACGTCGAAATTCTCAGTTTTGAAAGCTCGTCGTTGGAAAATAAGTGTGCGCTCTCTCTCGATTGTCCCTCGGCATGTCCATACAATAAGTTTAAATATTTTCAAAAGCTCGTTCAAGCGTTCAACCAAACGTATCGGTATGCTATCGTCGAATGCATCGGTAGGCCTTTGTGTCGAACGATGTTAAACTTGACTCGATAGAGAACACGTGCTAAGTTAACATGTCACGTGCGTACCTAACTAGTCCTGCGTTGACCTAGCAATTGAGCGTGCAAACTCAAAGTATAGTCCGTACGGGATGGTTATGCGGCACAACTTAGTCCGCATGTCGCGTCGACCTTTTTGGTGCAAACGAGCTGCGAATGATATCAAGTATCATTCGGTCAGGAACGGAGCTACACTTTGAGTATCTATCGATAGGAACGCTATCGAATTAACGCTTAGGCGTTCACGGAGGATTGACTTGGATTTTGAGGAAATCGTGCGAACAACTTAGTACGTCGATGCGACGTGAGCGATTACGCTAGGAATTCATCGAACAAATCCGAAGGATGTCTTAGCACATGACGCAAACGTGATTGAGGACTAGATCGTATGGCTCGAATCCGAGTGGTGTATGGATTTTCTTGGAAATCATTTGAGCGAAATTGAGGATTACGAGTAACGACGAGTATATCGGCGAGGCAATTCGATCGCGCAAAGCCTTAGAGCGCGTCACGCTTAGTTGATCGTGACTTCGAATGTCCCAAACGAGATGTCGTCAGACCACTTATGATCGGGCAACGCGTGTTAGAAAATGATTCGAAACGATGAATGAAAATGAATGGTCTTGATCGAGGAAACTTAGAGGATCGCGCGTACGATATCGAATTGATGCAAATGAAATGCGACTTGAGTTTCGAACAACGATCTTGAAACGAGCTTGGGGAATAGTGACCGAATTTGATTTTGAATATCGAGGAGATGGTAGAATATCCAACTCGGACAACAGCATCAACGCATGACTCGAAATTGGTTACAAAAGAAGATCGTCAGGTTACGCATATCGTCGATGGTATTGAGGTGTATCAAAGATCGATACGCGATAACTCGGGGGTACTCTGACTCGGTGAATGACGATCGTGCAAATGTCATTGTTCCGATGGATGCTATACTCGGGATATTGAAAGGTATCGAAGAAAAGATAAACTTGGATCGAGGATTTTTCTAGTTGAACGAATGACAAACGGACTATCAAACGGTGATCTTGGCTTGGATGAAAAAATGAAACGTTTGGATTTGCTTCATCGATAACCACAACTTCGTCATTCTTGTCTTATGCGAGCGCAACTCCAGCCTCGCACATGCGTCGTGCCAATTTGAGACGATCACTCCGCGTGAGCGCTGGTATAGTGATTCATACAGCGGGAGTGATTGAACTTGGATGGCGTGGCAATCTGATTGCTTCGACTTGTGGTTTGACGCGAAGGTAGACTCGAGAATGACCTAGCGTGCTTGACGATCAAATTTGAGGATTGCGTAGGTCCAATCTGCGTATCGAGAATGAACGAGTCTAGACTCAAACGAGAGTTACGCCCCGATGAGAATGATTATTCCGCGGGTGCGTTGTATGGTGATTCATGAACCACCATGGATAATCAGACTCGCGTGAGATTGGGGCGCAACGTATTGTCGAGCTAGATAACCTCGTAATCGAATGCACGAATTGGTTAGAGTTGGTGATTTGAATGATTCGAATACGCGCAACGAATGCATTGATGCGAATAAGTGACCGTGCTCGATGTTTAGAAATCTGAGTGATGCGAGCTTGGGTAGAAAATCCCGTACTATCGACTTTGGATGGACCCTAGAATTGGGGTCAGTGTTGGCATTATTGTTAGGGAACTATGGTTCCAATCCTGACATTGACTTAGCCTCGCAAAGATTGGCCTAGCGGTTAGGCGTGACGCCATGTTTCATAAGTTATCAATCAAAGGATTGGTCTTGAGGATTGACATGGATGGATTGAACGAATCAAGGATAGGAAAACCTCGCTCACGAGATTCGGCTGACATGCATATATTTCAGGGACGCCTGGGTATGTGCACGATGCGACTCGATGAGAATGACAAATTCTTTATCATACGGCTTGGCTGAATGTATGTATTTTGGGAACGCCTGGAATGCGTGCACGATCCAGTCAAGTGATACAATGAGTTCAAGCAAGACTTGAAAAAAATAGGAGTGTGTCGAGATCTTGAAATCATGTTAACGGAAGGATTGATAGTCATGAGAGCGTGGCTCGGAATTGAGGAAACGCATAGGTGGAGTGTGCACGATTCAGTCTTGGCCATAGAAATGGTAGGATGGCTTGCCTTCAGGAAAGTCTCGAGGACGAGACTTGTTCTGAGTGGTGTATGTTGTAGTGCCCCGTCCCGCAAAGTCAATCGGAAGAAATCGAAACGCCGACGGCGTTGGAACTTAGCCTTGCAATGGCTGCTCAAAGGCACGCTCGTCCGAGGCGACTCCTCGCACAGGTAGGGTAGTTTCGGTGAACTTGCCTCATCTTAACCTTCACTCAATAACGCGCTTGTTTTTAACTTGCACAAGTAGGCTAATATAAAAGCTACGAACGCACATAGCTAAGGAAATAATCCCGTCGGGTTGGAATGTCTTAGAACATGGAAAATGGTCCTACGGTAAACATAGAAGTCGGCTCAACGTGCTTTCAAATGACACTCGATCCTTCGTTCCCGTGGCTTGGGAGAAGAAAGTTGGCTCAAGTTGCTAAGTTGCCCTGACACTCAAAGTAGCCTAAGCCTTAGGCGTCGCCTGCGTGAATGCTTGTTAAAGCATGCACGGTCCCGTCGATTTGTCCGGACACTCGAATTAGCCTAAGTCATAGGCGTCGCCCGCATGAATGCCTAACAAAGCATACTCGGTCCTGTCCCGCAAGGCTTGGCATATCCTTCGTACGTCCCACAAGTTAAGTCATCTCGTACGGCTCGTTGGCTTAAGTCTAGGCAACCAAAAAGTTGGTTGTCCAAGTCGACCCCGTGCCTAGCACGTTCCCTCGATGCGAAGCTCGGCGTAGCCTTTGTTCATCGAGTCGTTGCCCGAATAAGTTAGACAAGACTTGTGCTGGGCTATCGAAGCCATTTCTAGCACTGTCCCACTCTAGCTACGGTTGTCAAGTCGCGTAGCCCCTTGAGAACGAGGCTCGTTGTACAAAGTATATGACTTGAGCGTTAGTGTCGTCTAGAGAACCAGGCCTATCAAAGGCACGATCCACGGTCGGATTAGTGAAAAGCATGCCACGGTCAAAGGAAGTCCCCGCGACTGGTTGTCGCCGAGATCGGTCCCGCTACTTGGGAGTCTCGCAACGTCTTGATAAGTATCGTTCACGAGATCGGTCCCGCGGCTTGGGAGTCTCAACAGATAGAAGGAAAGCATGGTCATGTTAAGGAAGGACTGGATAGATCGAGTATGCATGGTCATTGGACAACTTGTCGACAAGATGTAGTCTTCTCGAATGATCACCGGGGTGCCGGGATCATTCGGCACGGGGGAAGCGAGTGTGGCTCAAAGTAGGATGCTGGATGACCGCATGGGAGAGTTCGACCCCACCGGGCTAGCTACCCGTGTAGGTACAGGCTGATATCCCACGAGCCAGTCCAAGATAGCTTGACATTGCTAGTAACCACTCATGTAGATGTGTCGGCAATAGCGGCACACCGCGTGTATGCCTTTGGATTGGGTTTAGAACTGGAATCATGTCTAGCCTGTAACACAAGGTCTGGGCCTAAGAATGGGCTGCAGCATAGGCACCGTGCTTGGCCCGATAGATGGCATCGGAATATTCATAGAATCAATACTATGTTTCATAAGTCTTGTCTAAGTTAGCAAATGAGTCGATCAGGAAGGCCGCAAGGCGGTAGCATGATAAGTCTTGATATGTTGCGAGGCGCGACCTCAATCTTGAAGCACGAACAAGTCTAAGCAAGGTCTAGAGGCACGACATGCACGAGTCGTCCCGTTGTCGTCTTTGGCATTTGAATCGTTGGCACAAGAATTGGCCTAGTGAACTTGAGTTTAAGTGAAAGTCTTGGCACGGTCGAGTTCACATAAGTTGCTTCTTGGCAAAGCACAGTCTTGAATACGTTAAGGTCCCGAATAGAGTAAGATACGACCCTGCCGTCCCGAGTTCAAGTTTGGTCAAGTTCATGCACGATGAGGCATTGCCTCGATCAAAATACACGTTGGTATTGTAGCACGACCATGTCGTTGCACGTCGAGTTGGTTAGACGTCAAGTCTTAAAACTGATCCTAAGGCAAGACTAGAAAGACAATCGAAAGGGTTTAAGCTGCACAAAGCAAATATGAACGTGTCGGTTTTGTATGGGTGGGCGAGGAGCTCACTCTACAAGTACAGTTGAGTACTGAAACCCACATGGTGTTCATGTGCAGACACAAGTAGAAGCTCGTGGCGCGGAGCTCGCTTGGATGCGTCGAGGCACGAAGTTCCTTGGCGACTCAAAGCGTGCGGCCGCGTGGATTGAAGACTTATACAGGACATAATGTATGGACATCGCCTTCCGAAGTTTTTGCTGACATCAAACATTGTATCGAGAGATGAGAGTAAGCAGAGTGAATTGTAAATGAGAAAAAAGTGAGCACGAGAGACTTGTAATTCGGCCTTGCGCTCACAAATATAATCTTGTATTCAATATCAATAAAAGAGTTTCTTTTGAATGACTTGTATTCATGTGTTCTTGTTTCAAATTTCTGCTGCATATTCAATGTATCTGCTTGGGACTTCTGTGCGACGACCCCGTCACTGTAATCGGTCGTTATGGAACCTGCCTTGTACGAGCGTAATCTAGGCTCGTGCGGCATCACGCCTTAGCGAGGACGATAGCTCCTACGAGAGCGGGGCGTGACACATTTGGTCTGTCGGTTTGTCTGAAGCAGGCTCCGAGGCAGTGGTACAGGAAGTTCGAGTCGTTTATGGGAGAGCATGGCTATGCACGGACGACGTCGGACCATTACGTATTTGTAAGGTACTTTACCGAGGATGATTTTATCATTTTATTGCTCTATGTTGATGACATACTATTAGTGGGTCGGAATGCCACTAGGATAGCGGATTTGAAGTGCCAACTTGGCGCGGCATTCTCTATGAAGGATTTGTGTGCAGCAAAGACTATTCTTGTGATGGAGATCAGCCGAGCGAGAGAGTCCAAGCTGCTACACTTGTCCCAAAAGAAGTACATTTACCAGGTACTTCAGCGTTTCGGGATAGACGGGCCGAAGAAAGTGAGTTGCCCCCTTGCGGTTCACTTTAAGTTCACTGAGTAGCAGTATCCATCTACCGAGGACGAAAAAGAAGATATGGAGCGAGTTCCATATGCCTCAGCTATGGGAAGCCTTATGTATGCTATGGTGTGTACGAGGCCAGACATCGCTCATGCAGTTGGCATATTTAGCAGGTACCTTTCAAATCCTGGAAGGGTACATTGGAGTGCGGTCAAGTGGATTCTACGATACCTTCATGGCACTGCTGATTGGAGACTTTCTTTTGGTGGTTTCGAGCCGAAGCTGGTTGGGTATACCGACGCTGATATGGCTGGAGATGTAGACACGAGACGATCGACTTCGGACTATGTGATGATGTTTGCTAGAGTAGTGGTATCGTGGCAGTCGCGGTTACAGAAGTGTGTTGCCTTGTCGACGATAGAGGCAGAGTTCATTAGGCGACGTAGGCTTGCAAGGAGTTGCTGTGGATGAAGAAGCTGTTACAGGAAATGAGGCTGAAGCAAGAACAATATACTTTGCTTTGCGATAGCCAGAGTGTCATTCACCTTGTGAAGAACCAGACATTTCATAGTCGGTCTAAGCACATTGAGACTCGGTATCATTGGATACAGAATGTGGTTGAGAAGAAGGACGTGATGCTTGAGAAGGTTCATACTGATGACAATGGAGCGGACATGCTCACGAAGGTTCTACCAAGGAAAAAGTTTGAGTACTGCAGGCGGATCGTCGGGATGACGAGTTCCTCCACCTAGTTGTGGAGGGAGAGATTTGTTGGAGTGGATGGGATTCCCAACCTATGTGGAGAATACCCTAGAGAGCGACGAGCGTCATCCATATGACGGAGAAGCTCGGGGAGTGCATGAATATTATTTTTGAACATATATGGTAAGAAAATATATGATTGGATTTTCATATTTACTTTGATCATATATTTATGATTGGACCCTTCATATAGTAGCTTTCCATATAATTGGACTTCCAATTATGGCAAGCCAATTATGATTGGATTTCCATAAAATATATGATTGATGTATATTGGAAGATTCCATATATATTGGCCTTCCATGTATAGATTACCAAGGGCTTATAAAAGGGTGATGCATGCTAGTTGAAAAATTATCTCAAAACAAGAGTGTTTTATCTTTGAGAGAGAGAGAGGATTAAGGACTATTGTGAATGAGAGATTGCTTCGAATAATTTTTCAGATCTCTTGTTCTTCGGAGTTTGCAATAAAAAAAATTCTTCTTTCAAGTGAGTTGTTGTGAACCGTGTTGGATCGGGAGGAACTTGTAGAGTGTATTATCTTTATTCCATTAGTGGAGGTTCTTCAGGGTTGGACTCCGATCGTCCCGTCGTTTTTTTCCGTAAGGATTTTTCACGTCAAAATTTTTTGTGTCTACGATTGTGTTTGACGTTTTTGATTTGTGTGCTTTTGCTCGATTTTATCGTAGGACTTTTTGGTTTAGGGGAACGGTTTCCGTTCCTAACATTGGTGTGCTTGGAAATCGGATTCGGAAACCTCTCTTGAGGCTTGACTCAGAACAATTAAAGCCTTTAGCTACTGTTTTGGAAGTTTTTGCAGTTAAATATATAGTTGTTAAGAACAAGTGATCATGAGGAACCTGATGATTCATAGGTGACTCAAAAATGCTCTCAAGTCCCATTTCTTTATACCCTATCCATAACCCACAAGTATTAAAGCTCTCCCACTCACTTTACCCCTGCCCTTTATGATATGCGGTGGTCTTTTAAGGACCTATTAGTCCATAACCAACAATTAATAGAGATTAGCTAAGTACATTATCATAGATTACATTTCAATTAATATAATATAATATAATTAGGGTTCATTAGCTAGCTTAGTAGACAATTAAGTTGGCCATATCTTGGCTGCATATATGTTTCCTTAATCGCCAAGTTTTAAGGATATTTGTATCCCCATAATTTAGTGTAGGCACCAGTAAGTGGTGATATATAGAAGATGCTATTGGTCTCTCCATATGCAATTATTTAAGAGATCTAATTTAGTTATTTCTTACTTTGTCTTGGTTTGCCTACTCGAAGAAAAAGCTTTCACAGGTCTACAAACATCCTAACCGGGATATTCTGGCTTTTATGACAATCGCTTGCGCGTACGACTAACAACCTTGATTCCGAATCAGCACCAACATAGAAAGTTGATGTTAGATCGGCCACGTAAAAACTTGTGCGTCAGAACCTTGGTTTAAAATCAAGGGCGGAGGCAGAAAAAAACAAATTGTTTGGGGGGGGGGGGGGGGGGGGGGGGGGGGGAGCAGAGGGGCGCTAAGTGAAATAAAAATCATCTATAACTGAAAAATAAAAAACCGAGAAAAATTGCATAACCAACAGCTATAGGAATCAAACCATAGTCCTTTTATATAAACATCAATTGTCTTAACCATTTACACTAAGATTTACGTCTTGTAATGTATTGGTACCTACTCAGATTTTTTTTGTTTTCAAGTTCGGGCTACAGTCCAGGACAGTCCAGCTTATGCTCCGCCACTGTTTAGAATAGACACCAATGTAGAAAGTTAATGTTAGGTCGACAGTCAGTTGCGTTCCTATGAAGATGGCATCTACCTGATTGCGTTTCTAGAGTTTTTTTATGGAAGTTTTGGGGAGAGCTTAGTCTAAGGTGTTGAGGTATAATTTTTTTTAATCCGCTTAAAATATATGCCAGCGAATTCGAATACATGTTGTTCTAATATTTTGTTAAACACCCTACCAATGTAGCAAGAGTCTAGATTTTTTTTTTGTCAGTGTCATGAACTTATATATGTATAGTGTTCTACCGATTACAATTCCTCTCCTGTCAGTGCAGTAGAGTACGTATCAGAAGGAGAAGCAGAATGGAAGAGTTGTAAAATAAAATCCTTAGTTAGTATCCAATAGCTGCACATATGCTGCAACCGCATTGGTTGTTGGTAAACTAGCTAGGGGAATGGAGTCTAACATTGAGACGTGAGAATCCACTTTCTTTAAAGAACTTATTTTCTCACACTTGATATTATCAAGTTTGCTTGCGGATTTATAGACAAATCTATACAACAAAGCCTTTGAAGTTCTGCAATTAGAAATTTCGAAGAACCTTTTGGAAAAGTAAAAGAATTGCAACCATCCAATCTTCTTTTTTTTGTGTGAGATGAAAAAATGATTTGCTACTCCTTTTAAAGAAAAGGAAGGGTGTCTATGTGAAGAAATGCAACCATTCAACCTTTCTAATTTGAAACATTAGGACCGTGGAAAAAGAAAAATGCTATTCATCCCTATCATTTCTCATTATGTGCTAGTTGACGTGACATTTGACATGAAAGCAGACATAATTTTTTTAAAATTAAAATTAGAATTAACGTTAAAAATTAAAATTAACATTAAAATTAAAATTGAATTAAAATTAACATTAATATATAACATTAAAATTAACATTAAAATTAAAATTAATATTAACATTAAAAAAAGGATAATTAGTTTTATTTGGTTAAAGTTTACCATGTCAGCTGTCACATAAGGAGTACTTTGGAAGAATACTTTGGAGGGATTAATAACATTACTCTTGAAAAAATGGTGTTGAAAATTTTTCAAGTTCAACATAAAATAAAATAAATACAGACCTTGTGTAATTTTCATCCATAAACTCACTCGCCCACCACTCTACGCTTGTAAATAATTACACAATTATTTGCACATCAATATGAGGATTAAATTACATGGATTTTGTTCCTATTAGTCATCTTCTATTAAGTTTACTGGTGAAGATAATCACTTACATACAAAAGTAAATTTTTATTTAATATATTTACATGTGGAACTAAAATACCATATCTGATATTTACCAACATTGGTCACGCCAAGGGTTGTAAAAACCCTAAAATTATTGCTCACGGAGCTGTAACTAACCATAACACTATTAACTTGAGAGGTCTAGACATAGAAAGTAAGTGAATTTTTTAATGTTTGACTCATATATATTCACGACTTGGTACAACCCTCGCAATTACGATTCCAAAGGGTGATTAATACTAGACAACTCGACTCTTAGAAATAATATGCTTCTATTCTATTTCGAACTCGGATAGATGAGACGGATGCCTCTCGTCTCAGCTACTAGAACTAGAGGTGGAGGTGATTGACAGAAAGAAAAGGATTGTGGGAACATGTTGAGGCTGTTTGATTGCATATCTAACAAATAAAGAGTACGTTTTGCTATGCCTACAACCAAATTCTTACAATTATCACGTGTCGGACTTCGATTGGAGGAGGGGAGAACGTGATGGGATGGAGTAGAGCCCATATAGCAGAGGGATGAGAGGGAAGATGGGACCGGTGGGACCCATGTGTAAGAGATGAGAGAGAGAGGTTGTAAGAAGGTTGTAAGTCTTTGGTTATAGACTTAGCATTTTCCAACCAATAAACCCCCCTACTCTCACATAGGGGTGAGCATTATTCGGTTTTGAACTGAAAACCGAACCGAACCGAATAAGAGATTCGGTTCGGTTTTAAAAAAAATCGGTTCGGTTTCGGTTTTGAAAATACTAGATTTTCTTATTCGGTTTCGGTTTCGGTTTCGGTTTCGGTTTCGGTCCAAAACCGAAAACCGAATAAGAAATTTTAGTTTATATATATATATATATATATATATATATATATATATATATATATATACACACACACACTATAGGTATATATATATATATAGGTATATACTATAGGTATATAATAAATATATCTAGGTATATATAGTTATTATATATATTAACAAAAAAACACAAATAAACCCAAAAATCGAATAAATCGAAAATCGAACCGATTTAATTCGGTTCGATTCGGTTCGGTTATTGACCAATTGAATTCGATTTTGGTTTTGCTTATTCGGTTTTGGTCCAATTCGATTTTTGCTTATTCGGTTCGGTTGGAACCGAATACTCACCCCTACTCTCACATGATACAAGTGGAACAAAGTCCAAGCCCAATCAACCACAACCATTAAACAAGGTAGAGTGGAGGCTAAAAGGGAAAAAGAGCTCCAATAATCTCTCCTTATGTCTTCCTCTTTCCAAAAAGAACTTTATGACCCCTCCTTCCTCCTATTTAAACCTCCTCCTCCTATAGAAAGAGTGCCAAGCCATGAAGAGCTTCACAAGGAAGAGACAACAACCGCTCCTACAAAGCCTCCTCAAGTTCTTCCTCACAACCACACTCCTCGCTCTCTTCCTCTCGAGTCCTCTATGGCTCCCTTTCATGTTCTCCTTCCTTGCACTCTTGTCAACGCCGAAGTGTCTCTTTGCCGCATGCAACACCATCGTCGCCGTGCTCTTCGTCCTGTCGAAGCTCTCGGAGCCTACTGCGTCGACCGATATTTACGAGGAGTACGTGGTCCGGAACAAGAGCCTGCAGCAAAGGCCAGGTAATGCTAGGGAGATGTACTATGTGGAGGCTTTTGTTGAGGAGCATGAAGAGCCTTTTTCTGAAGAGAGTGAGGCATTGGATGAGTTGAACAGGAGGGTTGAGGATTTTATTGCAAGGGTCACCAAGCAAAGGAGGATGGAGGCGATAAGAGACAAGGCATTATAAAATTCAACTTCAAATGGACTGGAGTGGACTGGTGGATGTAATCTGACTCGTATGAAAAAAACAAAAAACAAAAAACAAAACAAAAAATGAAAAAAAAAAAAAAAAAAAAAATTCCTGGGTGGGCTACCTTTACCTCCTACGTGGTTCCGCCTCTTGGCATGATATATATTTATGGAATAGGGCGCTGCTACTTGGCCCGCACGCGGGCCAGCCCGTAGTCACGTGACACTCCTCCATTGACAGATCAACCGACATGGAACCCATACCAATAGGAGAAGGCTAATGGAGGAGTGCCACGCAGACGGGTGGGCCAGCCCGTCTACGGACAAGAAAGCATTTTCCTATAGAATAAGTACTAACTTGAGCATCGTCAGATTGAGCAAATTTTAGAAGAAAAGTTGTTTTCATGCATGCATGTGATCCTAAATTGAGATATATCTTCTACAGGTTTAAGATTTGAAAGGTTCTTGTATATCAGTGTCAACATAGCCATTGATACTAACAACACAGTTCCGGATCCGCCACTCATCCGCCACAACCAGTTTCTCGTGTTGTCCATCTAAGTTCATGAAAATTGTACACAATTTTGACAATTTATGGTGCATGAAGTTTGTGTCGAAATCTCATGCAGTCTCCTTATTTGCTTGACAACATCATGCTACAAGAATTAGACTACATTGATATTGCCTTATGCTACATGTATAAGGTTAATTTGATTTGGGATGGGAAAGAAAATTGTAATCTTAGGGCTCCCATTGTGCATTCTTTAACTTCTCGCGATGAGACTCATTCCTAGCTAGATCGACATTCTCCTGATATTATCGATCCTGCATAGCAGTGTATTTGAATCTCTCCTCTAAGGGAACTCTGAAGCAATTTCAATCGGGTTTTTTTTGCGATGTCCGACATAATGTACGGGACTTTGTGCACATTGCGTTATGTCATTTAGATCCACTATCCGCAATTTTCACACACATCCGTCTCTTCCGCGGTTCGATTCCGATACCGTCCGTCTAGCCAAGAGGTTATACCTCTTCTCACTGACCAGAGACAGTTGAGTTCAGTAAAAGATTACTAATAAAATAAGGACCTTATATATGAGAGCCTAGCATAGTAACCACTATACCCTAATTGTTTTGTAAACATTATCCGTAAAAAACTTAAATCGTCTTGTCCATAAAAAAACTTAAATTGTCCGTAAAAATTATTTCCTGTAATTTAAATAGTCTTAATCCCTATTGTCTCCCTAAACATAGTGAAGGTTGAGAGGTGTAGATTTCTTCCTCTACAGCAACATAGATGAGAGAAGCTGAATTCGTACAATATTGGATGGATTCAGAATCTTCTACAGAGCAGAGTGTAGGGATGAGCATTTGGTTTATTCGGTTTCAACCAAATCGAAATAGTCAAAACCGAATAAACTGAAATTCTATAATTCGAAACCGAAATCGAACCAAATTTGACAAAAACGAACCGAATCAAAAAAAAAATTCCAAACCAAATCGAATATTTTATTCAATTCAATTTTCTATACAAAACCGATATTGCTCACCCCTAGCAGAGCGTAGTGGAGAGAACTCTTCCTCTAATGCCTTTGATTTTATTACCACTTGGAATTTTTAAACAATTTTGATTTTCTCTTTATTTAGAGTGTTCTCCACTACTATTTTTTGCAAAGGAGACGATCCAAATCCATAATGGGCCAACGAGCCCAATACAATTATATGGCACGTGTCAATAACTTACCAGCTTTCCCTACTTACAGTTACCAGACATCAACATGTGCTTTACATGCTGCAATCAATTTCTTCAGAAGAGTACTTTTCTTGCATTTTGGAGAGGTACGTGTTCCCAAGTAACTAAGGTTGGACTCAAATGTCACAATTTCTGCTAGCTAGTGAGAAGAAGTTTCGGAAAGGAAGTAGTCCAGTCACGACCGCTCATTGGTTGTACTATCCAGAACTAGTCTCAGTTGTCGTTTGATTGAATCTATTATGGACGATCATCCGTACCTCCGATCTTTTGTAGAATTATATTAAGTCTAGAGGTTGTTCCAAACAGAAGAAGATTATCTAAGTTCCAAATCTTATCTGGCTTACTCCTTAGCCAGCCTTGACTCCAATCGACCCGTACAAAATTTTCCAAGAAAAAAAAGAGAGACCAATATGCAATACTTGAAATTGCTGAAATACTCACCCAATTTCGGGGTGGGAATTTATGAAAAACCCACCCGCAGGGTGAATTTTATGAAATATCCAAAATTATATATTTTCACGTTAAATATTCCAAGATTCCTTTTAGATGTTCTGTATTTACAAAATTGTCATTTTGATAATATCATAACTACTTCGCACAAATTTGGTCATATATATGTATTTGAATTCACGAACTCAGATTTGGATTGCGATTTTCGTCTTCTTCTTCTTCTTCACGAGAGATCTGAATTCCATTGCTCTCATATTCAGCAGAGATCGCAAAGATCGTTCATAGTTAACTGTGCTTTTCTTTAGTCGAACTCCGATCATCATCATCATCTTCGTGGAGAGATTTGAAGTTTTCTGGCGATTAGGTCAATTGTGAAGAGAAGATCTTCTTCTTCTTCTCCATAAGAGTTAGCATCGTTTTGAAAGAAGAACGGAAAACTCTTGAATCTTTATTCCTGACAATTTTTTTTCTAACAAAAAACAAAAAAATAGGTTTCTGTCAACTGTTCTTCGTCATTTAACACGGAGAATGACCATTCCCCGTGACTTTAACACGGAGAATGACCGTTCTCCTGCATTTTAACACGGGGAATGATCATTCTCCGTGATTTTAACAACGGAGAATGGTGATTTTAACACGGAGAATGACTATTCTCCTGCATTTTAACATAAAAATGGTCATAATTCACCGTAATTTTAACACGGAGAATAGCAATTCTTCGTAATTTTAACACGAAAAATGACCGTTCTCCGTGATTTTAACACGGAGAATGACCATTCTCCGTCAATTTAACAAGGAGAATGGCCATTCTTCGTGATATTAACACTGAGAATTGCCATTCTCCATGATATTACCACGGAGAATGGCCATTCTCCGTGATTTTAACACGGAGAATGGCAATTCTTCGTGATTTTAACACGGTGAATGATCATTCTTCGTGATTTTAACAACGGAGAATGGTCATTCTCCGTGATTTTAACACGAAGAATGACCATTCTTCTGCATTTTAACACGAAGAATTGCAATTCTCCGTGATATATAACACGGAGAATTGCTATTCTCCGTGATATTACCATGGAGAATGGTTATTCTCCTGTATTTTAACACGGAGAATGACAATTCTCTGTGATTTTAACACGGAGAATGATCGTTGTCCGTGATTTTAACACGAAAAATGGTCATTCTTCGTAATTTTAACAAGGAGAATGACCATTCTACTGCATTTTAACATGGAGAATGGTAATTCTCCGTCAATTTAATAAGGAGAATGATCATTCTTCGTGATATTACCACAGAGAATGGTTATTCTCCTGTATTTTAACACGGAGAATAACTATTCTCCTACATTTTAACACGGGAAATGACCAGTTAAAACTTTGGAGGGCCATAACTTTTGACTGGGAGGTCGAAACGAGGCATAAGAGCTTGAGATAAACAGTGCCACCCGTTTGACGGGCTTTCAAAATTTTAGAATCACAAAAAAATGATGTTTTGACCTCCATTTTAGCACGGAGAATGACCATTCTCCGGTTTGTCGCAAAATGGCCATTCTCCTGTATTTTAATACGGAAAATGGGCAGTTGATGCTGCTGATGATGATGAAGTGGGAACCGATGATGACGATATGGTGTGAAGATTGCGAATGGAGAGTCACTGACGAGTTTTTGAAGTAAGGTTTGAAGATTTTGGAGGAGAAAACCTAAATTTGAAAGTGAGCAGCGTATGGAAGATAGGAGTGCAACTCGGGCGGGTTGGGTCGGGCTTGAGGTCAACCCGAGCCCAATCCGATGAATCATAAGCCTAGCTCGAGCCCAAGCCCGACCCGACCCGACCTCAGCTTCAACATATGAAGCCTAAGACCAAACCCGGAGGATCGGGTTAGGCTCGAGTTGGGTCGGGTTCATCGGGTTTATCGGACTCTATAATAATATTTAAGTAATTTTAAACAAAAAATAATATTAAACACATAATTAAATAACAATAAAGCCTTGATCATTACAAAATACAAACTGAATTAAGATTTAGGATGATGTGTTGAAAAGTTTGGGTGAATTTTTTTAGGATTTAAACTTTTATTTAAGAAGTATGAAACAATATATATGTATATATATATATATGTCGGGTTTCGGGTTCTTCGGATAACTCAACACATGAACCCGAGCCCAACCCGATTTTTGACCGGGTTTAAATATTGTAACCCAAACCCGAGCCTGAACCTGAGTATCTTCAACCCTAACCCAACCCATTTTCGGGTTTACCCGATCGGGTTCGGATTTAGTCCGTCCAAGTTGCACCCCTAACAGAGCCGGCCCGGAGGTTTAGGTTGCCCTATCCTGGAACTAATTTTGGTTGCTCTTTAACCCTTTGGTGGGGTTATGCTGAGCCTAAGGGGTTGCCATAGCAGAGAAGGATTGCCCTAGCAGAGGGGGGTTGCCCAAGCCCCAAGGCTTGTCCGGCTTACCCCAGGGCCGGCCCTGACCCCTAATGGAAGAAGAGGAAGAATCGAAACGTTTTTTTTTTTAAGAGTAGATTTCTTGGGTATTTTCAATAAATTAGAAGGACAAAAAGGTCATTCCGAACCCTTTTATATATTTTTTGCTAATTCTGGACACGCAATAAAATGTTATTTTGCGGTGGATTTTTCATAAAACTTTTATGGTTTTTGGGCATTTCGTAAATTTTTTCTATGCAATATCCCAGGAAGAGGGGAGATTTTCACCAAGGTTTATAAAAATTTCAATTATAAGACACTCTGAGTTTATAAAACAAGGGAGATTTTTACCAAGGTTTTTAAAAATTTCAATTATAAGACACTCTGAGTGAAGGAAATTGTCACTGAGTTTCGGAAACAATTCGTAGGTTCTATTTAGCCCCACTTAGTTCGTGAAATCAAAATCAGTACTTTGGAAAAAAGAAGTAACTCATTTATGTAAATGGATATCAGAAGAGAGGAGCAAAAATAATTTACAAAAAAAATGGAAAAAATATATATTTCCCTTATTATACTCTATTCCAAGAATGGATTAACCAATAAGAGAACGGATTTCGATCTCTTATTATACTCTATTATACTCTATTAGAGCTAAACATACCGTAGTCTGACCAAAAGTAAATTAAGAACGGATTTCGATCTCTCCTATTTCTATAGTATAAACTCACTTTAGAAAAAACACCGTCCAATGAAATTTTTTATAACAATTTCTGATGTAGGATGACTACGAGAGTTTCTACATATAGTATCTCCCATAGAAATTTTGGTTGTTATCTTACTTGTTATTGTACTTTATGAAAATTTCTATTCTAGTTGGTAGAATTTCTACATATAAATTACTAGGGGTGTGCATCAGTCGGTGGTCGACTTATTTGGTCCCAACCGAAGTCGAATCGAAGTTAATCGGTTTGAAAATAAGCAAAATCGAACCAAACCAATCAAATGGTCGGTTAGGTTTTAAAACCGACCGATTTGGTTCGGTTTGGATCGGTTCGACTTGGTCGATTTTGAGCACATAAAAAAATAGACTGTATGCTTCTTCTTTTTTGTGAAACCTCAGTCAACTTGCACTTTGCAACAGTATATACATTCAGCAGCTTCAATCAACTTGCACTTCAATTCAATTTTTAACTTGCACTTCAATTCAATTTTTTTTTTATTCAATTCAAATTTTTTTAACTTGAACTTCAATTATATTCAGCAGCTTCAATTCAACTTGCACTTCAATAGTAAATACAAACCTCAGTCAACTTGCACTTCAAAAAACTTGGATTTCAATTCAGCAGCTTCAATTCAATTTTTTTAAACCTAATTACTTAACAAGGATTTGGTTTGGTTCGGTTCGATTTAGACAGGTTTTAGCATAACTAAACCGTGAACCGAACCGAACCGGTCAGTTTTAAAAAAATTGAAGTCGAACCAAACCAACCGAACCATCGGTTCGGTTTAAAACCAATCGGTTCGATTTGGCTTGGTTCGATTTGGTCGATTTGACTTAATTGTGCACAGCCCTATAAATTACATACAGGGCCGGCCCTGGCCCAGGGCGGCCAGGACGACCGCCCAGGGTCCCATGAAATTTGGGGGTCCAAAAAAATTAATTGAAATGTATATATATTAGTAATCTTATATTGAAAATAGAAGTAATATATAATATGATCCTCTTTTATAATAAAATATTTGTGGTGTAGTCGTAGTTTGTTATACTTGTACACAAGAGGTCCTAGGTTCTAGCCTTGGCTTTATTATTTTTTAGTTCATTTTTTTTATATTATATATGTGCCCCATTTTAAAAATTTGCCTAGGGCTCCCATTAACTCAGGGCCGGCCCTGATTACATACACAAAAAAAAAAAAAAAAAATACTCTTCAATAGTTTTTTTAAAATTTCTATCCTAACCGTCACAAAATAAATGGTTCAATTTAATGGTGTGAGAAACAATATTAATTGGTATAAGAGATGAAGAATTTGTATGAGAGTTTCTTAGAAATTTTTATAAAAACTCTCCATCATACATCAATGCCACATATGATACAAATTGGCATAGAAACCACCATTGGAAGCAGTTTTTTCCAAAATAAATTTCTACCATAGAAACAGGAGGGGAGATAGAAACCTCCATCGGAGATGGCCTAATATTAGGTCAGACACCATTAAATTAATTCTTTCATTTATTGTCAAATAAGATAAAACTGAAAAACTATTGGAGAGTATTTTTTTATATGTATAATTTCTATATAAAAACTCTACATCTAGTAAGTCCAATAACAAATTGGATAGAAATTCAATTTAGAAATCTACATAGGAGATGGCCTTAGCCCCGACAAGCATAGTTGACAGACAATAACTCCCCTTAAAAAGGGAAATATACTAAAGATAATAAAGTCTATGATTAGTCAAATGATCCTTCCTGTAGTTCTGAAATATTTTTTTTTAAAAAATTTCCGGCGATGGCTTCCGATGGTCCGAAGGGTCATCCCAAAAACTCAAAATTTGTATATTTTACACGTAAACTTCTATCACTAGATATCACCACACAATGATATCACCAACATGATCACGAAGGTTCTATGAGTTATTCTAAAATTTCAGTCAAATGCCGCATCCAATCAATCTTTGCTCACACTATAAAACCAAAGTTTTGTCCCTCCAATAAAACCAGCCAGATGATCTCGGAACCCTTGTTAGCAATCACCCAAATAAAATTTATTATATTCGAATTTTTTAAATAAAACTTTTATTATTATTTTCGACTCTTTTTTCATATCTTTTAAAAATGTGTAATATTTGTGTATTTTTAACATATTTAAATTAGAATATAAATTTTAAACATGTAAAATTTTAAATGTATTTCGTATGAATTATTGATAAAATTGGCAAAAAAAACGTTGTGGCAACATGTTTAATTAACCAAATTTAAAAACTTCTTTAAGCATGTGAAAGTTTCTAATCTCAATATTTTCGCTTAACGAATATTTGACCGAATTTTTTAACCTACTTGTACTCCGCCAATTTATACTCATATTTTCTTTCCGAATTTTTTTAGGTTGCCGAATTGCTAACAAGGCTCCGAACTGATCTTATACAAATCTGATTTTGGAACGGGAAGGTCAAATCCCAAAGCTAATCCAATTTTTGGAAGGTAAAATCTGGGGGTTAGACAAAATGTACTCTTAAATTTAAATAAAAGAACTAAAATCATGATTAAACCATGGCTATCTAGCTAGATAATTAAATGTTTTAGATTAGTGGAAGAAAGTAAATTTGAGTTATTTACGTATGGAATGTAGCTAGCAAAACATCTTGACGATGGGAATTCTGTGATATACCGATATAATTTTGTGCAGAGTATGAGGAACTAGGGCTGTGCACAATTAAGTCAAATCGACCAAATCGAACCAAGCCAAATCGAACCGATTGGTTTTAAACCGAACCGATGGTTCGGTTGGTTTGGTTCGACTTCAATTTTTTTAAAACTGACCGGTTCGGTTCGGTTCACGGTTTAGTTATGCTAAAACATGTCTAAATCGAACCGAACCGAACCAAATCATTGTTAAGTAATTAGGTTTAAAAAAATTGAATTGAAGCTGCTGAATTGAAATCCAAGTTTTTTGAAGTGCAAGTTGACTGAGGTTTGTATTTACTATTGAAGTGCAAGTTGAATTGAAGCTGCTGAATTTAATTGAAGTTCAAGTTAAAAAAATTTGAATTGAATAAAAAAAAATTGAATTGAAGTGCAAGTTAAAAATTGAATTGAAGTGCAAGTTGATTGAAGCCGCTGAATGTATATACTGTTGCAAAGTGCAAGTTGACTGAGGTTTCACAAAAAAGAAGAAGCATACAGTCTATTTTTTTATGTGCTCAAAATCGACCAAGTCGAACCGATCCAAACCGAACCAAGTCGGTCGGTTTTAAAACCTAACCGACCATTTGATTGGTTTGGTTCGATTTTGCTTATTTTCAAACCGATTAACTTCGATTCGACTTCGGTTGGGACCAAATAGGTCGACCACCGACTGATGCACACCCCTATGAGGAACTATATGAAACTATAATATGGATAAAAATTATATAAAAATTTAAATTATATTAAAATATTTTAAAAATATTTTATTAGAATTTGTTATAACTCAAATGCCTATCGCATTTAAACTTTGTTTAATAGATAAGGACAAGGAGATCCCTATTTGGGTCTATCCTAAATCATAACACTCCTCTGGATGTTCACTCTTAATTATTATCTCATTAAAAAAATTTATACAGAAAAATCCTAAAGAAATTCATACTAAAAGAAAAGAAAATTTTCCTATAGAAAAATTTGAACAAAACTCATAGTAAAAGAAAAGAGTACAATACTATTTTTCAGGAATTAAAGTGGGTGCGACTTACACTATCTTATTAAACAAATTAAAAAAAAATTATTGGAAGAAAAACAGTAGAATGCGCAAAGACATGCTTCAAGATGTCTCAATTAGCATCTTCAGCATGCTTACATCTACCTAGGGGTGGACACGGGTCGGACCGGGCCCAAATTTTATGGACCCAGACCGGACCCGTTAATTGGCGGGACGGGACGGGACAGATCCAAAAAATATTGGAACCGGAACGGGCTCGACCCGTTCGAAACAGGCCGACCCGCGGGTCCAAACGGGTCCAAAAAAAGTTAAAAAAATTATAGAATAGTAAACATTTACATATGTTCTATTATCCATAAGAACAAAACAAGTTTTACGTCTTCCCAAATTTCTAGAATTTGTTTACTAAACAATAACTTGTTCTATTATCTATAAATTATAATAGCAAAAAATTTCAAAATTGATAAAAAAAATACATACCCCTAGAAACGGGTCGGTCCGGGGGGCCGTTTATTTTGAAAATAGGATCCGCCCCGCCCCGTTAATGTCACACGACCCGTCTCGGCCCATCCTGTTTAAATTCCAAATTTTAGGAACCGGCTTGTTTGGACATTTTACGGTTCGGGCCGGGTCGGAACCTCGAGTCTTTGAACCGTATGCCCACCCCTACATCTACCCGATGTTCCCTACATTCTAGTTCTTACATCAATTCAAATAAAAAATCAACCCCCACACGTTTTAATATTACATATTATCCGAACACTATATTTGCATATACATTTGTATACTCATATCCTTATGAAGGAGACTTTATTTATGATTTTTGGATGCTCGTAACTCCCACTGATAGGTTAAAGTAGTGAAATCATATCCATATGCATTCTTCGTTTAATTATTGCATATACATTTATATACTCATATCCTTATGAAGATTAAGAGTTTGTAGGCTTTATTTGTGATTTCTGGAAGCTCGTAACTCCCACTGATATGTTGAAGTGGTGAAATTATATCCATATGCATTCTTTGTTTACTTCATTAAGTGAAAAAAGATGATTTGTCGATATTTTGACAGAGGTTTGCTTAACTGATCTTTAAAATACCTACAACATTGTTTAGAAAATATACCTTGTTTGTGGTATCCCTTAATGAGATTAGATAAATACCATTAATATGCATTGTTAAGATTAAATAGGTTTAGGATTATATTACTTTTCCTATTCAGATTTAGTAGATTATATTTCTTCTCCTATTCGGATTTAGGTTCCTATCTCATATATGGATATGGATCCGTTTTTTCCTATATATATTCATAGTTGTATGGCTTGTTATATTATCCATTAATAAAATTAATATTGTTGATTTTTTAATGGTATTAGAGCTATGATTGTCACCACCAGGGAGATCGTCCGTGTACGTAGATTGCTCTCTGATATGGGCATTGCTCTCACATGACCTAAATTGCTTCACTGCGACAACAAGAATGCTATACATATTGCAAACAATTCAGTTTTTTATGAACGAACAAAGTACATTGAGATTGATTATCACTTCGTCCATGAGCATTTTTCGACATGCACTATTTTTTCTACCACATGTGGCTTCCGTTGATAAGCTGGCATATTTCTTTACAAAGCCACACCTATACCACAATTTCAATTTCTTTTGGGCAAACTCATGTTGTTTGACCCATCAAGAGTTTGAAGGGGGGTGTTAAGATTAAATAGGATTACGATTATATTAATTTTCCTTATTAGATTACATTTCCTCTAATGTTCGAATTTAGATTTCTATCTCATGTATGGATATGGATCTGTTCTCCCTATATATATATATATATATTTTTTCCCTATATATATATATATATATATATATATATATATATATATATATATATATATATATATATATATATATATATATAGTTTTATGGATTTTTATATTATCCATTAATAAAATTAATATTGTTAATTTGTTTCATGCAGTATCTCATAAGATCAAAATATTTATATGAATTAAATCAAGAATGTTTTATGTATCTTCGGTCATCCTAGTGTCTATGTGTAGCTGCATATCAGCAGGTTCACATAAATATATTGTGCTGAGTGAATGACAATAAAAAAATTTATATTTATATTCTTTAAATATGGTATAACTTCAGTACCCAGAACATGTTCTTTTATTCTTAAGGTCGTAATGGATCCCATTGACAATTATGATAACTACTCATTTTAAATCTCTTCATGAGATTTTCTCTCCGAGAGATCTCTTCTTGAAATTTATCTCTATGAGAGGAGATTATCTCTTTAATACTCTCTCTTCGGATGATTATATATCTCTTCCAGATATTTTTTTTTTTGGATATTTTATGAGATGTATCTCAGAAGATTATCTCTCTTTGGGAGATTATCTCTTAAGGAGATATTTTCAATTTCTTTAGAAGATGTTGTCATATTTTCTATCTCTTCAAAAGATTATCTCTTTGACGATCTTCTCTTCTGTAGATTATCTCTTCAGGAGATCTTCTCTTCTGGAGATTATCTCTTCAGGAGATACAATCTATATTGTCATGTACATAGACGACTGTTTTGACGAATTAGTTCAGGAATTTCTTCATAAATATGACTGGACATTTATAGTTATTATATATCCTTTCCTATATAGATACTTTATTAGCCTAGCACATCCTTCGGGATAGTTTTAGTCTATATATGGCTGTTTTGCAAAATAATTTCCTCCGAAAATAGCATGATAATTTTAAATCCTTCGACAATTTCATGTTATCTTGACAGGGGAATTTTTTCTTTCTTATATTCTATTCATGGTTATTTCGAGAATCCTTGAGCTAACATTGCTTTATACATTTTGATCTCTCTTTTTATTTGTAACGAACACCCATTCAAAATCTACCGAGTTTATTTCTTTTGGATTTTGTTACTATAGGACCGAACATCCACGTTTTGTAAGAGATATCACATCTTTCCATTATCTTTTTCAACATTCAAGGATTATTTGTGGTTCTGTGTTAACCTTTATATTTATCACCCTTTTATTTTCATTTGATAGTGTCATTTATGAGAAAATTTTCTCGTTTCTCGATATGTATAAAATATAGGTTTTGTGGGTAACAGTAACTCTTTCTCAGTCTTTTCTGGGATCTGAGGTATATCCTCGACCAGAGAGATATACTTTGAAAAATAGGGTCTTTGGTTCATGACATCTTCCGGACCGTCATGAACTTTTCTCTACATGAAATGCTTTTTCATTGGCTACTTCTTCAAGAGCATTTATGATGTGTTATATTATTCAATCTCTTCTGGAGAGTTGGATCTTTGAAAACTTTATGCCTTACATATTCTTAATGTAGGACTTATTCAATTGCTACTTTTATTTGGTTCTTTTGATATTTACTTCTATTTAGAAGGTACATTCATATTTGGTATATGTGACCTAGCTATTTATCAAAGACATTGATTAATTTATTTGCAATGAATTACAAGAGATAATTTTTCTAATTTAGTCGAGATTAGATAAAGTGGAAGTATGCCATGATGATTCACTACGTTTTTTTTGGAACGATAATTTATGTCGTTCTTCTGGAACGATAATTTACGATGTCTTCTTGAACTATAATTTCACGACGATCTTCTAGAATAAGGCATTTATCTTCCTCCTATCTCCTCCTAACAATGAGAATTCTGTAAGAAATCTAAAATATTGTTTACAAATATAGATGCCAAACAATAGTTTCAAATAATACCAACATAATCCATAAAGATATAAACATAATACAATTATAAATAAATAAAACTAAGCTACTGATTATTCATATGCAATCTTTATCATTGAGATAAAGGACGCATGGTTGACCATTAGGTATGCTTCAATTTGCTAATAAATGATCACATGAATTTGTTATGATCATTCTTATCATTATTATCCTGGGTATCGTGGTCGATCATGCTATAATTTAAAAGTTATTGAATTATTCGGCTTCTGGCTCATAATAGGTCTTTAGGAGTGAGATTCTGACTCATGGTAGTATATGATTTGACATCCCCAATGTAAGTTATGTATATCACTAGTGAATAGCTGTAGAATCTCTCTATACGAACTTCTGGTTCTATAGACTAACTTTTTGTTCTCTAGACAAATCTCTGGTTCTCTAGACAAACTTCTGATTTTTTAGACTAGAGGTTACACAAAAATATTTCTTATTTTACTCGCTGAGAGTTTTAATATGATAATGATTTCTCTTATATCCTTTAAACTCGGTATAATTTTTCTAGAATTAGAGTATGAGATATTATATATCTGTTGGGTAAAATGTACTCTGCCAGATCACTTCAATTAATTTTTAGCAAGACCAGTTATCGTGGATATAACGTTCGAACTATTATTGTTATGGAGAAAGGATCCTATAGTGTGTATAGCAACATTGCAAACTAACAATTAAAATATGTCCAAAGAACTTTCGGTCTATGATAGGATAACCAGACATCCGTTGTCACCATACATATTGGACAAACTTATGGAACAAAATTTAAAATTTTCTAATTTATATAAAGCTTGTAATTTTAAAATATATCCAACTATATTAATAAAATACCAACATTTAGGTTGGTAATTTTTTACTTTTAGCCTATCGAGGGCCAGCAACCTGATAGGACCTATAAAAGTTAGTTCGCAGATTTTTTTCCCGAACATGCACAATACCTGTCATGCAACATCCATTTGGGGTGGTAAAAACTTAAAAAGTAATTTAGAAACAACTATATAGTCACTACCAAAATAAGTCATATCGGCGACGATTTTAGCAACTCCGGATTAAAACGTCGCTAATGTTTTGATAAGTAGCGACGTACATAAGAGATGTCGCTAAACGTCACTATCAGCGACTTTCAGCGATATTTAGCAACAACCTTTATTATTTTGAAAGCCGATGTCACGGTGTCATCGGTGAACGTCGCTATATTTTTATAAACATCGACATTTAGCGACTAAGCGACTTAAATATCTGTCTATATATTAAATGACAACGACTTTTGGCAACATTTGCTGTTGACTTCACTATTCTACTTTATATAGGATTTCACTGATTGGTTCGACTTTTTATTTTCTTCTCAAATTTTTACTTCCTGCGCGCCCTTTCTCCTCCGACCTCCTCTTGTCCCCGTCGCCCCTTTCGACTCCGGTGACCTCCTTCCCCCCGGCAACCTCCTGCCCCCGACGCCCCTCTCGACTCCGACGACCTCCGCATCCCTTTCTCCGGCTCCGTTCGACCTCCCTCGACTCCAGTGACCCCCCTCGCCCTTCCTGCCTCGGGGCCCCTCTATCCCGATGACCCCCCTTGATCCCTTGCCCTGGCGCCCCTCTATCCCGACGACCCCCCTCGGTCAGGTAACGCCTAACCCTAATCCTATCTCCCTCATTCTGCCATGACACAGACACAGACATGGACACGAACATACACATACTGACACAAACACTGACACAGACACGTTATGTAACATGTAAAAGATGTGACACAGACACGCTGACACCGGCACTGACACAGACACACAGACACGGACACTGTCCCAGACACACAGACACAGACACGTTCTATAATATGTGAAATAGAGTACGGTTTATGTGACTTTTATTTTGTACGATGTTTTATTTTTAGATACTACAATCTTAATACATAAATATGTGAAATAGTGTATGGCTTACATTCTAATTTTTGCGTAAGTTTAATTAATATCAAATTGATATTACATATAGGACACAACATAGATATATAATGAGTTAGTATGGATAAATGTTAGTTTGGTATCGTAAAATGATTATTGGTATATTTCCTAGTTTAGGGTGTGGATATAGGCTTGTGTCGCATATCCTACCAATGTATATAAGAAAAATAAAACACGTTATAGTATATCTGAAATGAATATGATTAATATACTTTCAATATACAAGTAAGTTTCTTGATACTAGGTATGTAGGTAAGTGCTAGCTAAGTATCACCAAGTATTTCATGGTAAGTGCTAGCTTGGACACTCTGAGGTCAAGTTTTTCTTGTGGGCTCACAAGCAACACATGACGAAAGAGATATCATTATCTTTTATGTTAAGTGTCCATGTTAGCCTGAAATTAAGTATTCATGTGAGCCCTTCTCTGGAAACTAAACTTACTTATGCAAGCCTTTTGAGGCTGTCAGAGTTATACCAAAAAGACGAAGAACTTAGTCTTTTATAGAAATTTTCAAAAATCTAGTATAACTTTGATAGCCTCAAAAGGCTTGCATAAGTAAATTTTTTTTTCCAGAGAATGGCTCACAAAGAACACGTGACAACACCCAAAGTGTCAGGTATGTTGGTACTTTGATGAACGTGTGTATAGTTAGTGTCATTGGTATTTAAAATTGTATCCTAGTATCAAGATACAAGAGAGTATCAATGTGATATTGTGTACCATGGTACATGATATCCACATGATACACAAATACCTAGAGTTAAGGTGATATGTTGGTAAGTGCTAGCTAGGTATCTTAGAAGCCTTATTGAGGCTTTTAGAGTTCTACAAATTTCAAAAAAATAGGAAAAAAGACAAAGAACGAAAGGATAAAAAATTGTTAAAGAACAAAGAACAATAAGTCATAGAAAAGAAAATTATAATACTTAGTGTTTTCTATTATTTTCTGAAACCTTGTATAACTCTAAAAGCCTTAAAAGGCTTGCAGAAGTAATTTTCTTGAAGAGAAGGGATGACATTGAACACGCGACGACACTTATTTAATACTCATGTGTATCCATCTATGCGTCCATTTGGATAATATACTCGAATAATGTGTATCCATCTTTGCAGAATTATCTTCAAATGGATATGAATTACTATCTGCGAAATTGCTCCTGGATGTACAACCGTCATCCTCATGACATGTACGGTGTGCGAGATGAATTTATACAGGGGGTAGAGCAGTTCCTGCAGTTCGCCAATGCATTCCCCCAGTATATGGACCGTGCCAAAATTAAGTGTCCATGTGTGAGATGTCGCAACTTGAAATATCATCTAGAAGTGGACGTAACATATCATTTGTATTCGAGGAGTTTTATGCCGAATTACTATCAGGGGACCTCGCACAGAGAACTTGTACCTTTAGTATCGGAGTCGGAGCCTAATTTGGAGTCGTATATGGATGTCCACGACCATGCTGTTTATGACGAAGGGTGGGTGAATATGGTTTTCGACGCTGAGGGGCCTAGTTTCGATCCAGACAATCATGATGCGGCCGAGGAGGCACCGAATGCTGATGCTGTAAAGTTCATGGAGTTACTGGAGAATGCAAGGCCACCTTTGTATCATGGTTGTGAGGATCATTCACCGTTGGATGTGGTTACAAGACTGCTGAGCATCAAGTACGATTTTAATATGTCTCAAGAATGCTACAACCGAATCATTGAGTTGATTATGAAGATCTTGCCAGAGGGTGCCAAGTTACCTACAGACTTCTACCGATCTAAGAGAATGGTGAGATCGCTCTGGATTGGATATGATAAAATTGATGCATGTTTCAACGGATGTATATTATACTACAAGGACGACAAGGATGAAGACATGTGCAGATTCTGTGGTGATGATTGCTACAAGACAACAAGTACAAGTATGATTCTCGGTGCAAGGAAGTCGACTAATTCGATGTATTAATTGCCTTTGACGCTATAGTTGCAGATGTTGTTTATGGTGAATGAGACTGCCGAGAACATGATTGGCACAGGCGGGAACATATCGATAGAGTATTGGATCATCCATCCGATGGAGAAGCATGGAAGCACTTTAATCGAGAGTATCCATATTTTACTTTTGATCTACGTAATATAAGATTGGGGCTCTCTTCTGACGGTTTTACCCCGTTCAAACTTTGGGTTTCCAATATTCATGTTGGTCTGTGATTGTCACTCCGTACAAACTATCGTCGTGGATGTGTATAAAGACTCCTTATATGTTCCTAACCGTTATCATCATGGGTTTGAACAATCCGAAAAGAAACATCGATGTGTACTTACAACTGTTAAAAGATGAGTTGAATCAGCTGTTGGAAGTAGGCGCTAACACGTATGATGTTTCCAGAAATTAGAACTTTCAGATGAGGGCCATACTTATATGGACCATCAACGAATTTTTGACCTATAGAATATTATTGGGATGGAGCACTCATGGTCATCTCTCATGTCTATATTGCATGGATCACAAAAAGGCTTTTCGTTTGACACATGGAGGCAAACTGTCTTTCTTCGATTGTTATCGACATTTCATGCCGAAGGATCATCCATTCCGGAGGAACATGAATGTTTTTCGTGCCGACGTTGTGGAGGAGGTCAATACACCACCAAGGTGGACAGGAGACACGATATGGGAGGAGGTCAAAGATTTTTTAAGTGCTATCGAAGAGCCTACAAAAGGGTACAAGTGTGATGGATTTGGTCGCACTTATAATTGGACAAAAAAGAGTATATTTTGGGACCTGCCATATTGGAGCACCAATCTGATCAGATATAACCTTGATGTGCTTATCGAGAAGAATGTGTTTGACAACATAATTAATATTGTGATGGACGTAAAGGGAAAGACGAAAGACAATCCCAAGGCTAGGTTGGACTTGGAAGATATATGCAGACGTCATGCGTTGCATTTGATAAATGAAGGCAATGGAAAGTATAAGCAGTCTAAGGCAATTTTTTTACTGGACATGGAGGATAAAAGTAGACTTTTAGGTCTATTCAAGGCCTAAAATTTTCTGATGGGTACGTATTGAATTTGAGAAGATGCGTAACCCGAAGGAGAACAAACTGACGAGTATGAAGAGCCACGACTGTCATGTATTTATGGAGAGGTTAATTCCGATTGTATTTTGAAAATTATTACCGTCGGTCGTTTGGGATCCGTTGATAGAGCTGAGCATATTCTTCAGAGATCTTTGTTCTACTAAGTTGCTTGTTGATCGTCTAGAAAAGTAAGAGAAGGACATTGCGGTAACACTGTGCAAGCTTGAGAGGGTGTTCCCTCCTGGGTTTTTCGACTCCATAGAATATTTGCCAATTCATCTTTTCTATGAGGCACGCGTTGGTTGGCCCATTGGTTATCGGTGGATGTACCTGTTTGAGCGACATTTGAACCACCTAAATAGAAAGGTGAAAAATAAGGCTTGGGTCGAGGGTTCTATTTGTGAAGCCTATGTTCTCGAGGAGAGGACAAACTTTTGCTCGATGTATTTCAAACCACATGTTGCTACTCATAGAACAAGAGCTCCGAAAAACGACGATGGATAACATGAATCTAATGATGCAATACTGAAAGTCTTTAATGCTTTCAGAAAGCCTTTGGGGAAAACGAAGAAGAGATATCTGAATGACGAGAAACTAAGGGCTACTCAGTTGTATATATTACTCAACTGCGACGAGGATGAAGTGGAAAAGCTCGATGGGTAAGTAACTAATACGTCCACGTTTACATCATATAATAGTATCCAATATTATTATTACACTAATTGGCCGATGTGTTGTTATTTTTAGCACATTTAATGATGAGGTGAGGTAGAGTGGATAGTACGTAACAGATGAAGAAATAAAACATGAAATGAGACGTTATTTTTCTTCATGGTTGAGTGCACATGTAAGGCGCTCGTTAATTACTTTTTGTATATGCACTTTACACAGTAATTAATGGAGATTTGGTCTGACGGGCCTACAAAGTAAGTTAATTAGTTAACATTAATTTATACATATATCTATATATTCATGAATATAATTATCGTTGTATAGATATCGTCCTCCGACGGTTCAGAGGGTACTGGGGCTATTTCTGGGGTCCAACTACGATGGCCCTTGGATCAACTACTCGGATGCTTCGGACGAGAGGAAGGCATTCTGGGTTGCCCACTTCAAGGTAACTAAAGTATTTTGCTTTTAGTGTCAATCAGCTTTCATGCATATTTTATAACTAACTATTTTAATTCTTGTAGAAAATATATTTTTATCCACCACACCGGGCTGAGATGACCGAGAAGCAATTTTCTGCCGCTGCCGGCAAGTTGATCTATGATGCGATCGACGACCAGAAGGCTCGAGAGTGCTCTGGAAGACCGATCCAAGGTTGGATCACATTCGAGTAGTGGACTGCGGTGAGGACTAGATTCGACGATCGTAGGTACAAGGAACGGTCGGAGAAGGCGAAGGCCAGGACGAAGGCAGAAAAGTGGTGTGGTAGCTCGATTATCATTGTAAAACCCCTAAATTTCTACTATAATTTTTTTTAATAAATATGGTATTGATTTTTGTACTTCGTATTTGTACGTCGCGTACGAGTTTGCGTTTCCTAAATTTCTCGTCAAGTATGAATAAGTGCGAAGTACATATTTTTATAAAACGTTTTAACTATATAGATGTAGAAAATATTTCAAAATAATAGACAACAAATATTTTATATTGCTTGAAGTTGTAAATGTGTCGCGTCGAGAATTGCCAAACTTTATTTTTATTTAAAAAAGGCCATTTTATTTTATGGTACAAGTATAACTAGTAATTTAGAAAAACTGTATTTTATGTAAGTATTATTTTTGCATGCGAGTGTATATATATTTGTATTTTCGAAATTAATTATTATCACTAATATATTATTTCAAAAAAGTACATTAAATATGGGTTGATTTAATATGTAATTAATTATGGTGATTTAAGTTGGAAAAAATATATTAAGTTATTTAAATACAGTTTAAATTAGAGGTAGAATCTATCTACATTGAATTATATTTGATTGAGTTACTTTTAAATCAATTCGAATTAAATAGTGGAAAATTCAAGGGGAATTAAAACTTTTCATAGTCCTTATCTAGATAAGACTTTTGTAAACCCCCTAATTTTTTTTCAAAATAAATATTTGTAGAATTTTTGGAATTTTTAAATAACTATTTATTGACTTATTATATAATTTGTATTATTTTATATATATTTAGTATAATGCTCATTAGTGAATTTAGTATAAACATATATAAAGCTATTTTCTAGTACATTAAGGATCTATACTATATTATACAAGTTTTCTCAAAATTTTAGGATTTATTTCATAAATTTTATTACTTTTTACATGTTACTTATATTGTACTCTATTTACATAATATAGAATAAATGTCAAATTAGTATTAAATATTTCAGCTTGTATAAATGAGATTAGATGAAGATTGTTTAAATAAAGATTAACTCTATTTATTATCTATAGTAATTTTAAATAATGTTATAGATAATTTAGATAAATATAAACAATATTTTAAATAAATACTAATCCTACTTCTACTAGGAAAACATCTCTATCTATATCCTATCCTAATAAAGCAAACTCCAATTTATTTAAATCAAATCCTATCTAATTTAGGAGATAAATCTAAAATAAATACCTATATAAATCCAATACACCCCCTTCTATCAGCCATAATTCGAAATTATTTTTAGTCCAATAGAAACTCTAAAATTTGTCATTAGAATTCAGCACCGCTTTTTAGCAGCAAGAGCAACTTGGAACGACGATATCTCCTAGCTCCGAACTCTGTTTTGCCTCCAGTTTTTTTAAAAGAAGCGTATCGAGGTAAGCTTTCCAGAAACATATTTTAATAGACAAAATACGTTCTATAGATTTCTACAAAACTGTTTGAGTATCTAGTGTCCCAAAAATAAACATGTTTCAGTATTTTTGCGATTTCGGGAGATTCCGGACACAAAAATGCGATCCGTTTAGTTTTTTCGGAAAGATAATACGAAAACCTATGCCATATCCTAATTTCATAATTTATTAAATAAATTTAATAGGTGCAGTATTAATTATAATTAGATAATAGACTATTTTCAGCATCCGAAGTTGTTCCTACACCTTCCTCTTTGTTCGTTGTTGTTGATTCATCGCCAGGACATCATCTTACCTCACTCGGACATCAGGCAAGACACCTTGCCTTTACTGTTTAATTTCTTGTTCAATATCATACATGCTTTTCTTTTTGTTGTTCTTTGAAAATTATATATATACAAATTATTATATTTTATACAATTGGCTTAGAGTTCAGGGACCACCGTATGTTTAGTGCATCTCATAAACTGTCACGATGTGCCACGGATTGTGTATGAGTTGTGAGTCGCATATAGATGCGGACTTGCGTGTTGACTGATCATTGGCGCGTACAGGCCGTGCGTTAGGATATAACTATTAATAGATTATGTAGAAGACTTGGCAGTTATTAAGGATTAAACAGTGTCGTGGAGTCGACACATGTATAGTATCATGGGGAGGAGGGAGACAGTTATTAGCGTAGGGGCTACATGTTCAGTACACACATAGATTTGTGTCAAGCCCCAGAACCAGAATACTGGAGAGCGGGGGCAGACATAGCCAGCTACGTATATTGAAATGGATTTCCATCTCGCTATACGGTCACGGCTGTCTAGATACATGAGGGTTTACTACAAGCCAACAGTCTCCTATGGTCATGAACAAGCCTAGTGTCTCAATAACAAGCCAGTAAGTAAATGTTACAAGATGTACGATCATTAAATATACAATAATAAGGCGTCCCAAATATTACATATTCAGCTGATCATGAAGCTAGTCGTTACAAAATGTGAGGACTAGCAAGAGTTTAGTCATACATGATCAACCCTAGGATCTGTCAATCATGTTACAGCCCGTAGGCAGATAGTAAGTAAATACAATCAAGCTAAACAGGTGCTCGTCGGCTAAACGCCTCAAAAGAATATTTTTACAATAAAGTGGGAGAGCAAAAATAAACCCACTCGTTGCCCGGGTTACGTCAAGTCGCCACCATCGGGCTGGATAGTCGGTAGATCTTCTGGAGCTGCTCCGAAATTTGGCCATACAAAATCAGCTGGGTCAGATCCCAGAAAGAGCAAGTGCCACAAAGGAAGCTTCACTTAGGAACTAAAACCAGCAATCAGCACAAGAGTATAAATAAAAGTAAGAACTGGAAATAAAGAAAATACATCAGGATGATATACGACGAGATAACCATGGAACTATTCAGATAACCAGGTTACAACCCGTAAACCAAACAAGGACCGGGGTTGTAACCCTTCGTCTGAACAGAACTTGGAACTCTCACCATTTATCGGTAAAATAAATACAGGCATTCAAGTCATGCAGTGATCTGGAACAAGGTCAGGGCAAGACTAGACTGGTTAGACTCCATCCAATCATTTCACGGCCAAGCAAGAATTACGGCTTGATACTTTAACTAACTAGGGTTATCACAGGCCTAATTACTAGCAAGATGCAGTAAGATTACTCCACAGCCACAAGCCCTACAGACCATCCAGGTTACCCAGGTCGAAATTAGGGGTTGAATTCAGGTGGGTACACCGTCCAGGAAACACATGTACCCTTAGGTAGCTTGAAGGGTGCAACACATGACAGTGTGCTGGAAATGTGCCCTACTCGACGGCAGGCTACAGATCCCAAGCGTGCCCAGGTAACGGGATTGCCTGTAGCTGGGAGATCTCTTCATGACTACTGTATTAATCTAGTTATTAGCCTTAGTCTATTTCAGTAGGTACTCCTGACCGTGGTACTCAGGAGTCCCCTCCTAGACATGATGCAAGACAGGACTGGATTATTTGTACAAGCAAAATCACCCATGGTGTCCAGGATTAATTATACAGGTCATGTCATGTCAGGTAGCCGTCGCAACAGCTGTTCAAGATAATCATGTCGGGTTTATCATGTCAAGTGTTCTTGTCAGGAGTGCGCCACGACGAGCCACTATCGGGTCATGTCAGGTTTTCTTGTCAAGAGTGCACCACTACGGGTCACTATCGTGTCATGCTCAAGTATCATTTCCAAACATATTAAACAAATCCATGATTATCAAGTTCATGACAAAAGGCGTAAGGATATAAAATGGACGTAAAATATCTAATAAAATATCAATATTCAGGGCTATAGAAGAGCCATGCGGCTAAGGTATATGCGGCCAGGAATGATCACATGCGGCTGGAAGAGAACAGCCCATGCGGCTGAATGGATATGGGTTCATGCGGCCCAAAATCCGAGTTCATGCGGCTCGAAAAGGTCGGTCTCAAGGCATTACGGGCGTGCGGCGCATGCGGCTGCAGGAGCTTATGCGTTCAGGAATGGAGGGGTCTCATGCGGCTGAAGGGAATCAGGGTCTATGCGGCTCGGGATCAGTCAGTCATGCGGCTGAGAGGACTCGGGTCCTCATGCGGCAGCGGGAGACTGCGATCTATGCGGCTCGCGAGTATTGGAGTTCATGCGTCTCGGGATGGGCGAAGTTCCATGCGGCAGCGGGTAGCAATGCCTATGCGGCTGGGAGCAAGGGTGCATATGCGGTTCGGGAAGAAGGGCCCCATGCGGCTAGAAGTACAAGAGCCTCATGCGGCCGAACTAAATACTTGCCGCATGAACTTGTCATGCGGTCAAGTCCAGTTGATAGTGCATGCGGTTTCAAAGCTGACTTGCCGCATGAATATTCATGCGGTCAAGTGCTACCATGCGGCTCGGGACTGTGCTTCTTCTCCAAGTTTTCGAGAAGAAGTACACCATAAGCCATGGCTTCCAAGCTGCATAACTCTATCATCCGGAGCCCAAATCCGAACTTCCATAGGTCAAAATAGGGCAGAATGAAATGCTCTACAACATGGAACCATCAAAACTTAGAAATAACAAGATTAAGTAGATCAAAACCCAAAAAATCTGAAAATAATGTAAATATAGATCTACAAGAATCTAGCCATGGAAAGTGAAAATGCCAAGTTCTAAAGTATTTTAGAATGTAGTAAAGAAGAAAATAGAGCAATAAAATTAGAGTTTCTCCATGAAGCAAGTTGTACTTGCCTAGACCTCTCTCTCCTCTCTCTGGTAGGTGAAGGAAGTAAATGGGGAAGAAGAAGATGATTAAATGAAGAGAGAGAGAGAGGAAGAAGGGGTTAATAAATGGTAGTGGTGGTAGCTGGGGGTTCACTTGGGTTCATCATGAACCAAGAAAAACCAAGCCAGGCCGAACCAAGCCAACTCGGGCCAAGAATAAACCGAGCCAAGAAGGAAATGGTAAGCCAGGAAATCATGCAATGCAGAATAAAATACGTATACGTATTCCAAAATACGTAATACAAACAACAGGCATTACAACTCTACCCACCTTAAAAGAATTCCGTCCTCGAAATTTAATCAAGAGGCTAGAGGGGCAATGACAAGCTATACTAATAACAAGCGAGCTATACTAGGCAATCAATCAATCATGCAAGCAAGGAATCGAAGGCATGAGGCATAAGAAAGATATTATACCTCACGAGTCAAACAGGTCGGGATATCGCGATCGGATATCATCCTCACGCTTCCACGTTGACTCCCCCAAAGAGTGATGACCCCAAGCAACTCGGACTAACTTGATAGTCTTGTTCTTGAGGATCTTCTCTCTTCGGTCCAATATAGACACGGGCCTCTCCTCATACGAAAGGTTGGTACCAACAACCAATTTCGAATGATCCAGGATGTGGCTCGGGTCCAGGATATATCGTCGTAATTGGGATATATGGAACACGTCATGCACCTCGCTTAGCGACGGCGGAAGAGCGAGATGATAGGACACATCTCCTACTCGCTCCAGAATGTCGAACGGTCCTATATACATAGGACTAAGCTTTTCCCGTATGCCGAAGCGAATGACGCCACGGTTAGGCGAAATTCTTAGGAATACATGGTCACCGACCGAAAACTCGAGAGGGCGTCGATGAGAGTCGGCCCAATGACGCTGGCGATCTTGAGCAACTCGAAGATGATCCCTGACCCTTCTGACCACTTCAACTGTCTGGGCAATCATTTCTAGACCGAGTATCTTTCTCTCTCCAACATCATTCCAGGCTAACGGAGATCTGCACTTCCTACCATACGGTGCCTCGAACGGTGCCATCTGGATACTGGCCTGGAAACTATTATTGTACGAGAATTCCACCAGGTGCAAGTGATCTTCCCATGAACCTCCGAAGTTAAGTGTACAGGATCGCAATATATCTTCAAGAGTCTGGATCGTGCGCTCCGACTCCATCTGTCTGCGGGTGATATGCTGAACTGAACTGGAGATGAGTTCCCAAACTCTCCTTCAAGCTACGCCAAAAGTGCGACGTGAATCTTGAATCTCGGTCTGAGGTGATACTGACTGGCACTCCGTAAAACCTGACAATCTGCCGGAGATACATCTCTGCTAACTGAGCCGTCGACTGACCAACTCTGAATGGAAGGAAGTGAGCCACCTTTGTGAGCCACCTTTGTGAGCCGATCAACTATAACCCAGATAGCATCTCTACCAGCTGGGGATCTAGGTAATCCAGTCACAAAATCTATGGTCACATGCTCCCACTTCCACTCTGGAATCAGTAAGGGCTGAAGAAGTCCAGCCGGTCTATGATGTTCAGCTTTAACTTGTTGGCAAACCAAACACCGAGAGACAAACCGAGCTATCTTTCGCTTCATACCATTCCACCAGAAATATTGCCGGATATCACGGTACATCTTCGTACTGTCGGGATGGATGGAATACTGCGAACTGTACGCTTCTGACATGATCTCCTGCCGGATATCTCCGCTGGGTACACAAAGACGCTTACCATGTCGAAGTGTACCATCCTCATGAATTCATAACTCTGGTCTTCGTCCTGCCTCACACTCTGCTCTGAGTCGCTGAAGCTTGGAATCTGCTGACTGCGCCATCCGGATCCTCTCGACTATAGTAGACTGAACTTGCATGCTGGCCATCAATGCTACACTGGAAGGGAGAACAACTTCTATACCCATCTTCTGAAGATCTGCTAACAGCTCTGGTTGTACTGTTAGAAAATAAACTCTCGCTCTCCTGCTCAATGCATCTGCAACAACGTTGGCCTTCCCAGGATGATACTGCAGGTTGACATCATAATCCACAAGAAGCTCCAACCACCTTCTCTGACGCATGTTAAGATCCTTCTGGGTGAAAACATACTTCAGGCTCTTGTGGTCAGTGAAAATCTCCACACTGTCTCCATACAAGTAGTGCCTCCATAATTTAAGTGAAAACACCACTGCTGCCAGCTCCAAGTCATGGGTTGGGTAATTCCTCTCATGATCACGAAGTTGTCATGACGCATAAGCTATTACCTTCCCATGCTGCATCAGAACACATCCTAAGCCTCTGCCTGAAGCATCACAATACACTGAGAATCCTCCGGTTCCATCTGGAAGCGTGAGAATAGGAGCTGTTATCAATCCTCGCTTTAACTGCTCAAAAGAACTCTGGCACTCTGCTGTCCAAGAAAACTGCGCATCCTTGCGGGTCAACTGGGTCAATGGCGCTGAAATTCGAGCAAAATTTAAAATAAATCGCCGGTAGTAGCCGGCCAATCCAAGAAAACTACGAACTTCTGCAACTGTGCTGGGCACTGGCCATGACTCAATGGCCACAATCTTTTGGAGATCCACTTCTACTCCTCCTCGGGTGATGATGTGACCCAAGTACGAAATGCGATCGAGCCAAAACTCATATTTACTGAACTTGGCGTACAACTGGTGCTCCCTGAGAATCTGAAGAACCACACGGAGATGCTGCTCATGCTCTGCCTCACTCTTGCTGTAGACCAGGATGTCATCCAAGAACACGTTCACAAACTGATCCAAGTAAGGCATAAAAATGCGATTCATGAGGTCTATGAATACTGTCGGCGTATTGGTCGCTCCAAAAGGCATAACAAGGAACTCCCAATGCCCATACCTCGATCTAAAAGCTGTCTTCGGGATGTCCTGCTCTCTGACTCTGATCTGGTGGTATCCTGAGCGCAAGTCGATCTTTGAGAATACTGATGCCCCTTTGAGCTGATCAAACAAGTCATCTATCCTCGGGAGAGGATATCTGTTCTTGATTGTCACTGAGTTCAAGGTACGATAATCAACACATAACCTGGACGTACCATCCTTCTTTTTTACAAGAAGCATCGGGGCTTCCCAAGGCGATCCACTAGCACGAATGAATCCCTTGGTCCTGAGTTCCTCAATCATCTTGTACAAGATTTCCAATTCTGAAGGCGCCATCCTGTAGACTCTCTCTGACACTGGGGCTGTCCCGGGAATCAAGTCTATGGTGAACTCGATCTCCCGCTCTGGCGACATACCTGGAAGCTCTTCTGGGAAAACATCTGGAAACTCCTTAACTATTCGAGGTAACTGTACTGCTGCTACTGCCATCCGCAATACTGGAGGAGAAGGCTCAACTGCGCCTCGAGAAAAGGAAAACTCTGGCTCGCCTGGAATGCTAAAAATAACTCTACCAATATGGCAGTCTATTCTAGCATACTGGTTCCTCAACCAATCCATCCCTAAGACCACATCATAATCGGCCATCGGAAACTCTATCAATCTAGCGAGAAATTCCTTACCGCTAACTACGATCCGACACGAGGAAAACACCCTATTGACTCCCACAAGTCCGTTACCAGTAAGTATATTGAGCCTTACCGATAACGACTTGAGCTCCAATCCTACCCGTGTCGCGAATCGTGCAGACATAAAAGAATGCGATGCACCAGAATCAAATAAAGCTGAAGCTGGAAAGGAGTTGACGAGAATAGTACCTGCCACTACCTCTCCTGGTGCCAATCCTTCCTCTGCGGTCATCACCATAGCATGACCATGCCCTCGGGGCATTGGTCCCCTCTGCTGAAATCCTTGCTGCCTGCTCTGACTCAAGGCTTGGGCTTGTACATGCTGCTGGGGGTTCTGCTGCTGGAACATCTGGGACTGAGGCGGCAAGGGCCTCGACAATGGGTACTACTGCTGCTGCTGCTGCTACTGCTGGACCGGTGCTGGTCCTCTCACCGAAGAGCTAGAAAGGTTGGACGATGATGAACCACCCCTATTCGAGCAGGATCCAACCCTATGGTCCGGTGCTCCACAAGCCAGGCACAATCTCTGCGCCCTGCGACACTCTGCTACCACATGGCCTGGCTTCCCACAATGAGAACATCCCACTGCGGAAGACTGCTTCTGCTTCTGCTGCTGAGGGTACGTCGGGGTTGAGTGCTGAACCGACGTTACTGAGGCCGCCCGCCTCGGAGTTCCAATAGTTAAAGCCCTGGCTGCTGGGGCTGGGGCTGAAGACTGATTCATCTGGCCGTGGGATCTCTTCCGACCTCCGGCCCTATCCACAATCCTCTGGGAGGTATACTCATGCCTCCTAGCTGCTCTCAAGACTGCATCAAAAGTCTGATGCTCGAACTGCTCAACTGCCAATAGAATCTCTAGGTGAAGCCCCTGCTGGAATCGCTGGGCTCGATCATACTCGGTTGCCACCAAGGTGGAAGCAAACCGACTGAGTCTCGAAAACTCGGCCGCATATCCATCGACCGTCCTGCCCATCTGCTTCAGATTGGTAAACCTCGTCTGTAGATCGTACCGAGCTACAGTATTAAAATACTTGGTCTGGAATCTCTCCCTGAATACCGCCCAAGCAATGGGTGCTGCTAATCCAACGGCCTGAGCTGCCCACCAGCTGCTGGCAAGATCTAACAACTGCAGGCATACCACGGCTACCTTCTCGTTCTCTGGGGTCCTGGCTGCTTATAGAATTACCTCAGTATCCTGAAGCCAAGCATCTGCGGTGATAGCATCTTCACTACCGTCGAAGAAGGAAGGGTTCAAGCGCTTGAAGCTGTTGGCCGTGCTGTTACCCTGATGACCTCCTCTGGCCAGAGCATCCGTCACTGCCTGGTGCAAGGCATCTCCACGACGATCTTGGGAAGCTATCAAGGTCCTGACAAGACCTACCAAGGTGCCATCATCCGGCTCGGCAAGCTGAACTGGCTGGACTGGTGGTTCTCCATCAGAAGGCACGACTCTAGAGGCTACTCCGGAATGCTGGGCTTGATCTCCGGGTTGCTGCTGATCCACGGGGAGTGCTCCGCCTTATTGACCGACAGGTCTAGGAGCAATGCTGCTAAAGAAGACGACATAGGAAACAATAAGGAAGGACCAGGATAGATCAACGATACAAGCATATGATCAGGACAAGAATCTAGGGATTCAGGAGATACGAGCAGAGATCAAGGGCGCATACTGATTGAGACATCTATTCGGTAAACTCTCACATATCTTGATTTACAAGACCTGTATGGGCCACCACTTAAACCATGTCACGCCCCAGAACCAGAATACTGGAGAGAGCGGGGGCAGACATAGCCAGCTACGTATATTGAAATGGATTTCCATCTCGCTATACGGTCACGACTGTCTAGATACATGAGGGTTTACTACAAGCCAACAGTCTCCTATGGTCATGAACAAGCCTAGTATCTCAATCACAAGCAAGTAAGTAAATGTTACAATATGTACGATCATTAAATATACAATAATAAGGCATCCCAAATATTACATATTTAGCTGATCATGAAGCTAGTCGTTACAAAATGTGAGGACTAGCAAGAGTTTAGTCATACATGATCAACCCTAGGATCTGTCAATCATGTTACAGCCCGTAGGCAGACAATAAGTAAATACAATCGAGCTAAACAGGTGCTCGTCGGCTAAACGCCTCAAAAGAATATTTTTACAATAAAGTGGGAGAGCAAAAATAAACCCACTCGTTGCCCGGGTTACGTCAAGTCGCCACCATCGGGCTGGATAGTCGGTAGATCTTCTGGAGCTGCTCCGAAATTTGGTCATACAAAACCAGCTGGGTCAGATTCCAGAAAGAGTAAGTGCCACAAAGGAAGCTTCACTTAGGAACTAAAACCAGCAATCAGCACAAGAGTATAAATAAAAGTAAGAACTGGAAATAAAAAAAATACATCAGGATGATATACGACGAGATAACCATGGATCTATTCAGATAACCAGGTTACAACCCGTAAACCAAACAAGGACTGGGGTTGTAACCCTTCGTCTGAACAGAACTTGGAACTCTCACCATTTATCGGTAAAATAAATACAGGCATTCAAGTCATGCAGTGATCTAGAACAAGGTCAGGGCAAGACTAGACTGGTTAGACTCCATCCAATCATTTCACGGCCAAGCAAAAATTACGGCTTGATACTTTAACTAACTAGGGTTATCACAGGCCAAATTACTAGCAAGATGCAGTGAGATTACTCCACAGCCACAAGCCCTGCAGACCATCCAGGTTACCCAGGTCAAAATTAGGGGTTGAATTCAGGTGGGTACACCGTCCAGGAAACGCATGTACCCTTAGGTAGCTTGAAGGGTGCAACACATGACAGTGTGCTGGAAATGTGTCCTACTTGATGGCAGGCTACAGATCCCAAGCGCGCCCAGGTAACAGGATTGCCTGTAGCTGGGAGATCTCTTCATGACTACTGTATTAATCTAGTTATTAGCCTTAGTCCATTTCAGTAGGTACTCCTGGCCATGGTACTCAAGAGTCCCCTCCTAGACATGATGCAAGACAGGACTGGATTATTTGTACAAGCAAAATCACCCACGGTGTCCAGGATTAATTATACAGGTCATGTCATGTCAGGTAGCCGTCGCAACAGCTGTTCAAGATAATCATGTCAGGTTTATCATGTCAAGTATTCTTGTCAGGAGTGCGCCACGACGGGCCACTATCGGGTCATGTCAGGTTTTCTTGTCAAGAGTGCACCACTACGGGTCACTATCGTGTCATGCTCAGGTATCATTTTCAAACATATTAAAAAAATCCATGATTATCAAGTTCATGACAAAAGGCGTAAGGATATAAAATAGACATAAAATATCTAATAAAATATCAATATTCAGGGCTATAGAAGAGCCATGCGGCTAAGGCATATACGGCCAGGAATGATCACATGCGGCTGGAAGAGAACAGCCCATGCGGCTGAATGGATATGGGTTCATGCGGCCCGAAATCCGAGTTCATGCGGCTCGGAAAGGTCGGTCTCAAGTCAGTGTGGGCGTGCGGCGCATGCGGCTGCAGGAGCTTATGCGGTCAGGAATGGAGGGGTCTCATGCGGCTGAAGGGAATCAGGGTCTACGCGGCTCAGGATCAGTCAGTCATGCGGCTGAGAGGACTCGGGTCCTCATGCGGCAGCAGGAGACTGCGGTCTATGCGGCTCGCGAGTATTGGAGTTCATGCGGCTCGAGATGGACGAAGTCCCATGCGGCAGCGGAAAGCGATACCTATGCGGCTGGGAGCAAGGGTGCATATGCGGTTCGGGAAGAAGGGCCCCATGCGGCTAGAAGTACAAGAGCCTCATGCGGCCGAACTAAATACTTGCCGTATGAACTTGTCATGCGGTCAAGTCCAGTTGATAGTGCATGCGGTTTCGAAGCTGACTTGCCGCATGAATATTTATGCGGTCAAGTGCTACCATGCGGCTCGGGACTGTGCTTCTTCTCCAAATTTTCGAGAAGAAGTACACCATAAGCCATGGCTTCCAAGCTGCATAACTCTATCTTCCGGAGCCCAAATCCGAACTTCCATAGGTCAAAATGGGGCAGAATGAAATGCTCTACAACATGGAACCATCAAAACTTAGAAATAACAAGATTAAGTAGATCAAAACCCAAAAAAATCCGAAAATAATATAAATATAGATCTACAAAAATCTAGCCATGGAAAGTGAAAATGCCAAGTTCTAAAGTATTTTAGAATGTAGTAAAGAAAAAAAATAGAGCAATAAAATCAGAGTTCCTCCATGAAGCAAGTTGCACTTGCCTAGACCTCTCTCTCCTCTCTCTGGTAGGTGAAGGAAGTAAATGGGAAAGAAGAAGATGATTAAATGAAGAGAGAGAAAGGAAGAAGGGGTTAATAAATGGTAGTGGTGGTAGGTAGGGGGTTCACTTGGGTTCATCATGAACCAAGCAAAACTAAGCCAGGCCGAACCAAGCCAACTCGGGCCAAGAATAAACCGAGCCAATAAGGAAATGCTAAGCCAGAAAATCATGCAATACAGAATAAAATACGTATACGTATTCTAAAATACGTAATACAAACAACAGACATTACAATTTGGGCTGATAGTGTCTCGTATGAGCGTTACTTACTGCCCCGGGGCCGATAGTTCTCGTATGAGAGCTACTTTCTGTCCATGGTCGATAGTGTCTCTTATGAGCGCTACCTACTACCACTCTCTCTCCATCTATGCTGAACACCTAAGCTCCTGCGTAGAACGTTGTCTTCTTAAAATATATATCACATAGAATGGTTAGGAACCTTTACGTATGTATATTTTCTATTGAGCTCTTACTATTCAGTTTATGGCATGATATTATATGTCTTGTTACGTCCCTCTGAGGATCTGGTTTTTACCCAGGTGTGTGTTTATGTTTTCTGCAGGTGTTCTAGCCAAGGCCGTGATCTTCTCCATTTCTCGAAGATGATTGCTCTTGGTTCGTTTTATCATTTTTGTCGATCGCTTTCTTGTACATTTATTTCATTGAGATAGTTGGTAGTGGACTTTATCTCCGCCCAATGATTGTACCATAACTATTCAAGTTGATCCTATCTTTATTTTATTATATTTGTGGATGAGATTTAGCATGACTTGGTTCTCTACAATTTACAGCTTATGTATTTATACGAGAATTCCATACATTGGAGTATTTTTCGTATATCTACAGCTGGCATGTCTACGTACTTAGTCCTACGTATTTTGGGACTGGGGCATTACATGTTTTTGTGGTGGCCCATGCAGGTCAAGTTTATCACTTCGGTTATGTTATTGTACCGATGTGAGCCTGTATATAGAATTAGAGTCTAGAATCTCATCCATCTACTTGACATCCTTTTAAATTCTGAACTCTCGTTCGACCTCCTTGATTTGTATCTTGCTTGACTCCTTCTATCGTAAATTCTTAGTTTCGTGCTTAGTGACAACTAGAAAGATGACTACACTAGTATATGCTCATAGGTTAAACACATGGCTAGAAGGATTATATTGACAATTAGTATGCATTGAGGTCTTATTTGTGTATAAAAGCATTTATGTTTCCTAAAAGTATGATCTTAAGAGTTAGTAAATTCTAAGTTGGGTAGTAGAGATGGATTTTATCTTGATACTACTAAAGGATTGATAAATTGAGAAAACAAAATATTGATTTTTGTGAAATAGTTATGATTTATTTGAGTATGAAATCGATGTAAGAAATAGCTTAAGATTTTTAAATTTAGTGGTACGATTTACAAGTTTATTTTTAAAGGATGATAGTAAAATTTTTGGTTTAAAATATTTTGGAAGATATGAAATTGATTGAAGGAAGTTTCAAATTTCAAATTTATATTTGATGATTGATTGATAAGATTATTTTGAGTTTAAAGTTGGATTGATAACATTAAAAACTTGATGAACAATTAATTAGTGTTATGATAAAGGTTAATTTGAGATTGTTGGAAGGTATTCACGAAAGGACCGATAAATCCTATAAGATGGAGAAAACAAAATTTTATTTGAAGGTTTTAGAAATACTTATGATATATGGGGATGTGAAAGAGAAAAAAATATATATCTTAAGTTTTTCGTGTCATATGATTTAAAAATAAAGTTATTTAGATTTTGAGTTTAAGGTTTCGATTTGTGTATTAAATGTTGGTAAAAAATGAGAAGAGGAAAGGTGTTGACAATAATCTAAAGAGATACCTCGAGATTTGTTGAAGAAACTAAAATTTTAAAGTATGATTATACTTGGCGACATAAAATAATTTTTGGTAAATTAATTTGAGAATCCCATTGAGAATTGTTAAGGAAGCTTGAAAAATTAGAAGTTTAGACTTGTATTGATATGAAACCAAGATAGACATGGGGTCACCTTAATGAGATGGAAGTATACCCCATTAATTGCCATATTATCCATGATCATTGCACATACACAAGTGAAGTTAGTCATCTACCAAACCATGTGATTATATCTCAATTTTGACTTACTCGACCTTTCCCCAAATCCAGATCTTTTAATGTGACCTTCTAACCGTTTGAAATTTGAGAAATGAATTAATTGTTCCTTGACTGTATCCACCTAGGAGACTATCTTCTCTCTGAAAACTGTGTCCCTAAATTATTTTACTAGATTGCTTAATTAATTTTATTTCATGCTTCAACTTGATCTTCTTTAATGTTTGTGCATTAAATGCCACTTCATGAACTCCCACTTTCTATTTTATATCTTTTTGGTCCTTTACCGTGACTTTGATATGTGGAGTGTAATACTAGATGTTACCTTCTAACAAATTTCATATGTAAGACCTAGACGAGCTCACCTTCATATAGGTATATCACGTGCCACTAAAACACGTCTTCTTGTACTCAATTTTTATGATATGACTTTTGGGCCAAAAAGACTAAACTGTAACCTTTACCATAATACTGATATATTTTTCGACCAAAGATAGGGATTCAACCTCGACTCAATTCTTTCGATCCGATATGTGATTTTGTTCTACTTAATTCCTTAAATGCTTAACTTTGTGCTTTATCTTGATTGCTTGACCCATTGTCCCATACTAGTTTAACTCTTGTAAGTTGGGTAGAATACCTCATGACCTAACAAACCTTTGTTCTTGTGACCCATATTGATAAGTTTAATTAGACTATAGAATTCAGAGGACCCTAACTTATCTAGTCAACCAAGCCATGGATAAGAAAACCCAAGGACGACTGCATAAGCCCAAACTTCGGACAAGACTTAGATTTTAATGGATCTTCGACTATTTAATTTCTTTTATTAGTATTCCTTACTTATATTTTGACTATCTTATGATGCTAATTTAGCCTTAGTTTTGCAAGCTTATTCTTTTATCGAGCTTGTTCACGACATGTGTTATTGGGGACGCTCACTAATACATTGTCTAATCAGAACCGGTGCATGATGGTCTGATCAACCTAGTGCACTTTGGTTCGCTTTTTATATATTGTTCGACGTGGATGGAGACATAGTTAAACTTGGCCTCTAGAATTCCATCCGTGACTGCCTTGGCAATTTTTTTTGAAATTTTTTAATCGTCTTTGAGCCACTTATTCGTATTCGATAATATCTTCTTCGAACTCTTTATTATTTTTGTCTTTCGCCTATATTAGAAAGACAAACACTCGTACTTGATATCCCCTTAGTTGTCCACCATCTATTGCCAAGATAGTTAACCACTGACCAACCAATGTGACAATATCCCCGTCTTGAGTTACCTTTTTTCTCTACCCTAGATTCATTATCGCAACCTTCTAATCGTTCTTGAAACTTGAAAATGATTCAAATCATTTTCCTAACCATACCTTAAACCTAGACAACTATATTCGCTCAAGAAACCCTCTCTCCTAAATGTCTAAATTATTCTTTTTGACCTACTCAATTCCTTTCAATTCTCTAATTCGATTTATCATAATTTTATTACCTTAACTAGCGACCCTTCTTCAATTCCATAAACCAACATGTATTTTCGCAAATATCAAAATTACGATCTTCCAATGCATGTTTGTGTCGAACGTCGTTTCTTTGCCTCATCCAAAAATTTAATCGTATTTTGGTATTGAAGAACTCTTTCTATCTTCCCTACCCTAGCTATTCCTAAATTTCGAGGACGAAATTCTTGTAAGTTGGGTAGGATGTAAAACCCCTAAATTTCTACTATAATTTTTTTTAATAAATAGGGTATTGATTTTTGTACTTCGTATTTGTACGTCGCGTACGAGTTTGCGTTTCGTAAATTTCTCGTCAAGTATGAATAAGTGCGAAGTACATATTTTTATAAAACGTTTTAATTATATAGATGTAAAAAATATTTCAAAATAATAGACGACAAATATTTTATATTGCTTGATGTTGTAAATGTGTCGCGTCGAGAATTGCCAAACTTTATTTTTATTTAAAAAAGACCATTTTATTTTATGGTACAAGTATAACTAGTAATTTAGAAAAACTGTATTTTATGTAAGTATTATTTTTGCATGCGAGTGTATATATATATTTGTATTTTCGAAATTAATTATTATCACTAATATATTATTTCAAAAAAAGTATATTAAATATGGGTTGATTTAATATGTAATTAATTATGGTGATTTAAGTTGGAAAAAATATATTAAGTTATTTAAATACAGTTTAAATTAGAGGTAGAATCTATCTACATTGTATTATATTTGATTGAGTTACTTTTAAATCAATTTGAATTAAATAGTGGAAAATTCAAGGGAAATTAAAACTCTTCTTAGTCCTTATCTAGATAAGACTTTTTTAAACCCCCTGATTTTTTTCAAAATAAATATTTGTAGAATTTTTGGAATTTTTAAATAACTATTTATTGACTTATTATATAATTTGTATTATTTTACATATATTTAGTATAGTGCTCATTAGTGAATTTAGTATAAACATATATAAAGCTATTTTTCTAGTACATTAAGGATCTATACTATATTATACAATTTTTCTCAAAATTTTAGGATTTATTTCATAAATTTTATTACTTTTTACATGTTACTTATATTGTACTCTATTTACATAATATAGAATAAATGTCAAATTAGTATTAAATATTTCAGCTTGTATAAATGAGATTAGATGAAGATTGTTTAAATAAAGATTAACTCTATTTATTATCTATAGTAATTTTAAATAATGTTATAGATAATTTAGATAAATATAAACATTATTTTAAATAAATACTAATCCTACTTCTACTAGGAAAACATCTCTATCTATATCCTATCCTAATAAAGCAAACTTCAATTTATTTAGATCAAATCCTATCTAATTTAGGAGATAAATATAAAATAAATACCTATATAAACCCAATACACCCCCCTTCTATCAGCCATAATTCGAAATTATTTTTAGTCCAATAGAAACTCTAAAATTTGTCATTAGAATTCAGCCCCGCTTTTTAGCAGCAAGACCAACTTGGAACGACGATATCTCCTAGCTCCGAACTCTGTTTTGTCTCCAGTTTTTTTAAAAGAAGCGTATCGAGGTAAGCTTTCCAGAGACATATTTTAATAGACAAAATACGTTCTATAGATTTCTACAAAACTGTTTGAGTATTTAGTGTCCTAAAAATAAACGTGTTTCAGTATTTTTGCGATTTCAGGAGATTTCGGACACAAAAATACGATCCGTTTAGTTTTTCGAAAAGATAATACGAAAACCTATGCCATATCCTAATTTCATAATTTATTAAATAAATTTAATAGGTGCAGTATTAATTATAATTAGATAATAGACTATTTTCAGCATCCGAAGTTGTTCCTACACCTTCCTCTTTGTGCGTTGTTGTTGATTCGTCGCCAGGACATCATCTTACCTCACTCGGACATCAGGCAAGACACCTTGCCTTTACTGTTTAATTTCTTGCTCAATATCATACATGCTTTTCTTTATGTTGTTCTTTCAAAATTATATATATATGCAAATTATTATATTTTATACAATTGGCTTAGAGTTAAGGGACCACCGTATGTTTAGTGCATCTCATAAACTGTCACGATGTGCCACGGATTGTGTATGAGTTGTGAGTCACATATAGATGCGGACTTGCGTGCTGACTGATCATTGGCACGTACAGGCCGTGCGTTAGGATATAACTGTTAATAGATTATGTAGAAGACTTGGCAGTTATTAAGGATTAAACAGTGTCGTGGAGTCGACACATGTATAGTATCATGGGGAAGGGGGAGACAGTTATTAGCGTAGGGGCTACATGTTCAGTACACACATAGATTTGGGCCGATAGTATCTCTTATGAGCACTACTTACTGCCCCGGGGCCGATAGTTCTCGTATGAGAGCTACTTTCTGCCCATGGTCAATAGTGTCTCTTTTGAGCGCTACCTACTACCACTCTCTCTCCATCTATGCTGAACACCTAAGCTCCTGCGTAGAACGTTGTCTTCTCAAAATGTATATCACATAGAATGGTTAGGAACCTTTACGCATGTATATTTTCTATTGAGCTCGTACTATTCAGTTTATGGCATGATATTATGTGTCTTGTTACGTCCCTCTGAGGACCTAGTTTTTCCCCAGGTGTGTGTTCATTTTTTCTGCAGGTGTTCTAGCCAAGGCCGTGATCTTTCCCATTTCTCGAAGATGGTTGCTCTTGGCTCGTTTTATCATTTTTGTCGATCGCTTTCTTGTACATTTATTTCATTGAGATAGTTGGTAGTGGACTTTGTCTCCGCCCAACGATTGTACCATAACTATTCAAGTTGATCCTATCTTTATATTATTATATTTGTGGATGAGATTTAGCATGACTTGGTTCTCTACAATTTACAGCTTATGTATTTATACGAGGATTCCATACATTGGAGTATTTTTCGTATATCTACAGCTGGCATGTCTACGTACTTAGTCCTACGTATTTTGGGACTGGGGCGTTACACTCATGACGAAATATTTCCATCACCTGGTATGTATTTTACTGAATATATATTATTTAATAAAAGTAGGAATAAAATATTTAATATTAATAACAAACAAATTAATTTTAACAGATACAGAGGGGTAAGGACGCCAATATGGTGACCATCTTCCTGGCCACCCATCAGAAGGATGAAAAGTTCATCGATGATAGGGTCACGCAGAGCTATGTAAGTATTACTTTACGTTTTATTTAATATAACTTAGAAAATATACAATAGATATCCATATAGTTATTAGTAAGTACCTTAGACATTAGAAACTATGACTTAGAAATTGGATAGTAAATATTATGTTTATCGAGATGCGTACCTTTCTAGGATGAGTATCTTAGGCTAGAGTATGCAAGTGCTAGTGCACCTGCAGAGGGAGGGGCTGGTACTTCCTCATAGCGCCCTCCGTCTCAGTCGTTGGACGAGCTCTAGATGACCGTCGATGGTGGTCTTCAGATGGGTATGTACTACGGTACGGGATCCTACGTAGGCTTTGTGGTGATGCAGTCATTCAGGGTCCCCTCTTGCAGTGTGCATTCCCCACATTCCTCAAAGGAGTCGGCCCGAGTTAAGATAGCTTGCGTTTCTAGGTTGCTGAGCAGCATGACGAGATATTGTGGAGGATTGCAGAGCAACCCCAGTCTTAGTCGCATACGGACGATACGACACTTATCGCATGATTTGATATGCTCGAGCGCACCATAAAGGAGACGAACGAGAGGATGGATCGTGTCGTTCAAGCGGTGCAGGGGACGCAGGTGGCCATGTGCGATCAGCTTTCGAGGAGACTGTTAGCCATGGAACCGACGCTTCCAAATCGTGCATCGGCATCGACACTGACTGTATCGGTTCTACTGCCTCCTCCTCTTACTATTGATGAGTCGTTATTGGTAATGCTGACACCGAAGCAGTATAGGTTCATACTGTCTCAGATGCAGGGCCGTACTCCTCCTCCTCCTCTTGCTGACCAGCCGTAGTCCTTCATTGGACATTGTTATGTGTTGTGGTTTGCTGACCGATTCTTGGGTCTTTATGTTTTAATTTATACATTTATTGACAATATGTGTTATGTTAACCCATTGTTGGAACATTGTTGGACAAACTCTTTTTATAGCCGTTTGGTAGTGGATTTGTCTCTACCCTGCTATTTTATGTCTTTTTATCATTTGATTATGTTTATTTGATTATTGGTAGTGCATTTTCATCATTTGTCTCTATATTGTTTTACCGGTGTCGAGTGTTCCACGGAAGGGGTCGGTGAACCCAGAAAATTCTACGGAGGGTTGCTCCGGGTCTACTATTTGTAGATTGTAATTTAAACTGTATGTAGCTTATGAATGGAAAACAAGTAAACAAAATTCTGTTTTTATTTTTATTTTGCTTTTGCAGTTTAGCGACGGTTAGCAATGAGGGCATATGTCGTTAAATGTGTATCCGAATGTCGCTAGCCTGTATCGCAGACGTCGTAAACAGTCGCTAGACGTCACTAATTTGCTGACATGACAAACTTCGTCGTGTCAGCAACGTGGTCACTAAACGTCACAAATTACGTCGCTAACTACTGAACTGTCGGTGACATTTACAACAAAAATATACGTCGCTGATTAGCAACGTCTCATCGGTAAATGTCGCTATCTACTAAAAAATAGCGACATCATCACGTCGCTAACATACTATAGGACCGTTGAGCATCCCTAGGGGAAAGGGGTAAATAGAATTCGTGCGTGTGCAGCAAAAATTATCACCAATTAAAAATTAAGTAGCTATATACTATATATGGTAGGTAAATGACAGTAAATAAAATACGGTAAAGTAAGAGTCAAGAAATCAAACTCAGTGACACAACGATGTGTACTGGTATCCCTTTAAGAGGACTAGTCCAATCTCGAGTACTCTTGCTCAATGTTAATCCACTATTGTCACACCCCAGAACCAGAATACTGGAGAGCGGGGGCGAACATAGCCAGCTACGTATATTGAAATGAAGTCCATCTCGCTATACGGTCACGGCTGTCTAGATATGAGGGTTTACTACAAGCCAACAGTCTCTTAAGGTCAAGCCTACTGTCTCAATCTTAAGCAAGTAATACAATTACAAGATGTTTGATCACCAAATATACAATAAAAGGCGTCCCAAATATTACATATCAGCTGATCATGAAGCTAGTCGTACAAAATGCAAGGACTAGCAAGAGTTAAGTCATACATGATCAACCCTAGGATTTGTTAATCATGTTTACAGCCCGTAGGCAGACAGTAAGTAAATGTGCATCGAGCTAACAGGTGCTCGTCGGCTAAACGCCTCAAAAGAATAATTTACAATAGAGTGAGCGAAACAAAATAGAAAACCCACTCGTAGCCCGGGTTCCTTCTAGTCGCCACCATCGGGCTGAAGGTTCGGTAGATCCTCGGGTGCTGCTCCAAAATCTGGCCACACAAAACCAGCTGGGTCAAACCCCAGAAAGAGCAAGTGCCACAAAGGAGGCCACGAAATAAGAACAAAAGCCAGCATATCAGAACATAAGAAATGGAGGAAAAGTACAAGTAACAAAGAGCACGTCAGGACAATAAACGACTAGGGACGTGGAACCATTCTGGGAGCCAGGTAACAACCCGTAAACCAAACAAGGACCGGGGTTGTAACCTTTCGCCTGAATAGCACCTTGCCTCTACCCAATCATTGTTAAAGCAAGTAAAACAATCACGTTCAGGAGTACCAGGGTACAGGAACTAGATAAGACTTAGACATGGCTAGACATCAACCATTCACAAGCGGCCAAGCAATTACTACGGTTTACTACATTAACTAACTAGGGTTATCACAAGCCTAGTTACTAACAAGATGAAATGAGAATTTCCCAGTCCCAAGCCCTGCAGACCATCCAGTTATCCTTCCGCGGGTTGAGAGTATGGTTGGGTACATCACCCAGGAGACGATATACCCTTAGGTGACTTAGAGGGTGCAACACATGACAGTATGCTGGAAATGTGCTATACTCGTCGGCAAGCTACAAGTCCAATTAATGCGCCCAGATAACGAAACTGCCCGTGACTGGAAATTCTCCATGAACTATAGTTAGAACTAGTCATTAGCCTAATCCATGTTCAGTACGAATCCCTGACCGTAGAAAACCAGGGAGTCACGTCCTAGACATGATGCAAGACAAGACAAGTGGATTACGCAAGCAAGCAAGCAGGAACACCCACGGTATCAGAGTTAGCTACAAGAGTCAAGTTAGCCATCGTAAGGACATCAAGTCAAGTTACGAGTTACAAGTTACAAGTTAAGAGTGCGCCACTACGGGCTACTATCAAGTTATCAGGTTACAAGTCAAGAATGCACCCCATCGGGTCATTATCAAGGAGCTCAGGAGTATCAGGATCATAAATCACAGAAAACCACGAAAACCGTACTAGTCATAGCAAATACTGAAAATCATGTCAGGTCGTGTTAGGTCAAGATAGTCGTACTGTGTGGAACAAGATATCAAAAACCTAATCCACAAAAGAGACGCCAAGCTTAAAGAAGACAAAACCAAATCACTATGGTCAATAGACTGCGCAAGAGATGGTTGGCGCAAGAGAAAGGGGCTGCGCAGGGAAGAACTGTACTGAGGGAAGAGAGCTGCGCAGGGGGAGGTTGGCGCAGGAGATGGATGACGCAGGGGCAAAGTGCGCTAGGTTGGATGGCGCAGGCGATGGATGGCGCAGGAGATGAACTGCACTGAGGTGAAGTGCGCATGGAGCCAAGTGCACAGGGGTCAAGTGCGCAGGGGCCTGGCGCGCAGGACGCACGCGCAATCGGCAACGGCCAGGCTGCACGGTCAGCGACCAGCGCTAAAGAGTGCGGTGCGGGGGAGCCTGCGCGGTTCAGCCCAGGGGGCTGAGCGCAAGTCAGTCCTGCGCGAAAGAGTGCAGGCCGGGGGGGGGGTCTTCTTCTCCAAGGCTGAGATGAACTCTCAAGAACACCCAAAAGTTCAAGTCTTCATATCTTGGCCAAATCAAAACCAAATTTGGATTTTCAAAGGTCTAACTTGGGTAAAATTGAATTCTCTTCCACATGGAAGCATCAAAACAAGCAAAAATCAAAGTTTAATAGATCAAAAACAAAAATTTCCGAAAATGGTTAAAACCTAGATCTAGAAAAATGGAAGCTCCAAATTCAAAAATGTCAAGTTCTAATATTGATCTCTATACCCTAATCTAGCTAATGGACAAATGAAATGTGGTACTTATTTGATGGCAAGGTGCACTTGCCTATGGTGTTGGTGGAGGAAGGAGGAAGAAGAAGATGGAGAAATTAATGGAAATAAAGAGGAGAAAGAAAAGTTAGGTGGGATTTAATGGTGGAGGATATGTTATGTCGAGGGTGGAGGTTAGCTAAGGTATTCCAAATGCATGTTGAACCAAACCAAACCAATCCTTCTCCAAGAAATAAAACCAAGTCAACTAAAACCCAAAATTCCATAAGTCCAGAAAAATAAAAAATACGTGCCCAAAATCCAACTACGAGTATTAATACGAAATACGGGAAACGGGGGTGACAACTATAGCACAAGCTAATCGAGAGCTTGCAGTCCCTTACAATACCGTGCCTGCTGACGAGCGCATGACAGACTCCAGAGAATGATTTTGAAAATTAGAACATTTTCTGAAATGCAGCCTCTGATACAACTCTTCAGTATAAAAACTCTAGATTGAAAAGAACTGTACTGGCTTTAGCTAAGAGTGGTATAGGCTTGATTTGAAAGCTTTGCTCGTAGAAAATACTTAAAGAGAGAAGAGAGAGTGAATGAGTGATTTGAAATGATGAAAGTTCTCCTATATTTATAGTATTTTTGTAGATCAAATTCAGGCAGGTTTCAGGATGAGTTCGGATGCAGAAATCTTGCATTTGGATGTTGTAGGAAGATATGGTGGAAGACCAAACAAAATTTAAACTTTCCTTGACCGAACTCGGACCGAGTTCTATCAGGGTCAGAATAATTTGTTTGGGCCAATTTTTGTGTTGGGTCTTGGGCTTTTTGGATATTGGACTTGGAAGTATGGATAAGTAAGCTTTTTAGATAGTGGACTGACAAAAACCTAAGCCAACACAAATCTTGATCAACCTCACATATATTTTCTAGACTCAATAAAAATAAAAAAATATAGAAGAAACTATAAATTTTTTGATCTAGATTCTAGTGCGATTGGTTCTTGATAATGATGTGATGTCTGTACTTTGAAGCGATAGTAGGTAGATGCAGTAAGACGTAGATGCCGACGTTCTTCTCATTTGAATCCTGTAAATCTGTAGCAGTATGTATATTTTGCGTATCGACCAAAGTTGACACTGATTATCAAATTCAGGTGTGATCATTAACCAATGGGCCAACAATCTCCCCCATTTTGATAATTGACAAACTTTGAGTCTATACCAAAATATAACAAATAGTATATAACTTTGAAATATATACCTGACTTATTCTTAATCGAGAAAATTTTGGTATATGCTCTTTCTTCACCTTTGTCATGTACTCAAAATGTGGCTCTCCCGTAATTTATGAAGCCAACGATAACAAGGAAAAAACACAGAGTAATATCCAAAAAAATGATAAGTAAACCAACATCTCAAGTATGATAACATCAGCAGTAGCAGGAACAAAAAGTATTCACTTCATTTCTTTCTTCAATCATTGAGAAATAGAAACAACCAACTAATATAGCATACAAAACCAACTACAACTGAAGTCCAAAAGTGCAAAAGCAACTACAACTGAGATAGTGCATAAAAGTGCTACGAAAGAAGATAGTCCAAACTGACAAAATGTCACTACTAGATCATCATCTACCAAAACATGTCCACAAAATACTAATCCAAAAGACCGAATCACATATCAGCATCATTACCCGAGGCATCAGCAGGAGGCTGGGGATCAACATAGGTATCATCGGATCGAAGAATCCGAAAGTCAGATGATCCTCGAGTCTCGGTCCGTCGAAGCCAAAATGACGGAGGATAGGAGCTGGAGCAGAGGGATGATGTGCCAATGTCCATTGAATGTCAACCATGGCATTTCTCAAGACCTGGGCATGAGAAATATGGTAGAACTCAACATCGGCAAAGCAAGTCAGAATGGTCTGATGTTGCTGTCCCTGAAGAGTGACAAACGTATTGAATCTCTGATAAAGCTCGTCAAAATGATAGCCTGGAGCTGCAGGAGCTAGAGCATCTGCTGGAGCTGCGGCTGGATCAGGAGGGGGTGGAGCAACACCGGATGGAGGTAGAGGGTGAGGGTACTTCCTAGATCTATACAGCTCAGAAGGCAATCCGAAGACAGGACAGAGGTCTAAAGTAATATCGAACTTCTGGAAGATCATCGCCAGATGCATAGGGTAAAGGAAGTCCAGATGAAGTTCAGTCTCCCTTACTTCCATTGTTAGTCTCATATGTTTCAGTAATATCCCTGAGTATCAGTCAGTAGGGGCTATCCCTATGTGAGAGTGAGTGCCTTGTAATAGAGTGTGTCAGGTTTGTGAGGAGAGTGAGAGTTGTGTGAGTGTATACTAGAAAATGGGTATTAGAGTGGGGTATCCTATGAGAGTGCCCATATGTGAGCTTGAGTGAATGAGAGTGAGAGGGACTTAACAAGGTTAGTATCAGGTCAATAGCAAGTTTGAAGGAGCAGCAAGTGCTCTTGGACAACACATACATGGTGTTGACCCAAACTAGATCACAGTCAACCTAATTTAGAGAATTAACAAAACAATATTTGACATGATCCAATACGACACATTGAGCTCAAAGTTAAGAACATCTTCTACAACATATCAAGCTCAAGACAGACGTCATCAACAAGTTGATCATTGCAGTTGTACTTGTACCGAGTCTGTACTTTTCATTTTATTGAGTCTAGGAACATGTACGTTGAGTCGTACTGCGCTATATTGAACCTAGACTTCATTATCCAAGCTCCACCATACAAAATAAGATAATCACCAAACCAAACCAATCCTCTCATAGCCCATTGTATGTTCTGTCTTCATAGAAACCGAATTTGGGCCGAAGTCTGCCTCCTAATTGTTAGGATGCTAATTTTTAGGGCTTGTTTGATACTAGCTGTCCAACGTTCAAAATTAAAAATTTTTGGGACATAATTCTGGCCGAATTCTGCCTCCTCATACTAGTATAAATAGAGCTTGAATTCTCTCATTTCAAATCATCTCTTACCTTCAAATATTCAAGCCTTATAAGCTCTACTACTCCAAGCCGCACTCTTCCATGTCTCCTAAGCCACAACTCTCCTTAGCCCAAGGTGCTCAGTGTGATATCAGCTAGAAGTTGTGTGCAAGAGTGAAAGAAAAGTCACTTGGACAATTCCAAGTTTACCTCTACGAAGTTATAAGAAGTTGGCGTGCTCTTCTGAGTAAAGACACGTGGTTGTACCCTATTTCACAAATAGTGGATTTCAATCCAGAGCGAGAGTTCTCAGGCCTGGACTAGTCCTCCACGAGGGAAACCAGGTTAAATCGTTGTGTTTACGTATGCCCTTCTGATCTCTATTTATTTCCGCATTACTCTTTGATTACTTACTCTCTTGGTAGTTGGTTTCTGGACTTGATATAGAGTTGTATTTTTAATTTGTTATTATCGACACAAACTCTATTCACCCCCTCTAGAGTTGCCTACACGTAACTTTAGTTGGTATCAGGACACTGTTCTTTTGATAACGGATTAACATCCTAGAGCTGATCCATGGCAACTACACAACCTATCTTTACCAACTATGGTGAGGGACAGTCCACAAATAGGCCACCCCTATTTGATGGAACCAACTACACCTATTGGAAGACTAGAATGAGTTTCTGCCTGTCATGACCCGCACCCGCTTTTCGGGATACGAGTGCGTGTCTAAGCCAGCCTACGCTGCAGAGTCGACGGTAGAATGTTGTCAAGCCCGCAATAAATAAATGCTCAAAATAAACTTTATTGTTCATTCATATTTCTAAATTTATTACAACATTTACAACATTTATATTTAAAGAAAGTACAAGGTTCTACAAATTAATGAAAATGATATCATATCTATATAATTCCTAGGTTTAACCTGCAAATACACCCGAATCTTCCAATGCTAACGAAACTACGGTTAACCTGAAAAGTGTTGATTTATAGTCAGGAATGGAACAAGCACACAAACTGACAACAATGCGAAAACACAATAGAATTCGCAAGACATGAAAATAATATATGTGAAATGAAACTAGAAAATAACTGATGTCATGGAATGTCTAGAAAGAAAGTAGATAACTCTACAACATGATGTATCAACTGGTGAAACATGTAACTAGGATGTCATGGCAAGTGGTGAAGAAAATAAGACAAAACAAGTAAAAGATGACTATCTATGTGTTTTGAAATATCTTGTTCGACATGTGAACGACTAAGGGGTAAATCCGGCACCCTGCACATGTCGTATGCAGCTGCTATCATTCACGAATAGAAATTTTAGGAATATTTCTGGATATTTCACATGTCTACTAAGATATTTCCCTGCCCAGCTAGTTTTTATGGAATCAAGTCGCAAGCATGGTAATCATGTAAATGACAGTCAAGAAGTATAAGCAAATCCATGATACTAATCCGTGTGACAACATGTCATCAAGCAAGAGAGCATATGTATAAACATGGAATGGAAGCTACTATAAATCGATAGCAATCAGAAAGTGCACTTGCCTGAGGTCCTTAGATAGCGAAACCAATAGTACTATACCACTTAGAGAGCCACAACAGTCAAACTCGTGCAAAAGTCTCCAGATGCTGAAATAGATATTACCAACATTTTCAAAATAGTCAAATTAGCTAGGATTGCCTGTCCATAAGTCCAATTCTGGACACAGTGGCAAAACGGTCATTTCGGGCCAAAACGGTTTTCGCCGTTAGACCCGCTTTGTACCGAAAAGCGTGCCAGAGTCAATGGTCTCTAAATTTGTCAAACTACATGCTTGTAGATTTGTTTTGATGATATGAACCCAACCGTATGTCCAAAGTTGGATTCCAGCAGGCCGTGCACAAAATCGTCCGTTGAATCGGATTGTGGGGCCCACAAAATGGCGATCTGGTCAACTGTCTCCGAATCAGACTAAACTTGGCATACATAACTAAAAAATGATACGGTCCTATTGGCGCAAGTTTCGTCTCGATCTGACGAACGTGCACAAAGTAATTGGGAAATATGCAAAGGGTCCGATACGGTAAATTTTGACGGATACATATCAAATTCGTCGCGCACACGCAACCAATTTAAATTCCGTCAAAGTCCACACGTCCGCGAAGTCGATACGCATTACCTGTCTACATAGGCATGTGTTTGGTTCAGGTCAGGTCCGAACTAATTTGGTACAACCGGGTCACTTAAAAATCAAATAATATAATTAATAGATATTTAAATTATCTATAGGGTTTAGGTCGTAACTTGGCCTGATTTTTCTAGTTAGGACACACTTATGGCTCGGCCTTCCCTGCCATGGCTGAAACACTAGTCAAGGCACACCATGCACTATCCGTGCCCCGATTTCTAGTCGTCTGGTACTTCAAAACTCAACCATGGCTAAAGTCATCTACCGCAATAATTATCTAATTAATTATTTATAAAAATTCTAAAAATTGTAATTCAAATAAAATAAAATTAAAATATATTAAAATTTTGGGAAGGGGGATTACAAATCTACCCACCTTAAAAATAAATTCAACCTCGAATTTAAGGACTACTAGGATAGACAGACTTGGTAGATTGGTGAAAGGTAGTTAAAATTTATAATAAAAAATTGATCAAATAAAATAAATAAAATACGAAGAAAGTATTTGAACTCTAAAAGCCCTACAATGCTCTCAACTTTAATTTTGAAATAAGTTTGATAAGAAAAATAATCATAAACAAAGTATCGACGAAATCTGCCTTCAACTCCGACAAATAAAATATGTGAATGAATAAATTAATAAAAATTTCTGAAACTCCGGAAAGGGGAATCTAGGGTTAGGGATGTGGAATTGATTTTGGGAATTAGGGATATGGATTTGGATGGTTGGGGGTCTTGGGAACTAGGGATTTGACCCAATCATACTTCGAATCAATCATAAAATATTGTCTAGAATAATACCTATTACTTTAAATAGTTCCTGTAATAAAATCGATTATCAAAATATTGTTAAGAATAATTCAGATATTTATAGCTGTATATTTTCCACAAATACAATATCTTCAAAAATAATATAGTAATAATTTAAATTTGAAATAACACTTGATATAATAGTAATTCAATTAATCCTAGGATAAAATCTCTTCTAAAATTTGGCAGATCTCATTTCTTTTACAAAAAGATCTATAATAGAAATAAAATGAAAATTACTTTCTAACTTGGAAAATACTCAAACTAAATAGAAAATTGTAGGAAAACGGAAATTGGCTTATGATCCTACCTACCTTAGAATGTTTTACCTTAGAAATTTTAAAGGACACGATTAGGCACGGCTATGAAGAATAATCAAGAAACCAAATTTCAATTGATACGAATAAAACGACGAATGGTATAATCAAGAGAGTGATATGATTTATGATCTATTTAGTCACACGTAATCATGGATATGATCAAAATGATAAAGATGATAGACAAAAGGAGAGTATGATTTGGCACGATCAATATTCGATCAAATGGTCTCGTTGACAACCATATATTTTTAAGAACGATCAAGATTGAAATGGTTGGGCACGAACAACCTATGGTCAGCATGATTGAGTCATTACCAGCTTTTTAAGGAATGACCAAAGTTCTCGATGAAACCTAAACAGGATTTTAGTCGCATTTAAGATGCAGTCACGATCAAGGCTAATCGTGTAAGTCATCCAAGCAGGATGAAAATAGGAAGTTGGCACGAGCATGTTCATGATCAAAATAGTCATGACCATAGCTGGAATGAAAGTATAACCTTATCTATAATTAAGTTGAAATTATAGGCACGGTTATGATTTAGTCTTGATAAAAATTGTTTAAGATCAATCAAAATTGAAATCATCTTTGGTATGAACAACTAGTTAAACAAAATTATTTAGACACGATCATAGAATCGAATTCTAGGATGACAGGCGAATTGGCACGATCGAAATAGAATCAAACAGTTTAGTCATGATCAAAAGGCATTTAAGGATGATCCAAATCAGAATCGTTCTAACACGATCGATTGTGTAGGCATGATCATAGAATTATAATCTAGGTGTGAATATGAATCTAGTAGAAGGAAATCAAATTAGGTTTAAAAGTTTACGATTCAAAGATAGGAAGATATGGAGAAAAAGAAGGACAACCAGTTTATTGAGAAAATGGTAGTTAGGAATAAGGCACAATCGATTTGGAAACTTGATAGTCATATGTCAATAAAAGATGTTGCCTCTAAGATATTCAAAACCGTAAGTACATCCGGAGTCACTTTACCGAAAATTTATGCATCGCTAGTGTACAACTAGCTGCAATAAACTCTTGGTTCCACGACTCAAGCTAGGATACGGTAACGAATACCCTATCAACTGTATCCAATCTGGACATAACAACTTACAGACGAAGATAGGATGACCAAGATATAGCTTTAACAACATTCGATAACTTATACTTACTCGAGATTACTTCAACTTAGGGATCATGCCTCGCCAGTACGCTGCTGGCTGCAATGAACCCACAGTCTCCATAAGTCAAATAAGTGGTGACAGTGCACGACTGTCTGCCATCATAAGTCACCGATCATCCTTTCAACTGCATCCTTAAAATCTCAACGGAGGTTTTAAAAAAATCCTTAAACAAATTGACCATGATGGAGAAAGCTAGAAATTTTAACAAATTGATCATTATAGGAAAGTGTATATATCCATCCTTGAAGGGAAGTATCAGTTTTGAAAATTAAACGATTGATTTTGAAGAACATGGTCGAAGGCAAGAGAAATATAAAGTTTATTTCTATTTCTCTATATTCAAGATCGAAGAAGAAACATGTATAGCTAACCCGGAGTAGATATATGGGTAATGAATCATGTTAGGCTTAGACTTAATGGATTGGAAATAAGACATTGAAATAATATTTATCCATGGCCGATGGAAATGATTAAGCAATAAGAATTCTACTATATGATAATAAATTTAGAGGGGAGGAAAATTAAAATTACACAAATGGTCAAGATAAAAAATGTAAGTGTCGGTCCTACAGGTTTCAACCCTTGAAAATAAAATGATCGGTTTGAGGGAAATAACTAAAGACAAGAGGCGTATAAGCATCCTAATCACTATTTCATGTATATACAAATGATTGAGGGAAAAAGACGTTGAACTCGAGATTCAGTGGGGGTAACAGAATCAGAAATTATAAAACTCATGTAGCAAAATGCAAAGATAAATAAATAAGTAATTCGGACTAGTGACAATTGGGATGATATGTAAGGAGGGTAAAAGGAAAAATTAAATATTTTATCAAGGTTAGAGTATTGATTCTAGGAAGGCCGGACTTACCAAGTGAATAGTCTACCCACCTTGATCCTACCATCATATCAAAATAAAATAACATATTCACCTACATAAATTCTCAAGTATCTATTAGGGTTTGTAATTCAATAATTTCTACCAAAATCATATGGCCTATGTAGCATCCTCAACTACCCATTAGTCAATTAACTAGGGACTCCTAGTCCTAATCATTCTCCTAAAATCAATTCAGTCCTAATTGTGAATGAGCACTTACTTGTCACAGGCTCGCAATAGTATGACTAACTTAAGTACTATCACGAGTTCGCACAATTGCAAAATCCGACCTGCATGGGCCACCACAAAGACTTATCACGACCCACACCCGCTTTTTGGGATAAGAGTGTGTGTCCAAGCCAGCCTACGCCGCAGAGTCGACAGAAGAACGCTGTCAAGCCCGTAATAAATAAATGCTCAAAATAAACTTTATTGCTCATTCACATTTCTAAATTTATTACAATATTTATAACATTTATATTTAAAGAAAGTACAAGGTTCTACAAATTAATAAAAATGATATCATATCTATCTAATTCCTAGGTTTAACCTGCAAATACACCCGAATCTCCCAATGCTAACGAAGCCACGGATAACCTGAAAAATGTTAGTTTCTAGTCAGGAATGGAATAAGCACACAAACCGACGGCAATGCGAAAACACGATAGAATTTACATGACATAAAAATAACATATGTGAAATGAAACTAGAAAATAACTGATGTCATGGTATGTCTAGAAAGAAAGTAGATAACTCTATAACATGATGTATCAACTGGTGAAACATGTAACTAGGATGTCATGACAAGTGGTAAAGAAAACAAGACAAAACAAGTAAAAGACTATCTATGTGTTTTGAAATATCTTGTTCGAGATGTGAACGGCTAAGGGGTAAATCTGGCACCCTTCACGTGTCATGTGATGCTGCTATCATTCACGAATAGACGTTTTGGAGATATTTCTGGGTAGCTACATGTCTACTAAGATATTTTCCCGCCCAGCTAGTACTCATGGAATCAAGTCGTAAGCATGGTAATCATGTAAATGACAGTCAAGAAGTATAAGAAAATCCATGATACTAATCCTTGTGACAACGTATCATCAAGCAAGAGAGCATACGTATAAACATGAAATGGAAGCTACTATGAATCGACAGCAATCAGAAAGTGCACTTGCCTGAGGTCCTTAGCTAGTAAAACCAATAATACTATACCACTCAGTGAGCCACAACAGTCAAACTCGTGCAAAAGTCTCCAGATGCTGAAATAGACATTACCAACATTTTCAGAATAGTCAAATCAGCTAGGTTTGACTGTCCATAAGCCCAATTTTGGACACAGGGGCAAAACGGTCATTTCGGGCCAAAATGATGTCTGTCGTTGGACCCGCTTTGCACCAAAAAAGATGCCAGAGTCAATGGTCTCTAAATTCATCAAACTATATGTCTACGAATTTGTTTTGATGATACGAACCCAACCGTATGTCCAAAGTTGGATTCCGTCATGCCGTGCACAAAATCGCCCGTTGAATCGGATCGTGGGGCCCGCAAAATGGCGATCCGATCAACTGTCTCAGAATCGGACCAAACTTGGCATACTGGACCAAAAAAATGATACAGTCCTGTTGGCGCAAGTTTCGTCTCGATCTGACGAACGTACATAAAGTAATTGAGAAATATGCAAAGGGTCCGATACCGTAAATTTTGACGGATAAGCATCAAATTCGTCGCACACACGCAACCAATTTGAATTCCGTCAAAGCCCACACGTCCGCGAAGTCGATACGCAACTTTCGATGCTTTCGGATCGCGACCACGTCATCCGGTTTGATGGGACGCATGTCGTATCGGGACAAATCCTAATTTTCTAAACTGTTTTATTGCGGGTTTTTCTTAATTTTTCCAGTGATTTATTTCACTGTATAATAAACAAGAATAAAATATAATAATAGGATTTTGATCCCTATTATATCATCTATGAATCTGTTTAATTAGGTTTTCGAAACTCCTAATAACTAGTCTGATATTTGCCTTCCAACAGAGGCGTTGGGACTGCTTCTTGTTCTGTTTTTGAACAATGAATTCCTCGACTTTGTATCGATTTATCGGGCAATCCAGTTTATTTGAATTAAAACTAACTGAAGGGAATCAAAGGTGTATAGATCCGGATCTTACCTGAAGAAATAGCTCGTAAAACGATCGAGCATCGTGGGTGAACTTCGGTCACGAATTTGGGGTCGGCTGGGGCTGTCGTTGCCGTTGGGTCGATTTGTTGCATGCTGTTACGCGCGCTACGGCGCGGCCTGGCCAACCTTTAGCCGTGCGCGGTGGCGCTTAGGGCTTGGGAAGGTCGCCAGGTGCAGGGGGTCGGGGTGGCAGTGTATTTCGCTAGGCTTCTCTCCATCTCTCATTCTCTATCATATATCTCTACGATGGTTGGGGTACTTTTAGGTCTCGGCTAAGGTTGGCTGGGCCTTTTGTCTACGCTAGGATTTAATACCTTTTCATATATATATATATATATATATATATATATATATATATATATATATAGTGATATATATAGTGATATATACATATATGCCATAAATACAAGTATAATAGTAACATATTCTAAGTATATCAATATTTGCAATACGAAATCCTAAATTTTATATACTAAAATCTATACAAATAAAACTAAATTCTATTGTTATATATATATATATATATATATATATATATATATATATATATATATATATATATATATATATATATATATATATTTTACCAATCTGGATAATTGTGACTCCAGTGAAATATAAATATATAAATATATATATATATAAAATATATATATATATATATATATATATATATATATATATATATATATATATATATATATATATATATATATATATATATATATATATATATATATATAATATATATATAAAAAAAAATATATATATATATATATATATATATATATATATATATATATATGGTATATATATATATATATATATATATATATATATATATATATATATATATATTTATATATATTATATATATATATATATATATATATATAAAATATATATATATATATATATATATATATATATATATATTTTATATATATTATATATATATATATATATATATATATATATATATATATATATATATATATATATATATATATATATGGTATATATATATATATATATATATGGTATATATATATATATATATATATATATATATATATATATATATATATATATATATATATATATATATATATATATATATATATAGCTAAAAAAAATATATATATATATGAAATCTAGCTAAAACCCAAAAGTCTAACATATTTGTTATGGAAAATTATTTACTATATTATCAAATAAAATATTATTTTAATAGCAATCATATAATATAACCATCTTTTATACAGTGGCCTGCTAGGTCAATAAAATAAAATATAATAAAATGCCAATTGTACATGTGCACGGTCGTCCTTAGACGCATTACCCATCTACATGGGCTTGTGTTTGGTTCAGGACAGGTCCAGACTAATTTGGTACAACCGGGTCACCTAAAAATCAAATAATATAATTAATAGATATTTAAATCATCTATAGGGGTTAGGTCGCAACTTGGCCTGGTTTTCCTAGTTAGGACACACTTATGGCTCGGCCTTCCCTGCCATGGCTGAAATACTAGTCAAGGCACACCACTGCACTATCCGTGCCACGATTTCTAGTCGTTTGGTAATTCAAAACTCAAACGTGGCTAAAGTCATCTACAGCAATAATTATCTAATTAATGATTTATAAAAATTCTAAAATTCGTAATTCAAATAAAATAAAATAAAAATATATTAAAATTTTAGGAAGGGGGATTACACTATCTAAAGTCTCTAGACCTTGATTTATGGACCATAGTCACTGATGGTTACAAAAAGCCTTCTAGAATTGTTATCGAGGGGAATCTCATAGATAAACCCTATGGCAAATATACTGACCAAAAAAAGAAACAGGCTAGTCTAGATACTGGGGCTATTAATACTCTCTTCTGTGCTATGGACGTGTCACGACCCGTACCCTGTATAGGGACACGAGAAGTGGGTACGTCCAGCCTACGCCGAAGTGTCGACGGTAGAATGCTGTCCTAGGTTACTATCTAATCAACAACTAACGCAATTATATAATGTACTTGTCAAATCTCAACTCCAAACGGAGGACAAGTATAGATATAATGAAATCTCAATTACAGTCTAAGCACGATAAGATAACACAAAAGTTTATAACTAAAAACTAAATAACAACATTTATAAACTACTAAATAATAATATCTCAAACAAACTCAAATACAAACTCGTATCTCAAGTTATTACAATTCAAGTTCTAAAACAAGAAAAACTAAACCAAGTCTACTAGCTAGTCTCCCGATCACCCCTGAGTGTCGGGGCCATAGGTAGCTAAGCCATCTCCTGCTCCAAGGCAAGTGGGGCAAATGTCCTCAGGGCAATCATCTGTAATATTTTCGACAGGTCCAATCAGGACAGGAACGAGTACAAATCATTAAGAAATTTCAAGTAAATGACAGAGAACTATAAAGCAATTATAGACAGTTGTATTGACGAATATGGCAGTTTAATTTTCAGGTGATGGTATAGAGAGACAGATAAAGTACAAAGAAAGTAAGTAACTAAACAAGAAGAGAAACATAGCAATAAAAACTGTAAAATAAGATCTAGCTGAACTAGAGTAACATAATGAGTTCAGACAGTACAATATAAGTTGAGTGTAATCCCAATGTGAGTCTAATACAAGATGAGTCGAATGTGATTCTAATCATTGTTCTAATAAGGTGATTCGAATAAGGTGATACGAATAGTGATTCGAATAGTAGTCAAACAATGATTCGAATAAATTCTCCAAGTGTGTTTTAAAATACCGAAATCGACATGTAAACGGCTGTAGGTAATATGGCACACCACTTACTGATCATATGAGGGATGGCTATCGTTCGAATATCATTCACAGAGGGGTGATTGGAATAGGGGGATATGTCTACATGTCTAATCAGTATTTCCTCGCCCAGTCTAATACAAATGAATCCGTAATCCAACACATAAGATGAATACAAGTCCAACCAACATATGAAGATACGAATAGGGTGATTCGAATAGTGATTGGTATGGTGATTCGTATGATGATTCGAATAATAGAGGTAAGACGAGTAAGTATGTGTGTCGTATACATGGATTCAGAAATAAAAATACGTGTTTGTAACAGAGAATCACATACAACTAACTAGAACTGAAGTACAGTAATTGACAAGTAAATGAAAAAACTATCAGAGAATGTACTCGCCTGATACTCTGAAAAGAGTAATGTAATATCAGATGTCTGCACCGGAGTCACAATGTCCTAAATAGAGCAGTACAGGTTATAATGTGTTTAAAATAAGATAAAAAAAGTCTACGATGCAATCTACATGATTCTATGTCAATTCTAGGTCAAAGTCAACTCTAAGTCAAACTTGGTCAACTGTCTAGGTCAAACTAGTTCCAAGTCAAACTTGGTCAACTCTAGGTCAACCCAAGTCAACATTTAGGGTTTGGGCTTCTATCTAGTCAACATAGTCAAAGGTCAACTATCTAGTCAACTCTATATTAAAACTAAACTCCTAAATTCTATCCCATACCATATCATACCCTAAGATATATCACATCATATATTATTTATAACCCCAACCTCATCCCATACACCTCACACATATACCCAATAACATGTACACAGTTCCACATATATACCATGTGTATGGTTACAATGAACCAAGAAGCAAATGAGCTAATGCAAGCTCTCAACTACAAATACCAAAACACTCATTATCCTAATACATCATGTATATTACCTGCTGACATTCATGTGCATATGACCAGATATACATACATACATATTTATATACTACTCATCCTATATTATAACCATAGCATATACATATATTACCTAGACACTTATCAATTTCCTATAGATGCATATATATATACCAAGTATTCATGTAGGTAAAAGGGAGCATGTACTTTAGTGATTTGGGTTGGACTCAATAATGCAGTAACAGGGCATGTTCATGAACTTCACAATGCAATGTCTGTACAAAGGATGATTGCTACAAACCCCCAACTTATGAACCATAACACATTGCCTATAGCCTAACATATGTGTGTACAAACTTGACTGAAACAGTAGCAGTTGCAAACAGTCCCCTCTTGCTACTCTCTTGCTGCTGCCACAAGAGGGCAGCCCACTGCCTTGCAATACAGGACCAATCATGGCTGCAAGGAGAGAACTCTCCTCCTATGCCACTGCTGAATGCTAAGGCCGTTGCTCACTCTACTACTGCTACTAGGGCCTAAATCTGAGCATATTCTAACACCTATACATTTATGCATTACATTTGTATATATACCATTTGAATATATAAAAAAAAGAATGAATGGAACTAGGTAAACAGGGAATGGAATGTGTCAATGTGTGTTTACCATTAATTAGTGTATAATATTGTGATGAAGTTTCAGGAATCTATTAAATCTCAGATTCCAGTTAACCCCATCTCAGTTCTCCATAACCCAATCCATTTCAGTTAGGTGTGTGTGAGGAGTCCTGTGTGTGGATGTGTGAGTATAGGTGTCAAACTCAGATTTGAGATGTGTGTGTGTATGATTTCTCAGGATATAAACATAGGCATATTTCAGTCGAACAAACCAATTCTCAGTTTCCATTCAACTCAACTCTCCTTTCAGTTAACCTTAAGTATTAGAAATTCTCAGGTATTTCCTAATTAAACCAACATACATGAATCAAAATTCCAACCTAAACACAGATTTAAAATCCTGATCATCTCAGCTTTTCAGATTTACATAATCATATATACATACAATTGCTTTCATTCAATAGAAAAGGGAAGAACTGAGAACAGTGACTATCTAACCAATGTAACCATACATCTCAACCAAATTCGAATTTCACCAAAACCAAAATAAAATCAAAATCAACACCATGTATGAAATATATTTGAACCCAGAAAGAAAACTGAAACCCAAAAATTGGAATATCAAGTTTCAGTGAACCGTATCCGAACACCCCAATTCGAACTTGGAACCCAACCAAAAGCCAAATTCAGTATGCGCAGAGTGTGTGCCACTATGCATACATGTCAAGGGAGTCTTTCGTGTCCAAAAAACTGGACACGAGCATGTCAAAAGAAGAAAACTCAAGTACCAGAAAACAGTGTACAGCACTCGTGCGTGCGTGTAGGGGTCCACAGGACACGTTGTGTCCAACACTAAGGTAGCGTAAGTGTGTCAACCTATAGACTAGGTGTCCACGTGTCTACTGAGTCCACTAGGTCGAGTCCAAGTCGCATCGTGTCTCGTGTCCAAGGCCGTATCAGAGACAAAAACTCAACCATGCACAGACAGTGCAATGTCGGTGCGCGGTCGATTTCTGCCTAACCACTCCACGAATTCCAACGAAACTTTGGGGGCATGATTTCAGTGCATGCCCCCTCGTGTCCACCAAAACTTGTGTCAAAAGAGTCCGTGTCGTATCCTACAGGGGACCCGAGTATCAGGGGAGAGCACGGCACACTGCAGTACCTCGTGCACGCGTGTCACAGACTCGTGCGCGTGACACATGATATGTGACACGTCGTGATCGTGTCTATGGGTAGAGGGGGACTAGGGCTAGGATTCTAGGTGACTGTATTGTACCTAAGTTGTGTCGTGTCGTGTCGTGTCAAACAGTGAGTGTCAGAACGTGTTTTAACAGTGTCCCAGTGTAGTGAAGAACCCATGCAACAATGATTACTCCGTGCACACTGAACGAGGACCCACAAAATTTTGTGAGAGTCCTGTCATTCACTAGGGCCACGTACACACCAAGTTTGGTGTCACGCTGTGTCTTGTCCTAAGAGAAATCGGCTACGGGCAGCAGGGCACCGGACCGAGCCCCCGTGCTGCGTGTCCAGCACAAATTACGACACGAAATCGACACCAATCATGACTCAGTCTTCACAAAAGTTGATGTACAAATTTAGATTTACAAATTTATTTAATTAGATTAGCAAAATATGAAAATTCATTCCTAAGTGGCATTTAATCGAACACGTATTAAAATATACCGATACGTGTCCGATACTGACACGAAATGGACACAGATCCCTACCAAACTTGGGCTACACGTAGGGGGACCCTAAATGAATGCATATATGGGAAGAAATCAGAAACTTACTAGGGTTTGTAGGGTTTTACCTATTGAGTGCTCAAACTCAATGTAAAGAGCCTCGATTCGACGTCTTCCTCGGTTTTCTCCGGTTCAACCGTCCTCGATCCTTGCTAGCAAGCATCCACAAGTATCCTCTACTGTTGGGGATGATGATGCAATTGATTTGACTCAATTTGGGCTCAATTTGGATTAATGGGGAGAGTTTTAGGGAAGAAAAAGTAGGGCTTTTTTCTAGGTTTTCTAAAGGAGGCAATTATTTCTTAAGTGGGATACTTATAGGAGGGAAGGGGCTTGTATGGCTGTAGAAAACATTAGGGTTAGGGTTTTAGATGAGTGGTCGAGGTTCCTCCAACAATTTCCAAGCATTCCTATTGGTTGAGGCTTCTTTTCACAAATATCTCAAAAGAAAATATCTTTCCTAATAATATCTAGATATTACTAACCTTGGCACTTAGTAGGAATGTTCTAACCTTAATTATAACCTCATGACTAATCTAGGTTAGGTTAACTTCTAGGTTAAGGCTTCACTAAAAGACTAGCACAATATTTGATTAATATAAATTACAATTTCATAAAATTGTCAAAATGACCAAAATACCCTTAGGCTAAAAATTGGTAATATAAAATTCTAATCACGTGACTAAGCTCCTTTGGTCATGGTTAGTCTCTAGGCTTAGCAATACTAGGGTTTAACTAGTTAACCATCAAAATCACCAATCAACATCTTAAATAATTTTAAATTAATTAAAAATCACCAAAAATCATAATATGATTTAAATATCATTATTAAATGATTATAATCACAAAATTTCAAAATTACCCTCATTTAGAAAACTGGGTGTTACAAGTCTACCCCCCTTAGAAGAATTTCGTCCTCGAAATTAAGATGATCGTACTCCTGCTAGGTCAAACCCCCAAATCAAACAAGGTCAAGATAATATACAAAACTCTGTCCTACTGGTCGTGATTCCACAGTCTCGAACAGGGTAACTACGCTATCTAGCATATCACAATCATATCCTGGCAGGTACTAATGGAAATCACACATGAAAGTGGGGAGGAAGAACAAGAAGGTCAAACCTGCTAACCCGTCACCTGCAGCGTCAGTCTCCTCGACTGCCATAGCAAAAGCTCCACCCCTCTGGGCATGGTGCTACGCTACAGGTGGCCTAGCTCTCTCTCTCTGACCCGGTGCTCCATCATATACGGGTGCAGTAGGGCAATCCCTGACCTGATGAGCAGCGGATCCACAGAACAGACAAACCTTCTGCCTCCTATAACAAGTCTTCCAACCGTGCCCTGCCCTCTTGCAGTAAGCACAAGTCTGTACCTTGCGGTCCTGTCCTCTAGGCTGATGCTGTGCCTGCTGAAACTGTACGTGAGGCCTCTTGGCCTGGCCTTCGCTGCTGCTGCCCCCAACTGGGTCTCGCCCCCTCTTGAGCGTAAGCTCAAGGTCATCCTCAGCCAATAAGGCTCCCGTCAAAATCTCCTCAAAAGGGGCATCCCTGTTGCCCTTGGTCAAGGACTTAACTTCCTTGACCAGACCCTTCTGGAACCTCTGGGCCTTCGCCGTCTCGCTCAAGCCCTCTACGAATCTGCCGAGGCGGCCGAACTCCCCAGCGTACTCCTCCACTGACAGGCTCCCCTGAAATAAGCTCTCGAACTGCGACTCCAAGGCTCGGAGCACTGAATCTGGGAAGAACCACTTCTTGAAGAAGCCCTTGAACTCCTCCCAGGTCTGTCCAGCTACCCCCACCCTGGGGTCTGACTGATACCAGGTGCGAGCAAGATCTCGCATCTGGCTAGCTGCTGCCTCTATCTGGAGATCTGCCGGTATCCGGGCCAGGCGAAAGATCTCCTCAATATGCTCGATCCACTCGTCGGCATATAAAATCCCCTCTGTCCCCAGGAAGTCTCTGAGGCTCATCTTCTAGAACTGCTCTATCCTCTGTGTCCTCGGCTGCTGGATCACTGGTCGAGCTGCGACTGTTGTAAGGGCCAACTCCATGCCCCTGTCCTGTTGGGCCTACTGTCGGTCCATAAACTGCTGGAAGTAAGCAAACATCTGTGCCGCATCCACGTGTCCTGTAGGCGGCGGCTGCTGGAACTGTATCTCTGGGATGACTGGGTCCTGCCCCCGAGCTAGTGGAGGCATACCCCTTGCTGCTGCTGCTGAAGTCCCAATATGAATAGAGGTGGCAGGAGCTGCAGCCTCCTGACCCTGCTGATCTGGCTGAGAGGTGGCAGTCCCCTCTACAACAACTGCTGCACCAGAGCGATGTGATCGTGTCTTCACCATCCTGAAGACAGATCGAACAAGGAAGTCAATACTGAGCAGGAATCGATATATCAAAGGAGGACAGTTTATTTCAAAGAAGGCAAATCAGTACGATATGTAGATGGCATGATTTAAAGCAGAATTTTCCTAACTGTGATTGAGTACCTCTCCGTTTAAACCTATCTCTCAAATCCTATCGCAGGCTGTAGTGATACTCTAGTTCGAATACTACTACATAAACTCGACCTGTATGGGCCACCACTAAAAACATGTCACGATCCGCACCCTGTATAGGGGCACGAGAAGTGGGTACGTCCAGCCTACGCCGCAGTGTCGGCGGTATAACGCTGTCCTAGGTTACTATCTAATCAACAACTCACGTAATTATATAATGTACTTGTCAAATCTCAACTCCGAACGGAGGACAAGTATAGATATAATGAAATCTCAATCACAGTCTAAGCACGATAAGATAACACAGAAGTTTATAACTAAAAACTAAATAACAACATTTATAAACTACAAAATAATAATATCTCAAACAAACTCAAATACAAACTCGTATCTCAAGTTATTACAATTCAAGTTCTAAAACATGAAAAACTAAACCAAGTCTACTAGCTAGTCTCCCGATCACTCCTGAGTGTCGGGGCCATAGGTAGCTAAGCCATCTCCTGCTCCAAGGCAAGTGGGGCAAATGTCCTCAGGGCAATCATCTGTAATATTTTCAATAGGTCCAGTCAGGACAGGAACGAGTACAAATCATCAAGAAATTCCAAGTAAATGACAGAAAACTATAAAACAGTTATAGACAGTTGTATTGACGAATATGGCAGTTTAATTTTCAGTGATGTTATAGAGAGACAGATAAAGTACAAAGAAAGTAAGTAACTAAACAAGAAGAGAAACATAGCAATGAAGACTGTAAAATAAGATCTAGTTGAACTAGAGTAACATAATGAGTTCAGACAGTACAATATAAGTCGAGTGTAATCCCAATGTGAGTCTAATACAAGATGAGTCGAATGTGATTCTAATCATTGTTCTAATAAGGTGATTCGAATAAGGTGATACGAATAGTGATTCGAATAGTAGTCAAACAATGATTCGAATAAATTCTCCAAGTGTGTTTTAAAATACCGAGATCGACATGTAAACGGCTGTAGGAAATACGGTACACCACTCACTGATCAGATGAGGGATGGCTATCGTTCGAATATCATTCACAGAGAGGTGATTCGAATAGGAGGATATGTCTACATGTCTAATCAGTATTTCCCCGCCCAGTCTAATACAAATGAATCCGTAATCCAACAGATAAGACGAATACAAGTCCAACCAACATATGAAGATACGAATAGGGTGATTCGAATAGTGATTCGTATGGTGATTCGTATGGTGATTCGAATAATAGAGGTAAGACGAGTAAGTATGTGTGTCGTATACATAGATTCAGAAATAAAAATACGTGTTTGTAACAGAGAATCACATACAGCTAACTAGAACTGAAGTACAGTAATTGACAAGTAAATGAAAGAACTATCAGAGAATGTACTCGCCTGATACTCTGAAAAGAGTAATATAATATCAGATGTCTGTACCGGAGTCACAATGTCCTAAATAGAGCAGTACAGGTTATAATGTGTTTAAAATAAGATAAATGAAGTCTACGATGCAATCTACATGATTCTAATTCAATTCTAGGTCAAAGTCAACTCTAAGTCAAACTTGGTCAACTGTCTAGGTCGAACTAGGTCCAAGTCAAACTTGGTCAACTCTGGGTCAATCCAAGTCAACATTTAGGGTTTGGGCTTCTATCTAGTCAACATAGTCAAAGGTCAACTATCTAGTCAACTCTATATTAAAACTAAACTCCTAAATTCTATCCCATACCATATCATACCCTAAGATATATCACATCATATATTGTTTATAACCCCAACCTCATCCCATATACCTCATACATATACCCAATGACATGTACACAGTTCCACATATATACCATGTGTATGGTTACAATGAACCAAGAAGCAAATGAGCTAAGGCAAGCTCTCAACTACAAATACCAAAACACTCATTATCCTAATACATCATGTATATTACCTGCTTACATTCATGTGCATATGACCTAATATACATACATGCATATTTACATACTACTCATCCTATATTATAACCATAGCATATACATATATTACCTAGACACTTATCAATTTCCTATAGATGCATATATATATACCAAGTATTCATGTAGGTAAAAGGGAGCATGTACTTTAGTGATTTGGGTTGGACTCAATAATGCAGTAACAGGGCATGTTCATGAACTTCACAATGCAATGTCTGTACAAAGGATGATTGCTACAAACCCCCAACTTGTGAACCATAACACATTGCCTATAGCCTAACATATGTGTGTACAAGCATGACTGAAACAGTAGCAGTTGCAAACAGTCCCCTCTTGCTACTCTCTTGCTGCTGCCACAAGAGGGCAGCCCACTGCCTTGCAATACAGGACCAATCATGGCTGCAGGGAGAGAACTCTCCTCCTATGCCACTGCTGAATGCTAAGGCCACTGCTCACTCTACTGCTGCTACTAGGGCCTAAATCTGAGCCTATTCTAACACCTATACATTTATGCATTACATTTGTATATATACCATTTGAATATATAAAAAAAAGAATGAATGGAACTAGGTAAACAGGGAATGGAATGTGTCAATGTGTGTTTACCATTAATTAGTGTATAATATTGTGATAAAGTTTCAGGAATCTATTAAATCTCAGATTCCAGTTAACCCCATCTCAGTTCTCCATAACCCAATCCATTTCAGTTAGGTGTGTGTGAGGAGTCCTGTGTGTGGATGTGTGAGTATAGGTGTCAAACTCAGATTTGAGATGTGTGTGTGTGTATGATTTCTCAGGATATAAACATAGGCATATTTCAGTCGAACAAACCAATTCTCAGTTTCCATTCAACTCAACTCTCCTTTCAGTTAACCTTAAGTATTAGAAATTCTTAGGTATTTCCTAATTAAACCAACATACATGAATCCAAATTCCAACCTAAACACAGATTTAAAATCCTGATCATCTTAGGTTTTCAAATTTACATAATCATATATACATACAATTGCTTTCATTCAATAGAAAAGGGAAGAACTGAGAACAGTGACTATCTAACCAATGTAACCATACATCTCAACCAAATTCGAATTTCACCAAAACCAAACTAAAATCAAAATCAACACCATGTTTGAAATATATTTGAACCCAGAAAGAAAACTGAAACCCAAAAATTGGAATATCAAGTTTCAGTGAACCGTATCCGAACACCCCAATTCGAACTTAGAACCCAACCAAAAGCCAAATTCAGTATGCGCAGAGTGTGTGCCACTGTGCATACGTGTCAAGGGAGTCTTTCGTGTCCAAAAAACTGGACACGAGCGTGTCAAAAGAAGAAAAGTCAAGTACCAGAAAATAGTGCACAGCACTCCTCGTGTGTGCGTATAAGGGTCCATAGGACACGTTGTGTCCAACACTAAGGTAGTGTGTGTTAACCTGTAGACTAGGTTTCCACGTGTCTACTGAGTCCACTAGGTCGAGTCCAAGTCGCGTCGTGTCTCGTGTCCAAGGTCGTATCAGAGATAAAAACTCAACCACGCACAGACAGTGCAATATCGGTGCGCGATCGATTTCTGTCTAACCACTCCACGAATTCCAACGAAACTTTGGGGGCATGATTTCAGTGCATGCCCCCTCGTGTCCACCAAAACTTGTGTCAAAAGAGTCCGTGTCGTGTCCTACAGGGGGCCCGAGTATCAGGGGAGAGCACGGCACAGTGCAGTGCCTCGTGCACGCGTGTCACAGACTCGTGCACGTGACACACGATACGTGACATGTCGTGATCGTGTCTATGGGTAGAGGGGGACTAGGGCTAGGATTCTAGGTGACTGTATTGTACCTAAGTCGTGTCGTGTCGTGTCAAACAGTGAGTGTCAGAACGTGTTTTAACAGTGTCCCAGTGTAGTGAAGAACCCGTGCAGCGACGATTACTCCGTGCACACTGAACGAGGACCCACGAAATTTTATGAGAGTCCTGTCCGTCACTAGGGCCACGTACACACCAAGTTTGGTGTCACGATGTGTCGTGTCCTAAGAGAAATCGGACACGGGCAGCAGGGCACCCGACCGAGCCCCCGTGCTGCGTGTCCAGCACAAATTACGACACAAAATCGACACCAATCACGACTCAGTCTTTACAAAAGTTGATGTACAAATTTAGATCTACAAATTCATTTAATTAGATTTACAAAATATGAAAATTCATTCCTAAGTGGCATTTAATCGAACACGTATTTAAATAGACCGATACGTGTCCGATACGGACACGAAATGGACACGGATCCCAACCAAACTTGGGCTACACCTAGGGGGACCCTAAATGAATGTATCTATGGGAAGAAATCAGAAACTTACTAGGGTTTGTAGGGTTTTACCTATTGAGTGCTCAAACTCAATGTAAAGAGCCTCGATTCGACGTCTTCCTCGGTTTTCTTCGGTTCAACCGTCCTCAATCCTTGCTAGCAAGCATCCACAAGTATCCTCTACTGTTGGGGATGATGATGCAATTGATTTGACTCAATTTGGGCTCAATTTGGATTAATGGGGAGAGTTTTAGGGAAGAACAAGTAGGGCTTTTTTTCTAGGTTTTCTAAAGGAGGCAATTATTTCTTAAGTGGGATACTTATAGGAGGGAGGGGGCTTGTATAGCTGTAGAAAACATTAGGGTTAGGGTTTTAGATGAGTGGTTGAGGTTCCTCCAACAATTTCCAAGCATTCCTATTGGTTAAGGCTTCTTTTCACAAATATCTCAAAAGAAAATATCTTTCCTAATAATATCTAGATATTACTAACCTTGGCACTTAGTAGGAATGTTCTAACCTTAATTATAACCTCGTGACTAATCTAGGTTAGGTTAACTTCTAGGTTAAGGCTTCACTAAAAGACTAGCACAATATTTGATTAATATAAATTACAATTTCATAAAATTGTCAAAATGACCAAAATACCCTTAGGCTAAAAATTGGTAATATGAAATTCTAATCACGTGACTAAGCTCCTTTGGTCATGGTTAGTCTCTAGGCTTAGCAATACTAGGGTTTAACTAGTTAACCATCAAAATTACCAATCAACATATTAAATAATTTTAAATTGATTAAAAATCACCAAAAATTATAATATGATTTAAATATCATTATTAAATGATTATAATCACAAAATTTCAAAATTACCCTCATTTGGAAAACTGGGTGTTACAGGACAGGACTGAATACAACAGGGTCTCTACATGCTCCACCTCACACGAAGTATAGAAGCTTCTGGAGGTGACCCATGAAGGAACCACACAAGTGAAAGAATCAAAAATCAGTCGTCTGACACAGAAGTACGAAGCGTTTAAGATGAAGCCCAATGAGATGATCAAACAGATGATCACTAGATTCCTCGACATCGTAAACCCTCTATCTTATCTTGGTAAGGACTACTCCAACCATGAGACGATATGCAAGGTGCTAAGGGGACTAACGAAGAACTGGAACCCCAAAGCCACGGCGATCATAGAAGGCAATGATCTCACCACCATTTCTCTAGAAACTTTGGTAGGCAAGCTGATGACACATGAGCTCGATCTCAAAGACTTTGAAGAAGCGGCTCCGAAGAAAAAGGTAATTATACTAAGTGCTCATCGTCGAAAGACTGCTCCAGAAGATACCGACAATGATGATTCCGAAGGAGATGATCAAGCACTGATGGTTCGCAACTTCAAGAAGTTTCTTTTATTCAACTAAAGAAAGAAGAAACAACACAAATAAGACGATGGAGAGCCCATTTGTTTCGGATGTAAGAAGACGGGGCATGTCAAGAAAGATTGCCCTACTGCAAAGAAAGGAAGCCGATATGAAAGATCGTACAAGAGGCCAACCTCTCGGAAATATGCCAACACAAGTATTTGACACGAGAGCGAAGCCAGTGACTCAGAAGAAGAATATGACTCTCCCCAAGTTACAACAAACGTTTGTCTAATGGCAACGTCCAAAAAGGCAACAAACAATCCTCTTGATGACTTTATATTTGATGAACTTGGTGATGCTTTTAGTGACTTGCTTGAAGATCACAAGAAGTTGCTTAGCAAGTATAAACATGCAAATGATAAGATCAAAAATCATGAAGTTGAGATTCATACTTTTATGTTTACTTGATAATGTTAGAGACACACCACCCACGAATAACACTGAGGAGGTATCCAAGCTTAAATTAAGCTTACACGATGCCGAATCTCGTATTGAGAAACAAACACGTGATATTACAACACTCAATAAAGCACTCCAAGATGAAAAAAAGAAGTATAATATTGCTGCTGTAAGAATTGATGCTTTAACTGCCAAGTATAATGATATGTGCGACACCTCTAAAAGATTAGAGATCAAATTGGGGAAGCAAGCTGTTCAGCCTCAAACCCAGTCTCACAGTCACAACACGTACACTAAACAAAAGTTTGTTCAACGCAAAAATACACATCACAAGAGAAACACATATACTCATGCTGCTCATAATCATGCTTTTATGTACACTTTTCCAGGCGCAACACGAAAAACACCCACTCATACACATAGCACACATAGACATACTCCTATGTACACACATTCTCATGCATTACATCAAACACATAGACATCACTATTATCCTGTACCTAACACGAATATAAATGCTATGTAACTACTGTGGTAAACATGGACACACTTCACCACAGTGTACAATTAGAAGATTAGTTGATTTAAAACTGTATGCATGGGTACCGAAGGCTAACCTTTCAGGATCCACAAAGACTTGGGTACCAAAGGTCACATCTACTCGTGGTGTAGGTGGACCTTCCTTCATTCTCTAGAAGCAAGTGGATTCTCGATAGTAGGTGCTCGCGACACATGACTGGGAATGCAAATCTTTTCGCAATACTATCGATGAAGAGGGAAGGATATGTGTCCTTCGAAAATAACTTGAAAGGTTATATCATAGGTAACGGTACTATTGGCAATCCTCCTTCTCTCGTCATTAAAGATGTCTATTTAGTGACCGAGTTAAAGCATAACCTGCCCAGCAATAGTCATCATGCTGATCATGGATATGATATTAACTTTGGGAAACTAAATGATCTATATATGATAGATCATCTGGATACATCATTTTTGAAGGAATAAGAGAAGATTATATATATATATATTTTAGAGATATATATATATATATATATATATATATATATATATATATATATATTCTATCTTTTTAGAGATACTAACAATGCAGGAAGATGCCTATACGCTCATAAAGATGAAAGACTACTTTGGCATATGCGTCTTGGTCATGCAAACATAGATACCATATTAAGACTGTCAACCAAGAAGCTAGTAAGAGGACCACCCGACATTACATTCAAAAAGGATACGGTATGTGCCGAATGTGAAAAAAATAAAGCTACCAAATCCTCTTTTAAATCCATCAACTCTGTAAGTACTACTAGACCTTTGCAACTGCTTCATATGGATTTATTTGGTCCTAGTAGAGTAGACAACCTTTGTGGAAAACTCTATGCGTTTGTAATTGTTGATGATTTCTCTAGATTTACTTGGATTTTCTTCCTTACAAATAAAAGTGATACTATTTATGTTCTTGAAATATTTTCTAAAAAGGTTCAAAACGAAAAAGGCTTCATGATTATTCGAATCTGAAGTGATTATGACGGCAAATTTGAAAACTCTGATTTCAAAAAGTTTTTATCATGAATTTTTCTATCCTAGAACTCTCCAACAAAATGGTGTTGTAGAGCGGAAGAATAGGACTCTTGGCGATATGGCTAGAGTCATGTTGAATCAATTTTTTCTTCCGAAATACTTTTGGACTGAAGTTGCAGTACAACATGCCATATTTTGAATAGGGTGTTGATTCGACCTATTTCGAAGAAAGCTCCCTATGAACTTTGGTTTGGTAGAACACCATCTATTTCTTATTTTCGAGTGTTTGGTTGTCGCTGCTTTATCCTTAATACCAAAGACAACTTTGGCAAATTTGATGCCAAAGCTGACGAATGTATTTTTTTGGTTATGTTGCCAATAGTAAATGATACAGAGTGTTCAACAAATGCTCTATGATTGTTGAAGAATCTGCTAACGTAACCTTTGATGAGAATAATAGTACAACTGCTCTTCCCGATGACGATGATGTCATACACATCAGACCATCAACTTCTACACCCGTGGATTCAACATATGTAACCAGTTCTCGGAAAGGCTTACCAAAGAAGTTTTATTTTACACCATCGCATCCGAAAAACTTAGTAATAGGTGAGGTATCAAAAGGAGTAAGTACTCGATCATCTGTTAGAGACACCATAGCTAGCACTGCATTTATTTCTCAAATAGATCCCAAAAATGTTTTAGAAGCTTTCTCCGAGGAATTTTGATCGACAATACAAGAAGAACTCAACCAGTTCGAAATATATCAAGTCTGGGAACTTGTTCCCAAACCTATTGATCATTTGATCATCGGTACTAAATGGGTTTTTTGTAACAAAGTTAATGAGGACGGTTCAGTCACACGTAACAAAGTCCGTCTCGTAGCTCAACGATACAACCAAGAAGAAGGTATCGACTACGATGAGACGTACGCTCCTGTTGCACGACTTGAATCAATCCACATGCTTTGTGCATTTGCAAATATTCAAAATTTCAAACTTTTTCAAATGGATGTCAAAAGTGCTTTTCTTAATGGCTTTATTAAAGAAGAAGTATTTGTAAAGCAACCTCCTGGTTTTGAAAATCACAAATTTCTCGATCATGTTTTTAAACTTAAGAAAGCTCTCTACGGCCTCAAACAAGTCCCTCGAGCTTAGTATGAACGCCGTAGCACTTTCTTACTTGAGAAAGGTTTTTCAAAAGAAAAAATTGACATGACACTGTTCATAATATCTCTTGATGACACCATTCTCTTAGTGCAAATTTATGTGTATGACATCATATTTGGGTCTACTAATGAGGTCTTGTGCCAAGAGTTTGCCAAGTGTATACAGAATGAGTTTGAGATGAGCATAAAGGGGGAGTTCAACTACTTCCTTGGACTGCAAGTCAAACAATACTCACAAGGCGTCTTCATCAGCCAATCAAACTATACCAAGGATATGCTGAAGAAGTTTGATCTTGACAACATCAAACCAATCAGTATTCCGATGGCTACTACAACAAAAATAGAACCTGATGAAAGCGACAAACCAGTTGATCAACGTAAGTATCGAGGTATGATTGGTAGTCTACTTTATTTAACTGCTAGTAGTCCTGATATCATGTTTAGTATTTGCATGTGTGCGCGATATCAAGATAACCCTAAGGAATCACACATGATCGCGGTTGAGCGTATCTTTCGATATCTTAGAGGGACTGTTTCGGTGGGCTTGTGGTATCCCAAAACCACTTCCTTTGACTTAATCAGATATTCCGATGCCGATTTTGTAGGATGGAAAGTCGACCGAAAGAGTACCAGCGGCACGTACCATTTATTAGGTAAGGATATAGTTTCTTGGTTCAGCAAGAAGCAGAATTTTGTAGCACTATCCACAACAGAAGCTGAATACATCACAGCTGGACGTTGTTGTGCTCAGATTCTGTGGATGAAGCAAACCCTTGAAGACTATAATTTACTGTTTAAGCACATATCAATATTCTCTGATAACACTAGTGCAATTAACCTGACCAAAAATCCAGTATGTCACTCACGCACTAAGCACATAGAAATTAGACATCATTTTCTGTGTGATCATCAAATGTATGGCACTATGTCACGACCCGTACCCGCTTTTTGGATACGAGATGTGTCCAAGCCAGCCTACGCCGCAGAGTCGGCGGTAGAACGCTGTCACGGCCAAGATGCTCAAAATCATAAAATATAACATTTATTGCTCATTCACAATTCTAGATTGATTATAACTTTTACAACATTTATATTTAAAGAAAATACAAGGTTCTTATAATTAATGAAAATGATACCACTTTTATCTAATTTCTAGGTTTCTGCCTGCAAGTACACTCGTATCTCCCCATGCTAAGTGAAGCCACAGCTAAACCTGAAAAATGTTGGTTTTTGGTCAGGAATGGAATAAGCACACAAACCGACGACAAATCAAAAACAAAATAGAATTCACAAGACATAAAAATAACATATGTGAGATAATCTACAAAATAAGACCGATATCATGATAAATCATGGAAGAAAGTAGATAACTCTACAATATGATATATCAGCTAGAAAAGGAACATGTAACTAGGATGACATGGAAAGTGGTAAAGAAAATGAGGAAAACAAGTAAAGACAACTATCTATGTGTTTTAAAATGTCAGTTTCGACATGTGAACGGCTAGGGGGTAAATCAGGCACCCTGCACGTGTCGTGTGTAGCTTCTATTCTCCACGAAAGACACGGGAGATAGTTCTAGGTAGTCCACATGTCTACTAAGATATTTTCCCTCCCAACTAGTACTCATGGACTCGAACAAGTCACGAAACACAAAAACACGACAATCACGTAATATAGTATGTAAAGATCCATGACACTAATCCGTGTAACAATGTGTCAACAAGCAAGCGAGCATATGCATAAACATGAAATGGAAAGACTACCATGAATCGAAAGCAATCAGAAAGTGCACTTGCCTGAATCCTTGCACAAACCGTAGTCACAAGTTGACGATGAAGGGATTGCCAATCTAGAAGCTGTCAACCTATAACATACAACGTACCACAAACCATACACGAAAACTACAAGTCAATTCTAAGGTTCTAGTTCAAAATTTAGGAATAAGTGGCTAATGGGTTGACTAATCTAATAATAGTTAATTATGGAATAAATTACTTAAAAACCTAATTTAACCTAATAATAATCATAATATAATTTAAACATGGAAGTTTGGCCATAAAAATTCATGTTTCTAATTTTGGAAACTATGGCACGCAAATCGAGGCGTACCGTTGACTGTCTAGTCAAACATTGTGAACTCTAGATTTTGAAAATGCACCTTGGTAGATTTCTGTGCCACCAGTGCGCTGGAATCAACCGTGCCACAAATTCACGTTTTGGTCAAAAGACATCGCCGTTATGGCTAATCGTGACCAGAACGGTGATTCACCGATCAATTATGACTTCAACAGAATAACTAAAATACTAGATGAAAGAATTAATTTTTGGGAAAAATATATGTCGTAGAGCTCTGTGTTAGCTTACCAAAACTTCAAATGGTTCATGATTTTGATTTCCGGTCCTCCCGGAATCTCGAAAACACCAAAACGTGTCAAGTTTTGGACAACCGACACTCTACGAATTCTCTAGAAATTTAGGAACAAACTATACGAAAATAAATTACATATTAAGAAAGTTTACCTCGAGAGGAATCCAATTAAAAAAATGGCACGGTAAAATCACGTCGGGGTTGACGGCAATCACTCCGTGAAGTTGGGGTCTCCAAAGAGCAACTCTCTCAAAACGACCAAGTGAATATTAGGGTTTATGAAATATTTTAAGATATATATAGGAGAGAGAAAGAGGCGGTTACTGTAGCAGTTGGCGCCGACAGGTGGGCCCCCTGGTGAATGACTGGATAATTACTTATTTAATTCAAAAAATTATTTAAAAATTATTTTAAGTTCAAATAAACTCAAATAAAATCCTAAAAATTCCTTAAAAATTGTAGAAAATTATAGAAAATATATTTAACCTTCTAGAATAAAAATAAAAATACTTTACCTCATAATAGTCCCAAATAGCCTCATAATAAATATTGGAAGCCTTTAAAAATATATAAACCTTAATAAATAAATACTTAAAAATTCCTAAAAATTATGGAAAAATTCTAGAAAATATAAAATAGTATAATGAACCCTAGAAAAATATTTGGGGTCAATATTTGCTCATATGCTGGCACAATAAATTCTAGAGGTCCTAGAAAATAGGTTTTTCAATATTAAAATTATCAAAATAATTCCAAAAAATTGTAAAAATATAGAAAATATATTTAACCTTCTAAAATATAATTAAAAATACTTTACCTCAAATTATCCCCAAATGGCCTCATAATAAATAATGTAAGACTTTAAACTATATAAAACTAAATAAAATAATTATCTAAAATTATCTAAAAATTATAGTAAGCTATAAAATAGCTAAACAATTCTTACTAAGGTTCAAATGACCATAATATGATTATAGCTCCCTTATGAGCTTAGGTATGACTCCTAATTACCATAAAAGTAAATCGTAATCAAATAAAAATAATAAAAAATAAAAAAATCGGGAAGTGGGCTTACAAATCTATCTACCTTAGAAATAAATTCGTCCTCAAATTTAATGGTTTACAAGGATAGAGGAACTAGATTGATCGATAAAAAAAGTTACTAAGAAATTTTGATAAATTAAAATTAAAATTAAAAATTAAAAGAAAAGAAAAGTCTTTATTAATATCATTTATCAGTTAGGGTGAAAAATAGAATAAGTAGATATAGGTAGCTTTGTGTTGGGAACTTAGGCTATAGTCTTGGGTCCTTACATAAAACTAATAATAACCTTAAGGATAATTCATCAGTGAAAGGCTCTACCCATCTTCGAAATTTCTTTCTCAAAATTTTGAAAAACATGATTAGTCATGAGTGAGAATATAATCAAGTAATGATAGGATCAATGATCAAAATGAGTTAGATCGTGGATAAGGTCGAACCCCAAGAAAAGATGTTATATGGCAGGATTAAAGTATAATAAAAAGGACTAAACAAGAAAGTCATCAAGTACGACTAACTGTTGTTAGAATTATATAGGTGCGGTCACTATCAAAATTTAGTCAAGGTCAAAATATGGTTAAATCATTTAGATTCAAGTAAGATATAGTCACGATCACAGTTAATCATGCGAGTCATGATCGAAATTCGAAATATTTGACACGAGTATGAACATGTTGAAGATAGTCATGATCATAGTAGAAATTTAGATATTAGCGATAACTGAGTCGTAGTATAGACATGATTAACTAGTTAAGCAAAATTTACTTAGGCATGATTATAGAATCAAAATTTAGGAAAACTTGCGAATTGGCATGATCGAAGTACAAAAGTAGTATAGTCGTGATCGAAATTATTTAAGGATGATCAAAACAAAATCGTTTCAATACGCTTAAATATTTATCCATAATCATTTAGGCACGAGTTTTAGAACCCAAAATCTAGCTACATTTTAGGAATCTAGGGGAAGGAAATCAAAATAGGTTTAAAAATGACGATTCAAAAAAATAGAAGGAGAAGGGAGGAGGAAGAACAACCAGTTTATTAAGAAGATGGTAACTAGGAATAAGGTACAAGTCAATTTAAAAACTTAATAGTCATATGCCATTAAAAGATGTAGCCTCTATGATATTCGAAACTCGTACACGTATCCGAAGTCACTTTAGCGAGAATTTATGCCTCGCCAGTGTACAGCCAGCTGCAATAAAATCTTGGTTCCACAACTCAAGTAATGATACGGTAACGAATAACCTATCAACTCTATCTAATCTTGACATAACAACTCAAGGATGAAATAGGACAACCAAGACATAGTTTTAATAATGCTCGATCACCTACGCTTATTTGAAATTATGTCAACTTAGGGGTCATGCCTCGCCTGTGCGCTGCTGGCTGCAGTGAACCCGTAGTCTCCATAATTCAAATAAATAGCAACAGTGCGCTGCTGTATTGCCATTATGAGTTATCGAAAATTATTCTAACTATATTCATAAATTTTCAAAGAAGCTTCTAGAATTCTAACAAATTGATCATGATAGAAAGGTGTAAGTATCTGTCCTTGAAAAAAATATTAATTTTAAATAAAATGATCACTTAGATATCAATGTTGAAGACCAAACGACCGATTATGAAGGTGGTTGAACAAAAGAGAACAAAAGTTTTCAATTTTTATTTCTCTAGTATTCAAGAAACAAAAGTTTCCAATTTTTATTTCTCTAGTATTCAAGAATCGAAGGGAACACATGCGTATCTTAAATTTTAACAAATCTAGCACGGAATAAACATATAGATATGTTACGATCATGTTAGGCTCAAACACAATGTCACGACCCGCACCCACCGTGAGGGTACGAGAACGTAACAACGCCCAGCCTACGCCGCAGTGTCGACGGTAGAACGCTGTTCTAGGTCATGAACTATAACTACATAACATGAAATATACTCTCCAGAAGGAGGCCAACACCGAGGTACAACTCAATCACAATCTAAGGTAGAATGTAGCACGATGGAAATAGATAAGAAATTCTCAACTGAGGTACAGCAGAAATGGAATACAAGTCTCATCATCTCTAAAATATACAACTCTAAAAATAAAGACAACAGCTAAGCATGAAAAGAAGGAACAGTCTAAGCTATCTACACTATACAAGGTATCATCCTGAGCAGCTGCCTGAACCTCCCCATGGGTCCAGGTCGCGAGTGTCAACTAGGCAAACTCCAAGTAAGGGTGCAGGGTTCCTCATCATCCTCTGTAAAATTTTCAACAGGTCCAGTCAGGACGGGAGCGAGCACAAAATATCTCACGCAGTTCATATCATGTTAGAAAATATAAAGCATACAATAGAGTAAGGTACATAAAATGTTGAAAGAAAGAAGTGTATAAAAACAGTAGAGATTTGATAACAGGAAATATCTAAATATGATAAGTAAGAACGGTAAGCCTACTGTGATTTAGAGTACAATATGGTTATGTAATCGGTCTAGAAAAATATAATGGTAACTCCATTGTACGTGGGTGTACAATAGACATATACAATAGTTATACAATCTTGTACAATAGGATTTGATTACATAACCAATTCTACTCCCCCTCCCCAATCAATACACAAGGATCCACTCTTGTTACGTTATCTTGCACAATAGTGTACAATGTTATACAATGGATGTACAATATTATACAATAGGTGTACAATGTTATACAATAGTTGTACAATGTTATACAATAGTGTACAATGGTCTATCTCTGGAACTCATGTGATAATGAGAGTACAATATGCACAATAAGTGTACAAGGATATAGGTATTCAGTAAATACAATATGGAAGTAAAACGTACGTCATAATATGTATCAAGTGAATACAAGGGGATAACATCCCAAAAGAAGATCCTTATAGTACCAATCCGTGATAACAATCGTGTCAGCATCAAGTACAGTAATCTAGAGCAAGAATGTAAATCCAGGCAAGTATGAAACGGTCAGAGAATGTACTCGCCTCGTATCTGAATGTCTGAAGTAAATGTACTGCCTGAGGAGAGGTGTCTGTCTCCTAATCAGATCAACACAAATTACAACATGTCTAAAATAAGGAAATAGACTGCTACAATGCATCTACATGCTGTCTAGGTCAAACTAGGCTAAAGTCAACACTTGGTCAACTCTGGTCAACTATCTAGTCAAAGCTAGGTCAACTGGGTCAACATAGACTCAATGAAGTCTCACTAGGCCTAACCAGTCTACCTTAGCTAGTATACACCATACAAATCCAAGGCTATACAAGCCAACACAAGTCACATATCAAGATACATCATATTCATGCATATTCAACATTATATATATATATATATATATATATATATATATATATATATAAATAAATATATATATATATATATATATATATATATATATATATATATATATATATATATATATATATAAAATATATATATATATGTAAGAACAAAAAAATGGCAGCCTTCTTCTCCCCTAGGTCCCGTTTCCCCCTTCCATGGCCGGCCTAGGCCGGCCGCCACCCTCCTCCACCCCCAGTTTGTCCCCGCCCACCCCTCTCCCCCCCGATGTCCCCTCCCTGGCCTCCGGAGTCGCGGGACTGGTTCCGCCTCTTCCTCCCCGCTTCCCTCCAGTCCCGGCCATCTCCTCCTCCTCCTCCTCCTCCTCCTCTCCAGCCCCCGCTGTCGGCCGTCCCCCCCGCTGCGCTATCCGGTGGCAGCCTCCCCTTCAGCCCGGTCGCCCCTCGGCCTTCGTCGTGCGCTTCGGACGACATCCCGCCCCCTTGGCCCAGGCCGACGGGCCGCCCCCCCTCCTCCGCCTACGGCCATCTTCTGCTCGGCCGCCGGGATCCCGCCTCCACCCTCATTTCAAACCCGGATTTCCCCCCCTCGGGTGGAGTGAGCTTCTCCCCTGCAGACTTTGGGACCAGCGTCCTCCCTCACCTCGGTCTCCCAGCTGAAGGCGCTGCCCCCGAGACAGCTGGCCGCATTGGGTCCCGTGTTTACGAGACCCATCCCGCTGTTGCGCAGCTCATGGAGCAAGTTTCCACTCACTTTGCGCAGCAGCTGTCCTCCATCTTTGCTCAGCAATTTTCAGCGCAATCCTGTCCCACTCCCTCTCCGAGTGGGGCCCCCCACCCTGCGCTATCCGCAATCCACACCTGCATGCGCAATCCTCTTCCGCTCCATCCCCAGCATGTCCTCCACCCTGCGCAATTCGCTTCCGCTCCCATCCCAGCATGCGCGGTTCAGCCTCCCGCCTCCGCTCACCCCACCCACCCCATTCCTCCCCACCCCGACGTGCTCCCCATCCCCCCTTGTGCGCAGGCCGCGCCCCCCCCTCAGCTCTATCCCTCCCCCTCGCAGCTATTCCCCACCCCCCCAGGTCATCCCCTCCCTCCCCGGCATTCCCGCAGCCTCGCACACCCCCCTGCTGATCCCTCGAGCCGGCGCGCCCGCGCCCACCCCCTCTCCGGCCCTTCAGCCCATCGCGCCGCCCCCCCCGGTCGCTTCCTCTGCCGTGGTGGCCGCAGTGGCTGCCCCCTCCCTCAGCCACCCCTGCGCAGGCGTCGTTCCTCCTTCCAACAGCCTTCCACCCCCTTGCGTAGGGGCCACTACCTCCCAGTGCGGACCCTCCCTTGTCCGATCTGGTGCAGCGGGTTCCTCTGCCCCCGGGCCATCCCAGCCTTCCTACGCCGCCACCCTGCGCCCGGACCTCTCCGCCTCGAAGGGTCCTATTCTCCCAGACATCCATCTGCCGGACACAGAATATCCTTCAGGGCTCTCTGACACAGTCATTTCCTTCTCCAACGTGGAAGTATCATCGTTGTCAGCGGCCTTCCCCCACACCTTCATTCTGAAATTCTCCTCGGGGTGTCCCAAACTCGCCAAGGTCCAGGAAGCTATAGCCAAGTGGAATCTCTCAGCAGCCTATCGTGTAGCTCCTCTCGATCCCAGGCACATCCTCCTCCACCTTTCTTCCGACCTCGATCACAGGACTGTGTGGTCCAAGGGCACCACAAAAATCGATTCCTACCACATGAAGATAATCAAATGGACACCCGAATTCAACACTAAAGAAGACTCAGCCACTGTGGCAGCGTGGGTTACACTCCCCAACCTTCCTCTCATCTGCTTCGTCCCAGCGGCTCTAAGGCGCATCGCTAACTCTTTCGGGACGTATGTGGCCACGGCGCCCGAGACTAGCAACCTCACCAAAGCCCACTACGCCAAAATCTGTGTCGAGCTAGACCTCTCCTCTGAACCTCCGAAATTCATAACTATCGAGCTGGGATCCCACACACACACCCAACAAATTCTCTACGACAACCACATTCAATTCTGCAATCATTGCCACTTAAGAGGTCATCTTCAAAAGCATTGCCACCGACTCCACCCAGAACTTAAAAAGAAGACACCCAGGAAAGGTAACGACCTTTCGGAGGAAAGATCCCCGAAGTCGCCCATCTTACCACTCCCGAATTCTCACACAAGATTCGAATCCAGCCCTATCGAGCAGGCCTCCATCGCTCCCCAGAGCAGGGACCTGATCCCTCACTCACCTCAACCAATAGCAACCTCCAACCAATTCGCCATTCTCGACTCAGAGGAAACGGAGTCGGTCAACAACCATGAAGGCCCAAGCCCCTCCGATCCTTCACCCTCCCCACCACAATCTCCGCAAGCCAAGACGAGCACCAACCCTAACGGAGCAGAGCAACGAACCCCACCAAGCGGATCGGAGGCTGCTCCCTCGGACTCTCCCCCCATCAATGCAAGCCCTCTATCCCCCAGCAGTAACTCGGTCGAAGACGCCCTAGCCCTCCTTGGTCCCGACCAAGTGAGAAGGGGTAAGCAAGTCCTAGCCGCAGGAGTCCCTCTTCAGCAGCTGCTAACCGAGAGAGCTCCAGACTCCCTGGCAATTCCACCGGAGGACCCGGCTGTTGACACTGCTGGAGACATTATTGGCCCCTCCTCAAGCCCGAACAACCATCACAACTGCATCATCCCAACAACGTCGACAGTAGCAGTGCCGAACTCCCAACGGAGTCAAGAAAGTGCAACCAAGACAGTCACCATCCTAACCAGATCTGCCACAAGGAGGAACAAAAAAAAAACCCCCTCAACATCTTAAATGCTTAACATCATATCGTGGAATGTCCGGGGCCTGGGCAACAAACCGACTCTAAGGAGAATTGCAAGCCTTCGCAAAATTCACAAAATAGACATCTTCATCATCATTGAACCCAAAATCCCCCCCAAACGCCTTAAATCTACCCAACTGGCACTAAACCTTCCAACGGCGATCACCGGCAGAAACGACATTTGGATTCTGGGCTCAAAGGACGTTAACCTCGACATCATTCAGGATTCCCAACAAGCCCTTTCTTGCTGGGTCACTCATCCCACTCTTCCCGAGCGCGTCATCCTGTCAGCTGTGCATGGTAGCTGTGTCATCGCTGAACGCAAAACCCTGTGGAACGATCTTCTCGACACCTATCACCACAACATCAACACCCCATGGCTCTGCATGGGGGACTTCAACGCCACCACCCGCAGAGAAGAGAAGATCGGAGGTCGCCCCACTCCCCTTCAAGCCATGCAAGACTTCAACGACTTCATCTTCAACGCTCACCTTACCCCTCTCCAGTTCAAAGGCAGTGAATTTACCTGGTGCAATATGCAGGACGGCGATCGCCGTCAATACTCCCGCCTGGACAGAGCCCTCATGAACGCGCGTTGGATCGGCATGAGGATCAACTCCACCCTATCCCATCTCAATTCCACTGAATCTGATCACGCCCCCATTCTGGTGGAAATCAAAAGTAACAACCACCTTCCAAAAAAGAAATTCCAATTCCTCGATTTTTGGACCAAACATCCGCAGTTCTTGAGCATCGTTGAAGACGCCTGGAAAAGCCATGACTCTTCCAACCCCCTTACTCGGGTCAGTAACAAGCTCAAAGCCACCAGGAAAGCCCTGTCCAATTGGAGCAAACAAGCTTTCGGGGACATTTTCCAAGCCATCCGCGTCGCCGAGGACGACGTCGCTCGCGCAGAAACCACATTTCAAAATGACCGCTCTCCCGCTGCCAGGATTGCCCTGAACCTTACCAAGGCCATGCTCAAATTCAGACTCAAAGTGGAGACCGAATTCTGGAAACAAAAAGCCAGACTGAAATGGGACGGCGACGGGGACAAAAACTCCAAATATTTCCACGCCTGCGTCAATGGCAAAAGAAACAAACTCTCGATTCACCATATCACTGACGCGCACGGCATCATCAGGACCGACCAGAAGTGTATCCAAGAGGCGGCCGCCGATTACTATGCTAAGTTATTCTCCAAGGATATGGTCCACAAAGACTCTACATTCCTCAACCAAATCCCCACCATCATCAACGACCACGATAACGCGTTGTTGGAACGTCCCCTTTCCGAACAGGAAGTGAAAGATGCGGTGTGGGCTTTAAACGAGCACAGTGCCCCCGGTCCGGACGGATTTACTGGTGTATTCTTCCGTTCTTGCTGGGAGTTCATCAAGCGGGACATCACCGATGCGGCCACTGCTTTCCTGGAGGGAGCCCATTACCCCAAAGCCATTTCCAGCGCCAACCTCATCCTCATCCCGAAAAAAGATAACCCCAATTCCTTCCGTGATTTCCGTCCCATCAGTCTGTGCACCTTCACCAACAAAATAATTTCCAAGATCATCGCAACTAGAATGACAGACATCCTCCCCAAAATCATCTCAGAGGAGCAAAGTGGCTTCGTGCGAGGTAGGAACATCCAAGACAATATTATGTTGGCCCAAGAGCTCATCACCTGCATGAAGTTCCCTACAAGAGGAGGCAACATCGGCATCAAAATCGACATGGAGAAAGCATATGACAGACTCGACTGGCAGTTCATGATCTGGGTCTTTCGAGCCTTCGGTTTCTCAGAGAATTGGACCAACACTGTGTGGAGATCCGTCAGCAACTCTTGGTTCTCTACCGTTATTAACGGCCAATCTGAAGGCTTCTTCAAATCTAGTCGCGGAGTCAGACAAGGCGATCCTCTATCTTCCACGGTCTTTATTATCGCGGCCGACGCCCTCAGCAGAAACCTAAACAACATGCCCAACACCCCGAACTTTCATCAGTACCACACCGCTAGCGGATGCCCCACCATCACCCATCTGGCATTCGCCGACGACTTACTCATCTTCTCATCGGAGGAAGTCGGATCGATGGAGGTCGTTCACAACACCCTTACGCGGTACTCGAGATGCTCTGGCCAGAAAATCAACCATTCCAAGAGTGTCATCTACGCACACCACAGCATCAAACCCGAGAACGCTTCCATCCTTACCAACCTCACCTCCTTCGCGGTGGCCCACCCTCCTTTCAACTACCTCGGCTGCCCCCTAGTCTACGGGAGATCTAACGCCAGCATCTTCGAGAGCCTCATTACCAAAATAAGGAACAAAATCGAAGGTTGGCATAATGCCACCCTATCTCCAGGCGGGAAAATTATCCTCATCAATCATGTGCTCAATTCCATCCCCATCCATACCTTAGCGGCGTGCTCCCCGACCAAGAAAGTTCTCGCAACGATCGAGCAGACCTTTTGCAAGTTCTTCTGGGGCCATAACAATGGCCAAGACAAACACCACTGGGCTAGCTGGGACACCATGGCCACACCGACCGAGATTGGCGGGCTGGGATTCACCAAACTTAATCACATCGTCAAAGCCTTCTCCATGAAACTGTGGTAGAAATTACGTACCAGCGAAAACCTATGGACTAGGTTCATGAAGGCCAGATACTTCAAGCACATTCACCCAGTGACGGCCAAAGCTAATAGCAGATCCTCAGCAGCCTGGCGTCGCATCTTACGGGGCCGTGATTTGGCCGAACCGGCGACGAGACTCCTCCTGGGCGACGGCAAGGCCAACTTCTTCCTGGAAAAATGGATTGGCGACAGCCTCATCCCGAATACCTCTGGATCTCCCAGCAACTGCAAGATCAAAGACATGTGGAACCCCACTGTTAATGATTGGAATTGGGACCGGATCCGCGACTGGGCCGGCCAAGAAACAGTCGACAATATTCGTCAGCGCGGCCTCACCATTGGCTCCGAAGCGGACGTACTGAAATGGTCGCTGGAAGCTTTCGGAGTTTTCTCAGTGCGCTCGGCTAGATCCGTGATCCTCGAGATCGGCCAAGAGCACTTCACTGCGCGATTCTGGAATTCGTGCATTCCAAAGAAATGGTCTTTCCTCCTGTGGAGAGTCGCGAGAAAGAAACTGCCAACCGATGAGATCCTCAACTCCATCGGCTATAGCCTGGCGTCAGCCAGTAATTGCTGCGACGAAAGGCAGACGGAGACAATCGAGCACATCTTCTGGGAAGGAAGCCTCCCCGACCAAACCTGGAGCTCCCTCAACAGCATTTTCAACATCAATGCAGGAGACGGGCGCTTTAACGATCTCCTGGCCCTCTAGGGAGATAAGTCTCACGGCCACCAGATCGTAGCAGCGGCAGCCACCTGGGTAATTTGGAAGAATCGCAACAAAGCGAGATACGAGGGGCACCAATACTCCGCCGAGCAGCTTATTCGGGAAACTCTCCGCCAATGCCACAAAAGGAGTATCTTGTGCTCCCACACCCCGCCAGCGTTCTGGCATCCCCTCTCTAGTCTGTTTTGAGGGCGCGGTCGCCCCCCCCTGTTTTTCGTTTTGCGATTTCAGGCTTCCTGCCTTGTAATCTCCTCAGGCTTCAGCATTTTGAGCCTTGATCAATAAAAGAAGGGGTTTTCTTAAAAAAAAAAAAAAAAAAATATATATATATATATATATATATAAATAAAAGAACTAACATGTAAAGCTCTGTGTGTGTGTGAACATGGAGGTGTACATGAAAAGAGAAATCAATACTAGTTATGAGTTTACACTACACATGGCACAAAGCTAACCCATCTACATTACATATGTATTATACTTAACATGCATGGCTACAAGTATACATCTATATACATTAGAGTAGAGACTATTTAAGTATTAACTAACATGCATCTATACTTTACATAAATTTATATATATTATAGCAATCATTTAGAGAAGGGTTACATGGCATGGTGGTTGATATAGAGTGGGGTGTCCTTGTGCAGAGGTTGAAGCTCATTCTCAATTTAGTTCCACATTTACATATAAACTAAAGTGAGCTATCCCATAAACTGGTGTAACTAACCACATAAAATGAACCATATTATCTGAAATCTGCCATTAAGCCAACATCCCATATGCATACAGCTCATGCATTGTCTAATACTGAAATTAACTAACATTTCGAATTAAGGGGTTGAAGGTTAACATTACATTTATAGACATTCCACTATATTGAAAACTAAAATTGGCTTGGCAATAGGAAAAGGAAGGTATATATGCTTACATGGACAGTTCAGTGTTCGAACAACCTAAAATGAACTAACATTCAATCTAAATATCAGCTATGCATTGGTTCTATGTCTACATATGAAATCTGATATTGCATTTACAATATTTATACATTATGCATTCATATCTATTATTACATATATACCTTGCATTTATATCTAGCATTCATTATATACTTTCATGTATGCATTGTATATCATTCTTTCATTCATGCATTTATGCATTGCTTACATATATTACATTAATTGTATTCCTACATGCTTGCATTCAACCATATATGTATACATTAATGTAAATATGATATATATCATTTCATTCATCTAACATATCATGCATTACATACTCTATATTTATTTAATATCCATACTACATAGGCTCTTAGGTTACACAAAATGCATATATCGTATAGTCACTCTTTTACTTAAAATCAATACTGTACCAATTGGGAATTCACTAAATTCTAGGATTAAAGTATGTTGTAGTACTTTATGTTAGCTTTCCGAAACTTCAAACGGATCGTATTTTCATGTTCGGAAGCTCCCGAAATCGTAAAAATACCGAAACGCGTTCATCTTTCGTACAGCTGACACTCAAATAATTCTACAGAAAGTTACAGAAATAATTTTGCTTATTAAAATATATATATTTGGAAAGCTAACTTCGTTACGGTTCCTTTAAAAAAATGAGAGTTAAATCGGAGTTTTAAGCTAAAAGTTATGACATTTCTGAGTTGCTATTGCTACTAAAAACGTGGATAAAAATTATGACGAATTTGGGTAGTTTGAGACAAAAGAACACAAGTATATAACATAATATATCAAGAACTCACTCCCTACACTAATATATATATATGAGACACTATAGAACACATCTCCAATACAAAAATATGAGATTAAATATGTAATAATTCATTCATACATAACAACAACACATAGTGTGTCCAAATTTGGGATTTTTCCACATGAACACAACCACAACACAAAGGACACTCCTATGACCTCCAAATGGACACGAAATGGACACAAATGGAGATACAACCATGGGGGTCATTCCTATGGGTTCAAAATAGACCTATATGCATGAGAAAATAAAAAGGAGAAGGGATTTATACCTCCCGGTAGATCGAATCGAAGAAAAGTCTTCCCAGAGCGACACCGACACGTAGAGATTCCAAAAGGACACGAACGAGCTCTGAATCCTCCCAAACTTGGGTAGCTTCCTCCTTGGCTAGAATGGAGAAGGAAAGAAGAAGATTTGGTGGTGAAATGGCAGGATTTGGTGGAGAAATTGCTAGGGATTGCTCTCTAGGAATTTGGGGAAGAACAAGAGAGAGAGTGTGGATGAGAATAATGAAATGAACTTGAGCCTATCCTCTCCCAAAGTGGCTGGCCATATGGGGCTATTTGTCCTATTATGGTAAGGTCCAAAATGCCCCCACTAACCTATTCTATTAGTATTAGAAAAGGGCTAATTGGTTGGGGCTAAATTAGTCATTCTGAAGTCTCTAATCACACTAACCTTATCCATAATAATTAGTCTAACCTCTAACTAAAATATTTCTATCATGTGGGCCATGGCTAACTAATGTGTGGGTCCACTAAAGTCAACACTACCCCCGGGTCCCCGTTTCAAGTCGGATTGAGCTGAAATTCGAACCCGACTCAAATAACCCCAAAACAATATCATAAATAATAAAATAAATTTCAAAAATACAAAATGACATAAATACTCCTGTTCCTGAAAACTGGGTTTGACAAATTTCTCGAAATTAAAACCAAACAATAGTAAAATGTCAAAATCACAAGTCATAATTTTAAATAGTTTAAAAATGATTAAAAATTACCAAAAATCATAATATGAAATAATTATCAATAAATAATAATTATAATTACAAAATTTCAAAATTACCCTCATCTGGAAAACTGGGTGTTACAATCCTACCCACCTTATAGAAATTTCGTCCTCGAAATTAAGATGATCGCACCCCCTTCTTGGTCAAACATAGTCAAGGGTCAATCACTAGTCAATTTCTCAACATCCAAGTACTTGGTCATCAACTGGTCAACTTCTTAGGGTTTTACCTATGCTAGCTATTTAGGTGTTGGCAACTAGAATTTGGCAAAAGAGAAACTCTATAATAGACTAGCTCTTAACTTCCCAATCCTATCAAGTCACCTATAACTAAATACCTACAAGCTAAGCACATGAATACCAAATACCAAATACCACATGAATACCAAATACCAAATACCACATATATATATATGCTCAAGAACAACAACCCATCACATATATCCTAAGTATATCATCTATATATATACATGACTGATCAACCAAGGGTTAAGGCAGACTAAACTTATAAGGGTCTGAAACAATGCTTAGAACTAGGCTAAGGATGAATGGTCTGAATCAAGGGGACATGGTATCTAGTGAAGGGTCTGCACACTGCCTATAAAGGTGATCAACACAAAAAAACTCAACACGAAGGGAACTTAACTAAAATAGAAAACTGAACCAAGTATAGGCTAAACAACATGTTTATAACCCTATACAACAATGGCCTATAGATACCAACTAACCTATATCCCATATGCTAATATCATCTGCAATCTATCTATGCAAATAGACCGAGACAAATAGACCTCTCGGTCTTAGGTGAAACTACAACTATACTCAAAGGCAGGCTCTGGTCATGGGTGCCTCACTGGAAAAGGTAAGGGAAAGTAGCAATAATCATCAAGGATGTAAGGTATACTAACATCCTATGTGTAACTGGTTGGTATTATAGATAACAGGAGAATTATCTGCAATGGGTTACTATTCTAACACCAATGCTAACTATCACCTCTAGGGTACAGACACTCTACAAGTCATCATACCATTATACTATGAAGGAACTACCTATGAATAAGCTCTACAAAACTAAATATCCCTACTCCTAAGTCATTTATAACAATCAAAAGGGTATGATGTTTAAACCTTCTCAAGATACAATCTGTTAATCATATGCGTCTGTCCAAAATCATGTTGTCCAGAGTCTTCATCATGCTAGTGAGCAAGGCTACGATAATCACAGTCCTTGACTAAGGTACGTACCTCTAGGTTCATGGTATTTAAAATATTCGTACTGCCGCATGCGATGACGAAAACCTTTCCCATACCCGAGAATACATCCAAAATCTGACTACAGGTCCTCACTATGCCAACTAACACGACTATCGAGGATTCTAGATTCCATGATTTAGGCGACCTAGCCCATATGATTTTCTCAGAAGAAAAAACAAACATAACAAAAGAGTAACATGACAAAATTAATCAATCAACAAGGAACAGATGGAATCGGATTTCAAGATAATTATAAAAGACAATTGCGGGAATAGAATTGAGAAGAACGAAACTTGCAGCAAGATCTCCAATGGTCTGCGCATCCTTGACTGTCCTGACAATAGCTCGTCCTGCTAGTTTTTCCTAGTCTGCTGCTGATACTGCATGAATCACCGATGCTGAGAGAAATTAGAAATGACGGAAGAAAATCTCTGTACAAATAGAGGTGTACCTCCAATGTAGCAGAAACACCAACCTGAGTCGACATAACAGAAGCTGCGGTCTCGAGGCCTTGATAAACAGGACGAGAGGTGGCCAGCCTCTCGATAGTATCCCCCGAACCGAAGCGATGAGATCGTGTCTTCATAACCATCATAAAAACTGATCAAACAAGAAGCAATTTCTGAGAATGAAGCAAAAAATTCAAAGGAGGACAGTTTATATTCAAGGAAAGTCAATAAGCAACAATTTTTGACAAAAAAGAATCTGATTAAGAGTTTTTTCTAATGTGATTGAGTACCTCCAAAATATCCTAATCCTACTGCAGGCTGTAGTGATACTCTAGTTCGAATACCACTACATAAACTCGACCTGCATGGGCCACCACTAAAAACATGTCACGACCCGCACCCATCGTGAGGGTACGAGAATGTAACAACGCACAGCCTACACCGCAGTGTCGGCGGTAGAACGCTGTTCTAGGTTATGAACTATAACTACATAACATAAAATATACTCTCCAGAAGGAGGCCAACACCGAGGTACAACTCAATCACAATCTAAGGTAGAATGTAGTACGATGAAAATAGATAAGAAATCCTCAACTGAGGTACAGCAGAAATGGAATACAAGTCTCATCATCTCTAAAATATACAACTCTGAAAATAAAGACAACAGCTAAGCATGAAAAGAAGGAACAGTCTAAGCTATCTACACTATACAAGGTATCATCCTGAGCAGCTGCCTGAACCTCCCCAGGGGTCTAGGTAGTGAGTGTCAACTAGGCAAACTCCAAGTAAGGGTGCAGGGTTCCTCATCATCCTCTGTAAAATTTTCAACAGGTCCAGTCAGGACGGGAGCGAGCACAAAACATCTCACGCAGTTCATATCATCTTAGGAAATATAAAGCATACAATAGAGTAAGGTACATGAAACGCTGAAAGAAAGAAGTGTATAAAAAATAGTAGAGATTTGATAACAGAAAATATCTAAATATGATAAGTAGGAACTGTAAGCCTACTGTGATTTAGAGTACAATATGGTTATGTAAACGGTCTAGGAAAATGCAATGGTAACTCCATTGTACGTGGGTGTGCAATAGACATATACAATAGTTATACAATCTTGTACAATAGAATTTGATTACATAACCAATTCTACTCCCCCTCCCCAATCAATACACAAGGATCCACTCCAGTTATGTTATCTTGCACAATAGTGTACAATATTATACAATGGATGTACAATATTATACAATAGGTGTACAATGTTATACAATAGTTGTACAATATTATACAATAGTGTACAATGGTCTATCCCTGGAACTCATGTGATAATGAGAGTACAATATGCACAATAAGTGTACAAGGATATAGGTATTCAGTAAATACAATATGGAAGTGAAACGCACATCACAATATGTATCTAGTGAATACAAGGGGATAACATCCCAAAAGAAGATCCTTATAGTTCCAATCCGTGATAACAATCGTGTCAGCATCAAGTACAGTAATCTAGAGCAAGAATGTAAATCCAGGCAAGTATGAAACGGTCAGAGAATGTACTCGCCTCGTATCTGAATGTCTGAAGTAAATGTACTGCGTGAGGAGAGGTGTCGGTCTCCTAATCAGAGCAACACAAGTTACAACATGTCTAAAATAAGGAAATAGACTGCTACAATGCATCTACATACTATCTAGGTCAAACTAGGCTAAAGTCAACACTTGGTCAACTCTAGTCAACTATCCAGTCAAAGCTAGGTCAACTGGGTCAACATAGACTCAATGAAGTCTCACTAGGCCTAACCAGTCTACCTTAGCTAGTATACACCATACAAATCCAAGGCTATACAAGCCAACACAAGTCACATATCAAGATACATCACATTCATGCATATTCAATATTAAATATATATATATATATATATATATATATATATATATATAATATATATATATATAAATATAAATATATATATATATATAAGAGAAAAGAACTAACATGTAAAGCTATGTGTGTGTGTGAACATGGAGGTGTACATGAAAAGAGAAATCAACACTAGTTATGAGTTTACACTACACATGGCACAAAGCTAATCCATCTACATTACACATGTATTATACTTAACATGCATGGCTACAAGTATACATCTATATACATTAGAGTAGAGACTATTTAAGTTATAACAAACATGCATCTATACTTTACATAAATCTATATATATTATAGCAATCATTTAGAGAAGGGTTACATGGAATGGTGGTTGATATAGAGTGGGGTGTCCTTGTGCAGAGGGTGAAGCTCATTCTCAGTTTAGTTCCACATTTACATATAAACTAAAGTGAGCTATCCCATAAACTGGTGTAACTAACCACATAAAATGAACCATGTTATCTGAAATCTGCCATTAAGCCAACATCCCATATGCATACAGCTCATGCATTGTCTAATACTGAAATTAACTAACATTTCGAATTAAGGGGTTGAAGGTTAACATTACATTCATAGACATTCCACTATATTGAAAACTAAAATTGGCTTGGCAATAGGAAAAGAAAGGTATATATGCTTACATGGACAGTTCAGTGTTCGAACAACCTAAAATGAACTAACATTCAATCTAAATATCAGCTATGCATTGGTTCTATGTCTACATATGAAATCTGATATTGCATTTACAATATTTATACATTATGCATTCATATCTATCATTACATATATACCTTGCATTTATATCTAGCATTCATTATATACTTTCATGCATGCATTGTATATCATTCTTTCATTCATGCATTTATGCATTGCTTACATATATTACATTAATTGCATTCCTACATGCTTGCATTCAACCATATATATACATTAATGTAAATAGGATATATCATTTCATTCATCTAACATATCATGCATTACATACTCTATATTCATTTAATATCCATACTACATAGGCTCATAGGTTACACAAAATGCATATATCGTATAGTCACTCTTTTACTTAAAACCAATACTGTACCAATTGGGCATTCACTAAATTCTAGGATTAAAGTATGTTGTAGTACTTCATGTTAGCTTTCCGAAACTTCAAACGGATCGCATTTTCATGTTCGAAAGCTCCCGGAATCGCAAAAATACCGAAACGCGTTCGTCTTTCATACAGCTGACACTCAAATAATTTTACATAAAGTTACAGAAAGAATTTGGCTTATTAAAATATATATTTGGAAATCTAACTTCGATACGGTTCCTTTAAAAAAAATAGGAGTTAAATCGGAGTTTTAAGCTAAAAGTTATGACATTTCTGAGTTGCTATTGCTACTAAAAATGTGGATAAAAATTATGACGAATTTGGGTAGTTTGAGACAAAAGAACACAAGTATATAACATAATATATCAAGAACTCACTCCCTACACTAATATATATATATATATATGAGACACTATAGAACACATCTCCAATACAAAAATATGAGATTAAACATGTAATAATTCATTCATACATAACAACAACACATAGTGTGTCCAAATTTGGGATTTTCCCACATGAACACAACCACAACACAAAGGACACTCCTATGACCTCCAAATGGACACTAAATGGACACAAATGGAGATACAACCATGGGGGTCATTCCTATGGGTTCAAAATAGACCTATATGCATGAGGAAATGAAAAGGAGAAGGGATTTATACCTCCCGGTAGATCGAATCGAAGAAAAGCCTTCCCGGAGCGACACCGACACGTAGAGATTCCAAAAGGACACGAACGAGCTCCGAATCCTCCCAAACTTGGGTAGCTTCCTCCTTGGCTATAATGGAGAAGGAAAGAAGAAGATTTGGTAGCGAAATGGAAGAATTTGGTGGAGAAATTGCTAGGGATTGCTCTCTAGGAATTTGGGGAAGAACAAGAGAGAGAGTGTGGATGAGAATAATGAAATGAACTTGAGCCTATCGTCTCCCAAAGTGGCTGGCCATATGGGGCTATTTGTCCTATTATGGTAAGGTCCAAAATGTCCCCACTAACCTATTCTATTAGTATTAGGAAAGGGCTAATTGGTTGGGGCTAAATTAGTCATTCTAAAGTCTCTAATCATACTAACCTTATCCATAATAATTAGTCTAACCTCTAACTAAAATATTTCTATCATGTGGGCCATGGCTAACTAATTTGTGGGTCCACTAAAGTCAACACTACCCCCGGGTCTCCGTTTCAAGTCGGATTGAGCTGAAATTCGAACCCGACTCAAATAACCCCAAAACAATATCATAAATAATAAAATAAATTTCAAAAATATTTCAAAAATACAAAATGACAAAAATACTCCTGTTCCTGAAAACTGGGGGTGACAAATTCCTCGAAATTAAAACCAAACAATGGTAAAATGTCAAAATCACAAGTCATAATTTTAAATAGTTTAAAAATTATTAAAAATTACCAAAAATCATAATATAAAATAATTATCAATAAATAATAATTATAATTACAAAATTTTAAAATTACCCTCATCTGGAAAACTGGGTGTTACACACAATGAGTGGAGTTAAAATAATGTTTCTTAGAAAGATAGATTACTATGGCTAATAGGAAATAAATGGGCAATACAACTTTTACGATATGACGATGGTGGTTAGAGGGAAGAAAATAAAATTGTACAATGATTAGGAATGAGGGAGGCCTAGATTACCAAACGAAGAGTCTACCCACTTTGGGTCATACCCTCGTATTAAATAAAACATATATCCTTCTAGGAGGATCCCTAAGTTATATAATAGGGTTTAGAATTCAATAAATTTCTACGTAAATCTCGTGGCATATATAGCAACCTTAACTACCCAAACAATCAGTTGAATAAGGGTTTCCTATTCCTAGTCCTTCTTCTGAAATTAAATTAGTCCTAATTATGAATGAGCATTTTCCTAGTCGCAGGCTCGTAATTGTACGACTAACTTAAGTACTATCACGAGTTTACAATCTTTTACGAAAATGGACCTGCATGGGCCACCACAAAAAATTGTCACGATCCGTACCCGCTTTTCGGATACAAGACGTGTCCAAGCCAGCCTACGCCGCAGGGTCGGCGGTAGAACGCTGTCATGGCCAAGATGCTCAAAATCATAAAATATAACATTTATTGCTCATTCACATTTCTAAATTGATTACAACTTTTATAATATTTATATTTAAAAAAAATATAAGGTTCTTACAATTAATAAAAATGATACCACTTCTATCTAATTTCTAGGTTTCTGCCTGCAAGTACACCCATATCTCCCCATGCTAAGTAAAGCCACAGCTAAACCTAAAAAATGTTGGTTTCCAGTCAGGAATGGAACAAGCACACAAACCGACGACAAATAAAAAACACAATAGAATTCACAAGACATGAAAATAACATGTGAGATGATCTAGAAAATAAGACCGATATCATGATACATCACGAAAGAAAGTAGATAACTCTACAACATGATATATTAGCTAGAAAAGGATCATGTAACTAGGATGACATGGCAAGTGGTGAAGTAAACGAGGTAAACAATTAAAGACAACTATCTATGTATTTTGAAATACCTATTTCGACATGTGAATGACTAGGGGGTAAATCAAGCACCCTGTACGTGTCGTGTGCAGCTGCTATTCTCCATGAAAGACACGGAAGATAGTTCTGGGTAGTCCACATGTCTACTAAGATATTTTTCCTCCCAACTAGTACTCATGGACTCGAAAAAGTCACAAAACACGAAAATACGACAATCACGAAATAAAGTATGTAGAGATCTATGACACTAATCCGTGTAACAATGTGTCAATAAGCAAGAGAGCATATGCATAAACATGAAATAGAAAGACTACTATAAATCGAAAGCAATCATAAAGTGTACTTGCCTGAATCCTTGCACAAATCGTAGTCACAAGTCGAGGACGAAGGGATTTCCAATCTAGAAGGTGTCAACCTATAACATACAACGTACCACAAACCATGCACGAATACCACAAGTCAATTCTAAGGTTCTAGTTCTAAATTCAGGAATACGTGGCTAATGGGTTGACTAATCTAATAATATTTAATTCTGGAATAAATTACTTAAAATCCTAATTTGACCTAACAATAATCTAAATATAATCTAAACATAGAAGTTTGGCCATAAAAAGTCATGTTTCCAATTTTAGAAACCATGACACGCAACTCGAGGCATGTCGTTGACTGTCTAGTAAAACGTCGTAAACTCTAGATTTTGAAAATGCACCTTGGTAGATTTTAGCGCCACCAGTGCGCTGGAGTCAACTGTGTCACAAATTCACATTTTGGTCAAAAGACATCATCGTTATGGCTAATCGAGACCAAAACGGTGATTCACCAATCAATTCCGAGTTCAACAGAATAACTAAAATACTAGATGAACGAATTAATTTCTGGAAAAAATATATGTCGTAGAGCTCCGTGTTAGCTTTTCGAAACTTCAAATGGTTCAGATTTTGATTTTCGGTCCTTCGGGAATCTCGAAAACACCAAAACATGTCAAATTTTGGACAACCGACACTCTACGAATTCTCCAGAAGTTTAGAAACAAACTATACAAAAATAAATTACATATTCAAAAAGTTTACCTCGAGAGTAATCCAATAAAACGGCACGCTAAAATCACGTCGGGGTTGACGGCAATCACTCCGTGAAGTCGGGGTCTCCAAAGAGCAACTCTCTCAAAACGGCCAATTGAATATTGGGGTTTACGAAATACTTTAAGATATATATAGGAGAGAGAAAGAGGCGGTTACTGTAGCAGTTGGTGCCGACAGGTGGGCCCCCCCTGGTGAATGACTGGATAATTATTTATTTAATTCAAAAAATTATTTAAAAATTATTTTAAGTCAAAATAAACTCAAATAAAATCCTAAAAATTCCTAAACAATTATAGAAAATTATAGAAAATATATTTAACCTTTTAGAATATGAATAAAAATACTTTACCTCATATTAGTCCCAAATGGCCTCATAATAAATATTGGAAGCCTTTAAAAATATATAAACCTTAATAAATAAATACTTAAAAATTCCCAAAAATTATGGAAAAATTCTAGAAAATGTAAAATAGTATAATGAACCCTAGAAAAACTTTTGGGGTCAATATTTGCTCATATGATAGCATAATAAATTCTAGAGGTCCTTGAAAATAGGTTTTTTAATATTAAAATTATCAAAATAATTCAAAAAAATTGTAAAAATTATAGAAAATATATTTAACCTTCTAAAACATAATTAAAAATACTTTACCTCAAATTATCCCTAAATGGCCTCATAATAAATAATAGAAGCCTTTAAACAATATAAAAATAAATAAAATAATTATCTAAAAATTATAGTAAGCTATAAAATAGCTAAACAATGCTTACTAAGGTCCAAATGACCATAATATGATTATAGCTCCCTTATAAGCTTAGGTACGACACTTAATGACCATAAAAGTAAATCATAATCAAATAAAAATAATAAATCGGAAAGTGGGCTTACACACTATCAACTTAGAATTTATTGCATCTGATCATCAGCTAGTAGACTTTTTTCACAAAACCACTAGGCGAAGAGCGTTTCAATTTTCTTCCTCGAGAATTAGGAATTTTGGATAAAAATGTTGTACCATAAGTTATACTTGCGCAAATAACTGTTAAAACATAATCGTACATGGTGACACTATTTTGGTTACAAGCCGAAAGGGCCCTTCTGACAACAAGGCGTAAAAGCCTAAGCGACACGGTGTACTAGTCTTCGGACTACCGCTAGCTGGGATCGGCCCCTATAGCTAACGTGAGGTGATTCACCTATACTGATCATTGTTTAATAAAGTTTGTCATAAGGTTTTATTTATTTTATGGCTAATATAATTCATCATTGCTAATTCAAGACAATTCATTTTATTTGTTATTAATATTTTTCAGCCTTTTGGAGTTCTGGAACCAACCCCACAGAACTCGGGCCGAATTCTGCCTATGGCAGAGTTCGGGCCGAACTCTATGTACTAGGTACCAGAACCTTCAACCATTCCCCGCCATTCATCCGATTTGATCCAAGAGCCACGATTTAACTAGTACAGCCGGCCCTACTCTTCATATGCACGAATTTGGACTCTCTCTCCTCATTGCTACCACCTTCAACCTCTCTTCAAATCCTATTTCTCTAAACCCTAACCCTAGAAACTCTATTGTTGGTGCTCTTTCTTCTTCAAAATTTGAGATTTCAAGGTTTTTGGAGATTCTCTTCATTATTTTGAGGTATAAACTCTTGTTCTCCATCTACTCTTTCATTATCATTCTTCATATCTTTGTCTTTACTTATTATATGGATCCTAGACTTTTTAATCGAGGAAAGAGGGTTAGAACTGAAGGTGCCTCTTCATCAAACCCTCCTTCTCCTCCTTCAAATGTCCAACCCATTCACCCATTGTTCAATCCTCCTCCACCTCCCAATGCCAATACTTATAATGAGCAAATTTTTGTTTCATTAGAAGCATCTAATGAGTGGTACTAAGATTTTCTTCTAAGAAGTGTTGTACCGGGACACCCAATTAATTTCACCATATTTTTCGACTTTGATCCGAACTTCAAGGATCTTTGCTTCGATGAACTTGTATCCACATAATCAATCATATACCTCAATGCAATACAAATGTTTTATTGCAATATGACTCACGATGACAACCAAATTTACTCTCGGGTCGCCGGCATTGATATCATGTTTGATGATTTTGATCTTGCTGAATATCTTGAACTTTCCGATCCCAACTCTTGGGAGAAAATTGTTGATGCCCGTGAATTCACTTTTGTTGGGGATATTACTCTTGAAGGGTTCAAAGACATGATGTGTGCACCCAACACCCGTCCTCGAAAACTTCAGGCTAAGTTTCTCAACAATCATTTTTATGAACTTCATCGCATCATTTTTTCTTCCATCATGTCGAAAGCAGGATCTACCGATGAGACTACTTATCATGAGATTACCGCCCTTTATTATCTTTACTTCACCATCCCCTTCAATTTCACTCGCATGATGATGGATTGGATAATTCATGCAAGGAAGAAGCTAAAATCGCTTATATATGCGATGTATCTTCCGATGATCTTTTGTGCTTTCAACGTCCCTTTGAACGAGTGTCAGTTTTTACCTGCACCTGCCTTTCTATCCAAGGCACGTAGGACTGCCCCTGCTCCTACTCCAGTTGAAGAGGAATCTTCTGACTCAGATGCCCCATAGCCTGAGCCTCCTGCCACCCTCGACTCTATTCGTGACATGATGCACGACTGCTTCCGTTTGGAAGACGATCGCTAAACCCAGCTGGACTATCGGACCACTTTGTAGAGGAGCGTCGTCAGCAACACTCTGTATGATATTCAGTACAACATGGCCCGGCATCCTACGATGCCATTTCCTACGGGTCGGGATCCTTCTCGCTAAGGCTACTGGATTGACGACCCATGGGCCTTGCGGTATTTGGATCCTGATGCAGCGTTTGTTGATCCTCATCGCTCTGATAGCAAGCCGTCCGAGTTAGCCGATCCATCCCGTTCTCATGCTCTGTGATGGTTGTGGTCTTCTACCTGTTGTTGTTGCTGCTGCTATATTCACTTTAGTTATGTTTTTATCATTTTCATGTCTTAGCACTCTTTGCACTATATTTTTTTTAGACATCAGTTTATCATATATGAACTTCTAGTTTATTTCATTTGGGTTTATCAATACTGCTTAGCTATCTCTTAAGATAATTGGTTATGGTTATAAGTTGTATGTTTGTTATCCTTACTTCGTTACATTTATCTCTCTTTACGGGAGAGCTATGATTCATTTTGCTAAATGACAAAGGGGGAGAATCATAGATATTTGGTTGATATGATCTTATATGTTGTTGGATATTATATGATCTTGGATATTATGTTGCGCTTAGAAAAAGATTTTTGTATCAGGACATAACCGGAATAGTTAATTACGGGGGAGCCGACATATCTATTTACGGGGGAGCTACTCAATACAAACTACTCCCTTCAACATGTGTCCAGGTATGAATGTTGCGACATGCAAATAATTTTTTTGTCAATTATCAAAATGGAAGAGATTGTTGACCCACATTTGATCACAGTCAACCTATTTTAGAGAATTAACGAAACAATATTTAACATGATCCAATATGACACATTTAGCTCAAAGTCAAGAACATCTTCTACAACATATCAAGCTCAAGACAGACGTCATCAACAAGTTGATCATTGCAATTGTACTTGTACTGAGTCTATACTTTTTATTTTATTGAGTCTAGGAACATGTACGTTGAGTTGTACTGAGCTATCTTGAACCTAGACTTCACTATCCAAGCTACACCATACAAAATAAGACAATCACCAAACCAAACCAATCCTCTCATAGCCCATTGTATGTTCTGGCCCCATAGAAACCGAATTCGGGCCGAACTCTGCTCCCTAATTGTTAGGATGCTAATTTTTAGGGCCTGCTTGATACTAGCTGTCCAACGTTCAAAATTTTGAATTTTTGGAACAGAATTCTGGCTAAATTCTGCCTCCTCAGACTAGTATAAATAGAGCTTGAATTTTCTCATTTCAAATCATCTCTTACCTTCAAATATTCAAGCCTTCTAAGCTCTACTACTCCAAGCTCCACTCTTCTATATCTCCTAAGCCACAACTCTCCTTAGCCCAAGGTGCTCAGTACGATATCAGCTAGAAGTTGTGTGCAAGAGTAAAAGAAAAGTCACTTGGACAATTCCAAGTTTTGCCTCCGCAAAGTTGTAAGAAGTTGGCATGCTCTTCTGAGTAAAGGCACGTGGTTGTACCCTATTTCACAAATAGTGGATTTCAATCCTGAGCGAAAGTTCTCAGGCCTGGACTAGTCCTCCATGAGGAAAACCAGGTTAAATTATTGTGTTTGCGTTTGCTCTTCTGATCTCTATTTATTTCCGTATTACTCTCTGATTACTTACTCTCTTGGTAGTTGGTTTCTGGACTATAGAGTTATATTTTTAATTGATTATTATCGACACAAACTCTATTCACCCCCTCTAGAGTTGCCTATAAGTAACTTCACATGGTATCTAGCATATATAGTATGCATATAGGATATAAGGCCAATTTAGGGAATTAGTTAGAAATGAACAGGAGGATTCAAGTGTAGTCAAGAGAGTGGAGAAGACATTGGCCTAAGGCAAGTGTGACATTAGATATGAAATGTTAGAAAGGGGTGTTCAGGTATGGAGGGTGTTCCTAGGTATGGCTTCATGTGTGAGTGCCCAGAAGAGTATCACACAGTCATATAATCTATTAGGATATTCACTTAGGAATTCATATATGGGTAGTATGGGTACATGTATCATATAGGTATACATAAACAAATGTGTATATATCTATAGAGATGAGTAAGGTTAATTAGTGTATTATGTAAAATAGAGGGATTGGTCAAGGTGGGGGATACCTTGTATTTTGTGAAATTAGGGTAATGTAGCCATTTGACTAGCCTTAACTAGATGTTGTCTAACTACACCAAATTTACCAGGTTTGACCAATAGTGACTATTTGACTAGATTGACCAAATCGACTCATTGACCTAGAAATAGCCTAGCAGCGTATAAACATCACATTTAGATTCATTGTTACTCTAGAACATCAAATAACCCTGTATATATCAAATATAGGTTTGTGTGACACCATTTTAGGCATCGATCCTCATTCATTGCTCTGGACGACATACGAGTATATTCTTTGATATTTTTTATTTACTTGATGATTATTATGATTTAGCTTCTAGTATAGTTCTATTTTGATTCTCTGTCACAACACAGATTGGTATTCTGTATTCATTCACTTGCGACACATGTATTTAACTTGTCTGGCCCCTACAACTGGAACCACTCACTGGAACCACCCACTGGAAACACCTACTGGCACCACTTACAGTCTAGCTAGATTTGTACTCTATTTATGTGTCAGGATATGGATTCATTTATACTAGTCGGAGCGGGAAAATACTCGAGTAGACATGTAAACATTCCCAATCGTACTGGAACCACTTGTACTGGTCTAATCTTTACAGATAGCCGTCGCATGCTTGCCAAGCGTGCGATGTGCCGTATTTATCCCTAGTCGTTTACATGTTGAACTCGGTATTTCAAAACACACTAGAATATGCAGCACGAGAGAATAATAAAATGAAATCATGCACCAACGATACCTGAATCCTGCAGACGCAAACCATAACCATCCATCGATTCTACCAGCTTGGCTATAACTTGGAGAGATCACTAGGTCCTCAGAGGACTAGCAAGACACATAATATACATGCCTACTGTTCAGTAAATAACATGCAAGAAAAATAGGAATAACAAGTAGAGGAAAGGATGACACGTAAGGAAACTCTACAAATGGTGACATGTCATAAGAATATAATATTAATCATGGCTAAAACCGTAGCCCGGGGAGGCACTAACAGTCCTATAACAGGTTCTCTATTGTAGCCCGGGGAGGCACTAACAATAGAGGATAGCCAGGGCTAATAAAACATTCTCTCCTAAGGTACTAGGAAGTCAAGCCTATCAAGTCATGTCCAAGTCAAGTACATGTCAAATAGGTCAGAAAAAATATGGCACAAACATATCAATACTATTACTAGACATGAACAAGATAGGAAAGATAGAACAAGTAGTGTAGAAAGAAAAGTAAAAATCTACGTGCACGTGAAACTAGAAAGTAACCATACATGAAACAAGATGAATATGTAACCAAGAAAGAAGGAATAGAAATAGAAAAGCATGTAAGTACTGTAAAGTTTGGCAAGATGTACTTTTCTGAGGGTTGTACGGAGAACCAACAATATATCGCCAATCAACAAGTCAGAAAGTCCAAGTCTCACAACTGCCTCCAGAAGCTGTAATAGATGTGACCAATATTTCCAAATTAGTCAAATTAGCTAGAATTGCCTGTCCATAAGTCCAATTATGGACACAAGAGCAAAACGGTAATTTCGGATCAAAACGGTATCCGCCGTTAGACCCGCTTTGCACCGAAAAGCGTGCCAGAGGCAACGGTCTCTAAAGTCGTCAAACTACATATCTATAAATTTATTTTGATGATACGAACCCAAAGGTATGTCCAATTTTGGATTTCGATAGACCGTGCACAAAATCGCACGTTGAGTTGGATCGTGGGGCCCGCAAAACGGCGATCCGGTCAACTGTCTCAAAATTGGACCAAACTTGGCATTCAGGACCAGAAAAACGCTATGGTCCTATTGGCGGAAGTTTTGTCTCGATCTGACGAACGTGCACAAAGTAATTGAACAATTTTGAAAAGGCCGATACAGTAAATTTTGACGGATACGCATCAAATTCTTCGCACACACGCAACTAATTTGAATTCCGTCAAAGCCCACATGTCCAGAAGTCAATACGCACCTTTCAATGCTTTCTGTTCGTGACCACGTTGCCCGGATTGGCGGGATGCACGTTGTATCGGAGGATTTTTGAGTTTTTGAAAATAGTTTCAATGTGTTTTTGGTCTACTTCGAAGAGGTTTTATTCCATGAATATGTGAATTTAATGAAAACTAAAAGAAAGGATTTTCTTCCATACATGTTGACAATAAACTCCTTCAAATTGATTTTCAAAATTATGCATGGTTTGGAAGATAATTTGATACAAAGTGGAGCCATTGAACTGTTTTTCGTGTTCTGTTGATCGATGTTTTTCCTTATCTTCGAGTCGATGCATCGGGCAACATGGTGCATCTAGATACGAAGCGTTTGAAGGAAATTAAATATGTATATGTAAACTTCATACAAGAAAAAGAAGATCGCAAAACGATCGAGTTATCGTCGAGAAGCATTGCCATGAAGTCGACCTCCTGACCGCTGCTGTTATAGCCCTTGCTTTGTTCGTGCGCCATGCGTGCGAGGTTCATCCTTCCCTACCATGGCTAATAGACTAGTCAAAGTACACGACTACACTATCCGTGCTAAAATTCCTAGTCGATATGCATCTTAAAACTTAACCATAACTAGGGCCATATATATATAGTATTAGGCTATTATAAATATAATCATATATATACAAAATTGTATTTAAATCTATTTGACTGTATAACATCCCAAAATAAATTCATAATAATTATACTATCATGGCAACCTAACATGGCTTCCTATCAGGTGGGGTTGGCTAGGTTAGGGTCCAAATATATTTTCTAATTTAATCAAACTCTAAGAGTCAACCAATAAGTCACTTGTGCCATTCACAATTAAATAGCTCATGGAGACTCGATTGAGTGGCACACCCTTGGTATGTGCATCGTAGGCTCAAAATGGGTCAAAATCATATATTGGGTCAAATGATTTTGATCAATGTCGAGTCATGAACTCAAATTGGAAGTTAGGTCTAGAATTACGTTAAATAATCAAACGGCTTAATTTGACCCCAAGTTGTGCGACGTCAAAAGAATGTTAGGGGACAAGTTTGGATGGGGCATGATATATCAAATTGAAGGTCATCATATCTACTACAAAACTCATGAAGGACGTTTCGAGAGATGGGCATGTCTTGTGCTCCAAAAGTCAAAGACACGAAAAAGTACATATAAATTTCTAATTAAATATACAATATAACCTAATAATTAGAAATACTATAAAATAAAATAAAAAAATAATTCCCAAAAATTTGGGTCCTCACAATCTACCCACCTTAAAATAATTTCGTCCTCAAAATTAAAATAAGGCTCACTAACAATGAACTGTGCTAGGGTAACTATGAATAGTTTAAGGGATACGCTAGGTCACTACAGTATCTCCTAATAAGTCAAGTGATAATCAAGTCTAAACAATTTGGATTTGTAATCTCTATATCGTAAAACTATAGATAGTTATCTCTAGTGGCTCTCTTGGTACTGACGGTCTTGCAAAGATCACATTGAAGACGTATCCCTCCTAACCATACTATGATTACAATTATATAAAGTCTCTCTTCACCTAACCAAGTTAAGTGATACCTATCAATCTGTCAAATCCTAATTTTACAATTGACATGATATAATATTAAATGGATTGGGTTAGGCTATGTCTAGTTTTATCTCTTAGAGGGTCGATCTCTACACTAAAACTACCACTCTATTCTTGATCAAGTGGCCACCATAAGGGCGTAACCCAGTATGATCATATATGTATTCCTATAATGAGGACGTCTACCCACCTTTGGCCAAACTACCTCATCAAACACATGATGTCCTATGGCATATGGCTTCTCTAATCCTACTTATCTATCAAGCAATCATAATACAATAAGCAAATTATCTTACACTATAACTTAAGGATTTCTTATAAATTCCATATAGCACGATTATTTGTCACTCCGAAATAGGAAGGGACGAGAAGCAATGATACGAAAAAGCAATGGAAGAATAATCAAGGTAAATATGAAGTTCAAGGATGATAGAGAGATTTCTAAAAAAATTATCAAGGCAGTTGTGGATTGAGATTCCTAAGAGTTTAATCATATCGCAGGCCCACTCGGTACAGTAACGTAACTGAAACGGCTAACTCGACATGCATGGGCCACCACAAAAACATGTAACACCACAGTCCCAAAATACGCATAGGACTAGGATACGAATACATGCCAGCTACGCAACGAGAGGACTCCAGCCCAGCTCGAATACGTATAAGCTGTATGGACTATGGCATTATGCCTAATCAAGGCAAGTCAAAACTAATCTCAATCCACAATAAATAATAAAATATCAAGAATAAACAATATGGTTCGTTGTCTACAGCCTACTAGCATACATGTCCGAATAGACTCAAAGGAAAACACGAGTCTATTAAACTAGGCTAATAAGCAGAATATATCAAGATAAGAATATGCAGCACAAGAGAATAATAAAATGAAATCATGCACCAATGATACCTGAATCCTGCAGACGTAAAGCATAACCATCCATCGATTTTATCAGCTTGGCTATAACCTGGAGAGATCATCAGGTCCTCAGAGGACTAGCAAGACACATAATATACATGCCTACTGTACAGTAAATAACATGCAAGAAAAATAGGAATAACAAGTAGAGGAAAGGATGACACGTAAGGAAACTCTACAGATGGTGACATGTCATGAGAATATAATATTAATTGTGGCTAAAACCGTAGCCCGGGGAGGCACTAACAGTCCTATAACAGGTTCTCTATCGTAGCCCGGGAAGGTACTAACAATAGAGGATAGCCACGGCTAATAAAACATTCTCTCCTAAGGTACTAGGAAGTCAAGCCTATCTAGTCATGTCCAAGTCAGGTATAGGTCAAACAGGTCAGGAAAAACATGGCACAGGCATATCAATACTATCACTAGACATGAACAAGATAGGAAAGATAGAACAAGTAGTATAAAAAGAAAAATAAAAATCTACGTGCACGTGAAACTAGAAAGTAACCATACATGAAACAAGATGAATATGTAACCAAGCAAGAAGGAATGGAAATATAAAAGCATGTATTATAAACTTTGGCAAGGTGTACTTGCCTGAGGGTTGCACGGAGAACCAACAATATATCGCTAATCAACAAGTCAAAAAGTCCAAGTCTCACAACTGCCTCCAGAAGCTGTAATAGATGTTACCAACATTTTAAGATTAGTCAAATTAGCTAGGATTGCTTGTCCTTAATTCCAATTCTGGATACAGGGGAGAAGAAACGGTAATTTTGAGTCAAAACGGTATCCACCGTTGGACCCGCTTTGCACCGAAAAGCGTGCCAGAGTCAACGGTCCTTAAAGTCGTCAAACTACATGTCTATGAATTTATTTTGATGATAAGAATCCAATGGTATATCCAATTTTGGATTCCGGTGGGCCGTACACGAAATCATCCGTTGAGTTAGATCGTGGGGCCCGCAAAACGGCGATCCGGTCAACTGTCTCAAAATCGGACCAAACTTGGTATACAGGACCAAAAAAATGATACGGTCCTATTGGCGTAAGTTTTGTCTCGATTTGACGAACATGCACAAAGTAATTAGAGAATTTCGAAAAGGCTGATACGGTGAATTTTGACGGATACGCATCAAATTCGTCGCGCTCACGCAACCAATTTGAATTTTGTCAAAGTCCACACGTCCAAGAAGTCAATACGTACCTTTCGATGCGTTAGGTTCGCGACTACATTGTCCGGATTAGCGGGACGCACGTCGTATTGGAGGAATTTTTGAATTTTTGAAAACAGTTTCAATGTGTTTTTGGTCTACTTCGAAGAGGTTTTATTCCATGAATATGTGAAGTTAATGAAAACTAAAAGAAAGGATTTTCTGCTATACATGTTGTCAATAAACTCCTTTAAATTGATTTTCAAAATTATGCATGGTTTGGAAGATAATTTGATACAAAGTGGTGTCATTGAACTGTTTTTCGTGTTCTGTTGTTCGATGTTTTTCCTTAACTTCGAGTCGATGCATCGGGCAACATGGTGCATCTAGATATGAAGAGTTTGAAGGAAATTAAAGATATATATATAAACTTCATACCAGAGAAAGAAGATCGTAAAACGATCGAGTGATCGTCGAGAAGCATTGCCATGAAGTCGACCTCCTGACCGCGGCTGCTGCAGTCCTTGCTCTGTTCGTGCGCCATGCGTGCGAGGTTCAGCCTTCCCTACCATGGCTAATAGACTAGTCAAATTACACGACTACACTATCCGTGCTAAAATTCCTAGTCGATATGCATGTCAAAACTTAACCATGACTAGGGCCATATATATATAGTATTAGGCAATTATAAATATAATCATATATATACAAAATTATATTTAAATCTATTTGACTGTATAGCATCCCAAAATAAATCTATAATAATTATACTATCATGGCAACCTAACATGGCTTCCTACCAGGTGGGGTTGGCTAGGTTAGGGTCCAAATATATTTTCTAATTTAATCGAACTCTAAGAGTCAACCAATAAATCTCTTGTGCCATTCATAAATAAATAGCACATGGAGACTCGATTGAGTGGCCCACCCTTGGCATGTGCATCGTAGGCTCAAAGTGGGTCAAAATCATATATTGGGTCAAATAGTTTTGATCAATGTCGAGTCATGAACTCAAATTGGAAGTTAGGTCTAGAATTACGTTAAATAATCAAATGGCTTAATTTGATCCCAAGTTGTGCGAAGTCAAAAGAATGTTAGGGGACAAGTTTGGATGGGACATGATATATAAAATTGAAGGTCATCATATCTACTACAAAACTCATGAAGGATGTTTCGAGAGATGTGCATGTCTTGTGCTCCAAAAATCAAAGACACGTACATATATATTTCTAATTAAATATATAATATAACCTAATAATTAGAAATACTATAAAATAAAATAAAAAATAATTCCCAAAAATTAGGGTCCTCACAGGAACTGCTAGAGGAGATGTGCTCGTTCCATCTTGACTGGATATATTTTTCAGATGATTGCTCAAAGGATCCGTGTCCTACCTACTACGGATCAGAGGAGGGGATAGCTACCTTGGGTCTAGATGCTCAGGAGTTACCGAGAGACCTAGTTTTAGTTGGATTGTTTTAGATTCTCTGTTTGAACTTGACTTGTAATAATTGGAGATTTTGTTATTTAAATCTGAGACATGTATTTGAATTTGGATATTATTTAGTAGTTGTTTTTGATGTTTTGTCTTTATAGTTATTTAGACTTCTTTGATATCTTATCGTGCTTTAGATTGTGATTGAGTATTTACCAATATTATTATACTTGTCCTCCATTCATAGTGAGATCTATGACAGGTACATTATATCATTGTGAGAGTTTGATAGTTAGCGACTTAGAACAGTGTAACCCCTATTTTCGGAATTTTTGATAATATATTTTTATTTATTTATTTGAATTAAATGGTGACATTTTTAGAGTTTTATAAATAATTATTTAGTTAATCATTACGGCAGATGATTTTAGCCATGGTTGAGTTTTGGGGTACAAGGTGACTAGAAATCATGGCACGGATAGTGCAATGGCATGTTTTGACTAGAGTATTAGTCCTGGTAGGGAAGGCCGAGCCATAGTGATGTCCTAACTAGAAAAACCAGGCCAAGTTGTGGATTAACCTATACCGACGATTTATTTATTTATAAATTGTATTATTGAGTTTTAGGGAAACCGGTTATACCATTTTAGTCCGGACTGAACCCGAACTGAGCCCAAGCCCATGTAGTCATGCGGCATGTCCAATGACATTCGTGTTGATGAAATTTTGGGTATGAGGGTGTTACATTCGTGTTAATGATTTAATAAATATTTTCTAAAATATTCGTTAATTAAATAGTATAAATATCATCATTGTAGAAAAGGGTCCTGGTACATTTTAGGATTTTTAGACTGTGCAATATGGTATATATACCATTATTGATTTATTGAAATTATTATTATTATTATATAACAATATTTTATTATTGGTTATATTATTATTATTATTATCTAATAAAGGTATAATATATATAGATTATATATTATTATATTTTGTATGTGAATATTTGTTGAAGAAGTATATATATATATGCATATATAGATAAATATACGTATATATGTGTATATGTATATACGCGTATACGTGTATATAGATAAATATATGTGTATATATATTATATTATATATGTGTGTAAGTGTATATATATATAAATATATATATTGTATATATATGTGTAGATGTATACGTATAAAAAAATATAAATAAGGGTGTATACGCGCGTGTATATACATATATATAAATATATATAAGTGCATGTGTATGTATGTATGTATATATATATATTTTTTTATATATACATATATATAAATATACATACATACATATACGCGCGTGTATATATGTATGTATGTATGTATGTATGTGTGTGTGTATACGTATGTATATATATATATATACACGCGCGTATATATATATATATATATATATATATATATATATATATATATATATATATATATATATATATAAAATAAAATATATATATATATATATATATATATATATATATATATATATATATATATATATATATATATATTTTATTTTATATATATATATATATATATATATATAAATAAAATATATATATATATATATATATATATATATATATATATATATATATATATATATATATATATATACACATATATAAAAAAAAAAATATATATATATATATACACATATGAGGATTTGTATATATATATATATATATATATATATATATATATATATATATATATATATATATATATATATATATATATATATATATATATAAACAAATAGGGAAGTAAAAAAAAAAATACATGAGTATTTGTATAAACAAATAGGGAAGTAAAACCCAGCCCAGCCGAATACAGAACAGTGGGCCCATCCCAGACATCCCAAATCCTAGCTGAAAAACCGAGCCTTTTCTCTGTGTACATAAACTCCACACAGGCAGGCCGAACCCGACTAATCGGTAACGACAGCTCGTATATGTATATTCTCATAGAGAGAGAGATCGAGGAGTTTTTTTTCCCTAAAACCCTAAACTCCTCGCCCGACCCCAGGCCCAGGCGCTGCCCAGGCGGCCGTGAGGCGCCGCAGCCACTGCCGGCGGCGGACGGCCGCGAGCGTGCAAGCCGCGCGCGTGCGGACATCGGAAACAAGGCAGCATCAGCGGCCGAAATCGGGTATTTTCGAGGTAAATTTCTTCCACCTCGTTCAACTATTTTTCGATTTACAAGATCCTACGCGTAGACAACATATAGGGCTAGAAACCCCTTTAATTAGTTTGGATTAAGAAGTTGTGGATCGCTCGAAAAATTGAGCCAAAGATCGACGAAAACAGCGTTGATATGCGCTGTTTATAACAGTTTCGAGGCTGATTTGTAAGGCAATTCTTAGCCGAACCATCGACAGTTTTGAAAATCTATTTGAAGGCAGTCCTAGACAATATATAGCGCTTCCCAACCCTTTTTGTGGATTTGGAAATCATCGACTACGTATCGAAAAATCCGATCCCGAAGTTCCCCAAAAATCTGTTTTAAAAATCATAAAATCCTTCGATACGATGTACGTCCCGCCATTTCGGGCAACGTGGTCGCGAACCGAAAGCATCAAAAGGTGCGTATCGGCTTCGTGGTCGTGTGGGCTTTGACGGAATTCAAATTGGTCGCGTGTGCGTGACGAATTTGATGCGTATCCGTCGAAATTCACCGTATCGTGCACTTTGTAAATTCTCTAATTACTTTGTGCACGCTCGTCAGATCGAGACGAAACTTATGCCAGTAGGACCGTATCATTTTTCTGGTCCTGTATGCCAAGTTTGGTCCAATTCTGAGACAGTTGAATCGTACGTCGTTTTGCTGGCCCTACGGTCCCACTCGACGGGCGATTTTGTGCACGGCCAGCCGAAATCCAACTTTGGACATACAGTTGGGTTCGTATCGAAAAACCGTATCCGTAGACATGTAGTTTGACGAATTTAGAGACCGTTGACTCTGGCATATTTTTCGGTGCAAAGCGGGTCCAACGGCGGACATCGTTTTTGCCCGAAATTATCGTTTTGCCCCTGTGTTCAGAATTGAACTTAAGGACAGGCAATCCTAGATAATTTGACTATTCTAAAAACATTGGTAATGTTTATTTCAGCTTTCGGGGACTCTTGTACGGGTTTTGACTATTGTGGCACATTGAGTAGTTCAGATTGTCGGTTTCACCAGCAAAGGACCACAGTCAAGTACAGTTTATTGTCTGTATTTCGATATTGATTTTTACTATATTTCATTGGTTGGCCATTGGTTATGTGATTATTTTCTATTATAAATTGTTGAGTCGGGAATGAGAAGTACCAAGGATGTGTGATCTGACCTTAGACCGTGTAGATCGTGTAGACCGTGTTTATTATTGTATTTATTTCTTATAGACAGTATAGACAGTAATTTATTTATTGTAAAGTAGACAGTGTAGATAATGATTTATTTATTGCAAAGTAGACAGTGTAGATCGTGATTACTATTACATTTAAACTGTGTAGTTCGTGATTATTATTTTGTAGAGAGTGTTTCTTTATTGCAATATTTTCTGTAGACTGTGTAACTGTAGACCGTGTAACAGTAGACCGTGTAATTGTAGACCGTGTAACTTTAGATCGTGTAGACTGTGTCGCATAATTGTCCCGAGACCGATCACATATCAAAGGTACTTCTAACAGTTGGGGAAAGTATTTTGCGTCTATTTATTGCTATTGGTTTTCCGTCTTTATTGTTTATTTTCAAAACTCATGATTGATGTCTAACCTTTGTTTTATAGTCATTTTCTTTATTTGAAATTGTATTCAGTGAATTGTGCTCGTTCCATTCCTGACTGGAAACCAACATTTTCAGGTTAGCCGTGGATTCACTTAGCTTGGGGAGTGACGGGAATACTTGCAGACAAAGCCTAGAGACTAGCTAGATAGTTGAGTTGTAGTCATTCATTTATTTGTACAAGTTTATATTTTCCCCGCAAATCTAAAACTTATGAATATTGTAAGTTAAATTAATTATGTGAATGAGCATTATTTATGATTTTGATCTTCATGGCCGTGACAGCGTTCTACCGCCGACACTGCGGTGTAGGCTGGCTTGGACATGTCTCTTATCCATAAAAAAAAGGATACGGGTCATGACAAGTTTTTGTGGTAGCCCATACAGGTCCGTCTTCGCAAATCAAGCGAACTCATGATAGTACTTAAGTTAGTCGTACTATTGCGAGCCTGCGACTAGAAATGCTCATTCACGAATTAGAAATTAATTTAATTTACGAGAATGACTAGGACTAGGAGTCCCTTATACAAATTTACCGATAGGTAGTCTAGGCCATGCAATGTCGATAAGGAGTTATTAATTTTGATAGTTATCATATTCCCATAGGTACACTAGTATCTCTTGATATGACGATGTAATCTAATTTGGATAGATTATTCCCTTGGTAAGGCAAGGCTTCATAGAATTAATGATCTAACCTTGATAAATGGTACAATTCTTTCTCCTTGCCCTTTGGATATCATCCTCACATCTTAGTCAAATTGCCTATTTAGTTCCTATTTTTGCCCTAAGAATTGTTATTTTTATGTTATCCATAGATGAACCTCAAGTTAGTTTCGATTCAAGTTTTTCCTCAAAGGCTTGAATATACATGGAATAGTTAGAATATTTGTATTTCTTTTGTCCTTAGTTATTTCTCCCTGTTCAATCCTTTATTTTAAGGATTGTGACTGATAGGACAAATGTTTACGCTTTATTTCATAGTCAACTTGTTTTAATCTATAGAAGCCCATGAAGTTTTACAGATATAGTTAAAAGAATATTAGTTGACTCATAATGGCAGGACAGCAGCGCACTGTCGCCATTTATTTGAATTATGGAGACTATGGACTCACTGCAGCCAGCAGCGCACTGGCGAGACACGACCCTAGAGTTAAAATTTTTAAGGAAATTATAGCACTACACCAAAAGGGTGATTTGCCAACGACTATAAGCGTTAGGAAAAATATTACTAACGGTTTTTTACCGTTGGTAGCACGGCGTAGGGAATATTTTCCAACGGTTTTTTACTGTTAGGAAAATGAATTTACTAACTGTAAAAAACTGTTGGGAAACTCACTTTCCTAACGTTGTTCTACCGTTAGTAAAAAAATATCCCAACGGTCAAAAATCGTTGCTAAAGTAAGTTCCCTAACAGTGAAACACTGTTGGAAATTTTACTTTCCTAACAGTAGAAAACCGTTAGAAATATAGACTTTCTCATGGTAAAGCCCTGTTAGGAATTAAAAGTGCTAACGGTGAAAAACCGTTAGAAAATAAATTTTCTACAATATAAAATTGCTACAGGGAGATTTGTTTATATTGCAAAAAACCTGTAATTCATTCCAGATTACCAACCATATTGTATACATCATCAAATAAGAACAATTTCAATTAACATATTCCAGATTACCAGATTACCATATGGTATACAATATGGTATACAATTTCCCACATTTATACAATATTGTATACAAAAAAACTATCACAAATCTGGAATATTGTATACAAAAAAACATATTCCAGATTACCAGATATACCAATCTGGAATATTGTATACAAAAAAACTATCACAGATTACCATATTGTATACCATATTGTATACATCATTAAATAAGAACATATTCCAGATTTCCAACCACATTTATCACAAAAAATTTAAGCTCAATATATAACTTGATGAAAGTACTTAAACATTAAGCAAATCTAAATAACATAAAGTTCAATCAAGTTTGGAACAACTAGATCAAATGTAAAAAACAAAAGGCTACATATTCCGTGTGCGATACTTTGGCCAAATTACAAAGCCTCCATCAGCTATATCACAAAGTTTGTAATTGCCATTTTGTGGACCATCAAAAATCAGTGCTTCTGGATCTATTACCTCCGTCACCCAAACAACATTCTCCACCTCTTGTAAGACCTCCCTCTGATGACACATGGCACATGTTGCGAGATATCCCTTTGCCACCTCTTCCTTCAAATCTCGTGAAAGTAACATCACATACTCTTTTCCTTTGGAAGACGATCCAACATTGTTGGACGGAACGACAGGGCTAGCAACATTGACATCATGGGTTTCAGGACCAACTGGAGTGTGCTCTGTGTTGGAGGCAACTTCAGTCCTTGGTGTGCCATTGCCTTCGAATTGGTTCTGTTGCATATTCGTATTCTGCATCATATTCTGTTGCTGTATATTCATAAAGGCAGAAGCAATAGCTTCAGTCACTTGGTTTTGTAATTCCATTTTCCACAAACGATGGTCTTCGAAGTCTTTTTGTTTGGTTACTACTCTCGTAACTTGTGTCATTTTTACTTGCTTTACAGATACGGTTGAGCTTATTGCACGACAATAACTCTTCTTCTTCTCAGACCCATAAACTTCAGCAATAGGATCACTTTCAAAGTCTTCTAAGCTTGCGATACCATCGCTACCATTAAGACTTGCTTGTAATTTTTGCCTCTCTTCCGCTGCTTCAATTAGATCCTGCATTTCCATTATTACAAAGCAACATTCAATCCAAATTATATATCACATGCTAAATAATATATAAAAAGAAATGTTATGCCAATGAATGAATGAACAGAATATATTACATTCAGCATTTTTCATAAAGAGAGACAGTATAAAGAGAGACAGTATTTCTCAACATATTACATTCAGTATTTTTCATAAAGAGAGACAGTATAAAGAGAGACAGAAAATATTACATTCAGCATTTCTCAACATATTCTCTACTAATGCATTTTTCATAAAGAGAGACACTATAAACGTAGAAAGGTTAAACACAGTTCAAGAAAGTTTTTTTTTAAAGGGTCTGCAAATATTTTTGATATAAGCAGCTGAGTGGAAGAAAAAACACAGTTAAACCAGCTAGACATTCACGTATCTAATTACCTGTTCCACACAAATGATTCAAGTGCAAGTTCTAAATTCAACATGCCATGAGAGATAAATACCATCACAAGAAAGCACAGAGAATACTGATCACATGGAAGCAATTTAGACGTAGTGAACAAACTAGTTATTACTAAGCAGAAAATAAGAAATAACAAATCAAGCAGAATTTGCATATATTGTATACAGGTCTATCAAAGGAACATGCAAACATCATGATCTCAATTTCCAAGCTGAGATTAGTTACTGTACTTGTCTACTAAGAGAACTATTGTCCTTACAACCATGTGGTGCCTACCAAAAAAACTAAAAGATGCGTAGACCCTATCATCATAATTGAATGACAAAGATTTGGGACGACAAAATTTACAAGATCCACATCCTATCACATTCAATCACATTTGGCTTTCTTTGGTGCATGGCCTACCACATGCATCATATATGTCGAAGAAGGGTCCTACTATTGACAGCCATTTGATCAGATGTCTGAATACAACTGGCTGTGAAATAGTACCAAATTATTATCAAATGGTTGGCCCATGTTCCCAAATGTTAGATTTCAGATACTGATGTAAGTAAGAGCATTAGAATAATCATCAGAGAACCACATAAACCTCACAAGAAAGCACAGAGAATACTGATCACATTAGAATAATCATAGACTGGTAGTGATCTTTTTCCAATATATAACCTAGCAGCTTAAGTGACAATGTACGCATTAGCAACAAAACTATTGGACAGGAGTCTGCTCACACAGACAGAGTTGATTCACCTATGAAACTCCAAAAAGAATATTCAAATAGGATTTTCAACCCAAAGTGCCCAAGACATGTTCCTGGATTATCAAATAAAGCTACAGAATCACCACCTCATGGTGTGAGTCCACACTCAAAGGTAAGGCAGTTGCATGGGCTACACCAAGGCTGCAAAGAAAGGTTGACTTTCTTCATAGAAACAGTGGCAAGAAAGAAACATTCATTAAAAGGTAAAATTTAAGGGCCATTTTTCAGTTTTCAGTCAAATTTATTGTTCAATGCTATAACTGCTTATGTTGCTTGCAGTTCCAGGTCTTTGCATAGCCCTTAAAAGAATCAGCTCTTAAAAGTAGCAGAGAAATTTACCTGTTGGCACTTGACAATAGATGTCAGGGTCAGAAAATGGATGGGGGACTGCTAGTTTAGGACATACATAGAAGCAAAAGGAATTGGAAAGGGAAAGGTTATTGCTTCTTTCCAATTCTCTAGTATTAAGTAATAAATATGTATCTAAGTCGGCTTCGAATTTCAAAGAAAGGTTAGATGTAAGCCGAGACGGCCGTCTCGGGACCTAACAGTCTAAGTACGAGTTACCTAGGACATCTCAGTAATTCTCCTCTACTGCTTTTGTGTTGACACTGTCAACTAGCTCTGCTATGTAATTACTCTGCACAATTACAAATTGGAAACTTATGCCGTGAATCAAACAGGGAACACTTGCATACAAGCTAGAGAAATATCATGACCTAGGACATCTCAGTAATTCTATAAGGATCCTAACAGTCCCATTTGAAGCATGTTTCAGATGCTACTCTCTCGAGTAACAATACCAGTACAAGGAAACTATAGTTCTGATGTGCTCCTTTTTTTTTTCGAATCTGTGCATCATTTTACCACCTCCATGTATATAGTCTTAATAAAACTGCATATAACAACTAGATAAGGCATAAAAGATTATAACCCACTTAACAATCAAGGAAAGATACCATATATATGCAGGGGTTTGCCGATACCGATACTCATAGAAATGGTCCGATACCGATACTGCGAACCTTGGTAAGACATGCTTGTGGTTTGTAAATAGGATCTTATGTAAGTGGCATGGTTCAACATAACAAGATCCAAAATAATTGAAATCCTAAAGAAAACAATTCATAGTTTAGAGGAATAATAGAACATTGACAAGTGATGCTTGTACACTAGCAAAATAGCCTTATTGTAGCATGCAAGTTAAGCAATACAACTCCAGAAAATGAAATCAATCTTTTCTGTATAAATTTACCAGTTTTGCCTAAATTAGCAGACAAGTAATATCATGTAAGTGACAATATGAATCAGATACAACTTTGGTGGGATATAAACAAAAATATGAACAACTTGTCAAAATACTGAAACTATGTATTTGCAAGCTAAAGGTTATAACAAAAAAATTACTCTCATATAAGCTTAGCCTGAGATGTGAGTATCAAGTGAGGGAGAGAGTGTTAGCTTAGGTGTGTTATATGTGTCTAGTGGAGGGAGTAAACCTGCATCATAGGAGTGAGGGGTATCCTATTGTGTCTTGAGGAAAACTAAAGGGCTTGGCAGCAGGGGACCTCCCCCATGCTCGAGCCCAGCTTGGCCAGGTAAGACATTGCCCATGGTAAGCCATTGGTTTAGTATGGCTTTGACCTTTGTATCAGTACTGTGGGTGTCTTAGGTTCAGTCAGGTATAGGAGGGTATCCTCCAAGTAATAATAAGGGTATCAGTTTAAAGAAATTATTGTGGGAGAGTTGTATACATAGGATATGTATTAGGGAGTTGTGAATGTCAATTTTAGGCTTTTACAGTTGGCTCCACTGCAACTGCACAGTAGTGTGAGGGCATTTGGACCCTGCACACAGAGAGGGAGTTAGCCCTTTTTGCTGTGATCAGGTAGGTTACAGTATGTATCAGAGGTATTGGGGTGTTAGTATCAGTTATTGTCATAGGTGGTGTTCAGACAAGAGAAAGAAGATGAGCTTGTTGTATCAGTCACAATGACTGATACAGATAATAGGTTATTTGCTAACAAAGGCATTAATATTATAACAACCATAATAAAGCATACTAATTTCTTTTGTCAAGATATTAAGATTCAATTTATCATTCCTTTTTATATTCATCAATGCCTGTACATGATTAATGGTTACATTCTATAGTGGTTTATTCATTGATTTCTTAGTATATTTTACAACCTTTTAGGACCTATATACTAGACTTGAATCTGGTTTGGAGCAGCAGATTGTTCTTCCCCGTAATTCATATCTGCAGGTTTTGTTTGATCATTTTGTAATATCTTGTTCATAACTTCTTTATGTAAATACAATTATCCTATGGTTATGTAATATGCTATTTTAATTTTGTAGGACTATTATGCAGCTCTAGCAAAGTATCTAAGAGTAGGGCCACCATTATATTTTGTTGTCAAAGGCTTCAACTACAGGTATAGTTGGCTCGAGTAGTAGTGGCATAGACTATACAAGTCTAATGTTCTTCTTGAATCTGGGAATTGAGAGGGTGAGCTAAGAATTTGTCTTTTTTCTGTATTTGATATGGTTTCAGGTTCATGTTAGAACAACTTCAATGAATTATAAACCTAATAATTCTAGCAATCTGTTTTCTTTTTTCCACATTTCTCTGTATCTTGCCATATTTAATTGTCAATTGGACCTCCGTTTCATCTCCATACACATCCAAGTCCTATTCAAGTCTCATGTATCAGATATGCATCCAACATGAATTCTGAATTTTGTTTTTTTATGATGGAAATCATTTTGGCCTATATTCTGAAGTGTTGCATCCAGCTGGAATTCTGTAGTTTGTTTTCTTATGATGGAAATCATTTTGGCTTATATTCTGAAGTGTTGCTTTATGATGGACAGTTGGTTGGTGTTATACTATATGTGCTGATTTCCTCAATCATTTTGTTTACAGTTTGGAATCAGAGCAAACAAATCAATTATGCTCCATCAGCCATTGTAATACCAACTCTCTCTTAAACGAGGTAATAATTCTGATCTGTAGTCTTAAGATTCTACTCCTACATCAAAGGCATGGCTACATTCTCTTATGAGCATTGTAAATGGACAATATTCCTACCTACAATCAGTAATTTTGTCATTTTTAGGACATATTTAACAACGCATACGTGTTCTTAGCTGTATGACTTAGTATTTTCCTTGATGCAGATTACAAGAGCATCATTAATATCAGAGTCAAGTTACATTGCAAAGCCAGCTGCTTCATGGCTCGACGACTTCCTTGTATGGTTGTCTCCAGATGCATTTAGTTGTTGTCGCAAGTTTGTGAATGAGAGCTATTGTCCTCCTAATGATCAGGTTAGGAATATCGCGACACTATTATATTAGATATTTGTAAGTCTGCTTCTTGCTTTCCTTGTATGACATGCTATGATGTATCAGTCAATTTTAGGCTTTTGCAGTTGGCTCTACCCATGATTTTCTGTTAGTTTCACATATTATAAATCGCTATACTAGAGGATGAAGAAAACAGAGGTCGCTATACTAGAGGATGATGTCAGTGTCAAAATCTGTAAGCCTCCAAGTGACAGCCACCCATTAAGTAGAAATTTTGAACTCCACGAAGATGATGTCAGTGTCAAAAAGAAAACAGAGGCCGCTATAATAGAGGATGAAGAAAAAAGAAGGTAACATTCGTGAACACCCTATGATGAACATGTGCTTAGATATGCTTACAGAGACTTCATATGAATGAGTCTCCCAAGCTCAGGTGCTAGAGTACCCTTAAGACAAATATTTTTCAAATTCCTGCAATGAATTAAAATATTACAGAGACTTACATATTTTTCCTTTGCACAAGGAAGCACCTCCCCAGTTTTTCTTTTTGTGTGTGCCCTTTTCCAAGCCGCTACCCGTGAAAGCTTTTATGTTGGATTTTCCTTTGCCTACATGCACAATCATGATTAATGAGATATAATGTACTTAATATTTAATTATTATTTGTGAAAAAACAAGCTACATACCATTTCTTCGTACACTCTACTATAAGGTTTCCGTCCCAAAGTGTGAGTGATAGAATTTTTGGCCTTATATATTTTCAGCATTCTTCTTTCATTGCTCCTTCTTTTTATCACTATATTCAATGCCTACAAACTTCTTCCACCAAATTTTATCAATATCATCGGGACAGTTATCAAGGGCAACACGTTTGGGTATAGATTGTCCATTAATTTTAAGATATCTTGTACGCAACGTGGACTTGACTGTTCTAAAATACTGCGAAAATTTCTTTTCCAGTATAGCTCGAGAAATCTTGGGGTCCACATTCAACTCAAACTCTTTCTGTCAGAACAACACAACAAAATAAAAATATAAAATAAGGTTCAAAAACATTTTTTTTAAAAAGTTCAAATGTATACAAACAAGTTGAATGTGTAACATACCATGAGCCCATTCCATAGATTATCCTTGTAGAAGTCATCTACTTTCCTCCACTCTTCATACCCAACTGGGATTAGAGCACGAATTAGGGCACCACAACGAGAACTCCATTTAGCTGCATCTTTACCCTTAGCACCCTCTAAATCAACAATTATTGAGTATTTTTTGCCATTTGGTGGGGGTGGAGCATCTGTCTCTTGTATGTTTTTTGTACCTACGGATTCACTAGCACTAGGATTGGATGACATTTCAACAAAGAACTGCACAAAACATTAAGAACCATGTGAGTATAGAATAAAGTGGACTACAGAATAAAGTGGATATAGTAGATATAGTAAATTAAAATTAGGTTCCAGTATAATGGCCAGAACATTGATGCATATATCCAAATGATGCATATATCCAAATTACAGGTTCCAGTACATTGATGCATATATCCAAATGATACATAGAATAAAGTGAATAAAATGGAGTACACTGATGCATATATCCAAATTCCAGGTTCCAGGTTCCAATACATTGATGCATATATCCAAATGATGCATAGAATAAAGTGAATAAAATGGAGTACACTGATGCATATATCCAAATTCCAGGTTCCAGTATATATAGTAAATTACAATTAGGTTCCAGTATAATGGACATAAGCTAGGTTCCAGGTTCAAAAAGATTTATATAACAGAAGAAGCAATATAAATCAAAATAAAAATTTACCTGGCACTTCCATCTTTGCTAACTTGATTTTGATCAGGATCCAGTATATATAGTAAATCAAAATGAATGAATTTGTGCTGCTGAATTTGATTGAATTCAAAGATTGAATTCAAAAACTTGATTTTCGATCAACTTGGCAAGAAGGGCCAGATCTTTGTGCTGCTGAATTTGATTGATTTTCGATCAAAATAAAAATTTACCTGGCACTTCCATCTTTGCTAACTTGATTTTCGATCAACTTGCCAGATCTTCATGTGCTTAGTTGTGCTGCTGAATTTGAACAAAAACTTTCAAGTGACTGTGCAGTAGTAATTAGAGTAGCCACCTGACCACTGTGCAGTAGGCATGTAGGAGGAGAGCTTTTCATGTGTACATAGATTCATTTGAAGGTATGTATGTCTAGAGGGTTATACAGAGTGTTAGAGAGCATCAAGCAAGGTAGCAGGCATACAGTTGCTTGCCGTGGCTTGCATGGCAGAGGTAATGCAGAGCAGCAGTAGGCCATATGGCTCATTACTTTGGGCCATAGGTTTTTTAGCTCAGAGTTTGAGTTTAGCTGAGAGATTGGGTTTGGTTTTAGTAGTATCCTAGAGTTGTACAGTCGAGTATCCCAGTTTAAGGAAAATTTGAGGTATGTGTTTAGTGATGGTTAGTGAGTAAGTCAGTTAAGGGTAAAGAGTGTTTGAGAGAGAAGTGAGATATTGAGTTAGTTGTATTTTTAGTAGCAGTTAGTGGATGTATTGTGGTGTCCTTGAGTTTGAGTGTTAAAGATACATGGTTAGAATGTTTGTTTAGAGTGAGGAATGTGAAGTATGAGAGGATGTGTCGGGTTCAATTTAAATTAAGGAAAGGTAAGGGAAGGGTGAGCAACCTTGAGTGTTGGCCAAAGCAAACTCTACATTAGTTATGAATGTTGTTACATTACATGCTATGGCTTTGCCACATGCTTGCTGCTGTAAGTACATATGTTGCACTGCTGCAAAGACCAAGATTTGGCCAAAGCAAGGTGCCAAATGCCCTGCCAACATGGCCCTAAACAAAGGATAGGATCCCCTGCTCATAGGGTACTGATATTTACTTTTATAGTTCCTGTATGACCTGTGGTCTCCTATACCAGCCTAGATGGCTCTAAATCCAGAAATTGTTCTAACTAATGAACTAGGGTAATATGTACAGGCATAGGGATTTTTCAGTGGCTGAACAATTGATAGCAATGGCCTATATTGACAATGTAGTGAACTAAATTTGACTGGTTACTTATAGCAAATCCTTTTTTAATTATTTATATAGGTTTCTGCTTTGAAGTAAGCATTATCATGGATTTATGAATAGTAGCCAGAAGCTACTACAATGGTAGAGTCTCTTTGGTAGAAATCTTGGCTTCAATCCCACCTGCACTAAAATAAAATTTAATCTTATGGGAGTATTCTTGGAAATCTATTAGATTTGGTACTGGTGGTGGCAGGGACTATCTATTTAATATCTGAATATTTTGCCAACTTGGAAGAAGAGGGTGTGAGAACCCTCGACAGTAAATAATTGCATTTTGTCCCCTTTTGGCTATGAGAACTTCTCAATATCAAATAATTGCATTTTTGCAAGAAAATAAATTTCTTCATATTCATCAAAGGATAAATTTTTTTTTATACTTCAGATATAATCCCAGAAGTTTTCCCAAAGATCTATTATATCCATAGGCCATACCTCTATTTAACAATATCAATTTTGAAACAACAATATGTATTGTAATTTGGTTGACAATACCAGTGCCAAACATATTGACAGAAAAACCAATAGAGGAGAAAAAAGAAGAAGAGAATTGCAGGCTAAAGATTGGACAATATTGAAAAGGAAACTGGAAATGAGAACTTTAGTACAATATATTAATATTAGTTGAACAAGAGAATATGAAGGCTGAGCCAAAATGGACAGCACAATACGTGACTGATAACCCATAGGATTGATAACCCATAGGACAACACAATATGAAGGCTGAGCCAAAATAGACAGCACAAAGAGGATGTAGTGAACTGATCAGAGATGCAGGGCATCCTATTGAACTAAACGTATACCAGAAATATGTGGATAACCCAAATCGGCACCTGTACTTACCCCTCATATACCTGATACGTTAGTGTATCCAGGATATCAGTCCTGATATTCTATACTGTTCTTGTTGGCAACTAATACTTGGTTTACAACTAATCTATCATGGGAAAATTGATACTTGGTATACATTTAATTCTACCTCAGAGCTGGTCTGATTCCCTATCAGTTGGTGCAAGGGAACGGTTCACCTATCAGTATCCCTTGGATACTAGAAATCCTCCTCTAATAATATATATCTAGACATGGCCATTTGCCTATTAACATGAAATCATCATCCCTGTCTCTGTTGTAACAGAGTGAGGTTGTAAGAAACACCAGCACTGAAAATAGCAAAAGATACATAAATAAGAAACAAATCCCAAAATGGTGTACACACAGGTTAATGTAAAATAGCAGTAAGCAGCAGTAGAAGTTGCAGTAAGCAACAAAGAAGCAACAAAATATTTGTTCAAACATGAGCCCTACCCACATGCTCCACAGAGTTGAGATACCCACAAATCTGAGTATTTCCAATAAATTAATCATCCCTTCTTATGCTTTAAGATGGCAACTTTAAAAAGTTAGCCTTCACAAAAAAATCATCATTAAATAAAAACAAGTAACATAACAACAACCATTGTTTTCAAAATATTGAATCTATTTGGGTTCAATACATTTTAATAGTGGTGCCAAGTTCGGTTGCTCTTTCAAAATGGATTGGAAGCTTGTTGGTATAGCGTAATCATCGATACCATCAGTCATACGCTTTGGGGAATGTAGAATAATAGACCAATCAGAATTTTGTGCATCTCTTACATAAAAAACTTGACTCGCTTCGGATGAAAGAATGGCGGGCTCATCATATTCCCCATCAGCACTCTTGATCTTCTTTAAATTTACCATCAACACGTTAGAGTCTGGACAAATCTTACAACCATTGGTCTTGTCACCGATATTGACCCAATCACAATAGAAAACTACGTGTTGGAATTCATAATAATCAACCTCTATAATCTCTTTGATAATACCATACCAAGTAATGTCATCATCCGTAGGGTTCATATCTTTTGCACTTGCGACAAATGTGGTGATTGCATCCATACAAACACCGCTATCTTGTGTCGAAAGAGTGTCATTATAGTGCTGGGGAGCGAATACATAACCATTCACCCTATACTTGATATGAGTTTTGGCTTCCCACTTTGGTCCACTAACATACCGCCACAATAATGAATCCATGCATTTTTCTTCTAGCAGCTGTTAATAGAAGCCACACGCAAATACATTAATCAATGCCACATTAAAATAACTAAAATTATGCTTTACAATTAAAGATTACACACCTTTTTGTGTAACCAATCAATAAATTCAGATTGTATTACCACTTCTGTCTTTGTGGTAGCTCTTCTTTTACCACGATGACCATCTTCCAAGGATGAGCGATACACACTACAAATTTAAAATACTTATTGTATAAACAAAAAAAATACATATTATGTAGTTTAAAATTAATATGAAAGAATATCACACCTGTAATATTCATCTCGTTCTGGTATATTTATCCTAAAGAGTATCCATCTTCGAATTTGTATGCGATGTACACCAGATAACTTGATAGTTTTACCCTCAAAAATGGAGCGCTCGTACATATCATCACCATTTTCATCTAAAAAGAGTGCTTGACTAGAACTATGATTACCATCACGTGGATTTGGCATATATTCCATAGCATATCTAACAGATTCTGAAACAAGATATGCCTCAGAGATTGATCCTTCTACGTAACGTTTGTTGCTTGGTATGTTTTTGCACTCCTTCATAGCCCTTATATCAACATAAAACGCACACTTGTTAAAACAAAAAATTATAGTGTTAATAAATTAGCAAAGAAACAATAATATATAGATGAATATCTCACCTTTCAAATGGATACATCCATATATATCTCGTAGGTCCACAAAGTAGAGCTTGGTCAGCTAGATGTACCGTTAGGTGGATACTTATATCGAAGAAGTGCGATGAAAAATAATGTGCCAACACACATAATGCCTCAGCAATCATATCTTTGGCAGCTTGGACATGCTCTCGAACTAAGACCTTCGAGCACAGTATGTTAAAGTACAAGCTTACTTGCAAAATGGCTCGTTTCAAGTCACGAAACTTTGTATATGCATGTTCAACCATAATGGGAAGCAAATATTGGATAATGACATGATAGTCATATGACTTCTTAATATGCAAACTTGGTGGTTGGATACTTACAAGACTGCTCAAATTAGTTGCAAGGCATGACGGGAGCTTTATGTGTTTTAAAACTTGACAAAATTATATTTTTTGAGACTTATCCAATGCATACTTAGAAGATTGCTTTCCCCTGTCAAACATCAAATTAATAAGAAGTTCCGCCATATTTTTTCAGTATGCATCACATCAATAGTATGTCGTACTTTGTGACTACCCCAGTACTCTAAATAAAAAAGAATCGACTTCTTGTACCACGCCGGTCTTCCTTCGTTGTCATCCTCATCTGCAATGCAATGTTCACTATCATCCACCTCAACTGCCATTTGCTTCTTGCTAGTAGCTTTCACTAATTTACCTGGTACATATTGGATACGATCCAGCCTTTCCAAAAGGGATGGTCCTGTCAATCGTGTTGGAGGTTCTTTGTGCTCTACATCTTTATACCATCCATGTTTCACTGCCCTATATGGATGTCTATCCTTCAAAAATCTTCTATACTTTATGTAAACATTCTTATTACCAATGAGCTCAGACTCGGTCTCAATAGCACAAATAGGACATGCTTTATAACCATGAGTCACACAACCAGATAAGTTACCATTTGCCGGAAAATCATGGATTCCCCATAATAGCATTGCTCTCAAAGTGAAGAGTTCCCCTTGTCCATGTCAAACGCAGACACTCCTTCCGTCCAAAGTTGCTTCAACTCATCTACAAGAGGTTCCAAGTATACATTAATGTCTTGATTCGGTACTTTTGGCCCCGGAATTAACAAACACATCATTTGGAATTGTGATTTCATGCATAACGAGGGGGAAAGGTTATAAGGAATCATGTATACGGGCCAACAACTGTATCCACTAGATAGCACTCCATGTGGATTGAACCCATCGGTAGCAATGCCAAGCCAAACGTTACGTCCCTCTCTAGCAAAGTCTGGCCACTTACTTTTAAGCGATCTCCATTCAGCCAAATCAATAGGATGACATATGGAATTCCAAGAAGATTTTGCTTCCTTGTGCCACTGTATTTGTCGTGCTATCCATGGTATAGTGTACAATCTAGTTAATATTGGGGTTAGAGGAAAGTGTCTTAAAACTTTTCGTGGTTGTTTTGTGACTTTTTCTACTTTCCCAGACTTGGTCTCCTTAACTTTAAACCTGGGAGTCTGACAACGAGGGAATTCTACTGCATCTGCATATTCCTTCCAATACAACATGCAATCATTCTCACATGCATGGATGCACTTGGCCTTTATTCCCAAATCTTTTAGCATTTGCTTCATTGTATGGTACTTGTCAGGTAGTGTATTTCCCTTTGGAAGACATCTTCTCAATCGCTTCAACAACTCAGTCACGCTATTTCCTGACCAATTGAACTCCTTCTTTAAGTTATAAAGCTCAATAATTGCACATAAAGTAGTAAGCCCATCTTCACAGGAAGGGTATAGTTTCTTATTTGCTTTTCTCTTGTACTCATGGTACTTATTACCATGGTCAAGACAGGGGACAAATAGATTATCAGAAACTACACATGTCTCGTCACGATTCCCCTCACAATTAGCTTGTGCCACATCATGTACTCCATAAGCATCTTCAACAAGATTCCCGAGCGCCCCCCTGTATTCCCTCCATGTTCTTCTTGGATTTGATCTTGGATCGGATCCTCTTCAATAACATGTGGTGTAGGATCAACCACTATGTTCGTGACATTCCTCTCTCCATGAAAGCACCACTTATCGTACGTCGATTCCATACCAAACATGAACAAGTGTTTCTCAACTGTTTCAAAAATATATCTTTTAGAATTTTTGTACTTCACACAAGGGCATGGGCATGTGCTGATCCCAGGTGGTGAGTGGTTCTTCACAAAGTTCATGAAATATCGAACACCTTCTAGGTATTCGAAATTATTTCTGTGTGGGATTTTAATCCACTCTTTCGAACGTCTTGACATAATAACAAGGACGTTTACCCTTTACTCAACTGTGAACCTAATAAACAAGCAAGATAAATATAAATTAGATCACGAAGACAAGTTGATAGTTATTTTGCCATTGAAAAAATATAGGACAATGATATGCCAAAATTATAAATGATCTACTAAATTTCTATAATTATCTCTATATTTCTCAAGATATAACAGATATATCTATAACTCTCTATATTTCTCATTCTCGACATGGAAATAGTTTATCGTTATAGGTCTAAGTCTATAAGTCTATAGTCATGTTCCTTTTCAAGATACTAGCAAGTACATTTTTTTAGCCCTATAGTATCATAAAGCATGCTTTATGTATAGTTCATACGTCTCCATCTCTAACCTGAAGACTTGGAATATGACCTGGGTAAGATAGGAACAGCAAGAACAGTTCCAATCATTGGTTTTATTTTCTATTTTACTTGTCTTGATACAACAAAATTATGTTTGCGGACACAAATTTCATTTGAAATTTCTACTGTTTACAATATCCAGTACATAAAAAAATGATAATTAACCGTATCTTGAACTAGTTGAATAAGTTTGGTTGGATGTTGTCTTTTCTACGGTATCAGCATTATCGCGTGTGTCTGACACTAGTGCTATCATAATCCTAATTTACCATTTTCTTGTACATACATTACATACAGGTTGGGGAGAGAGGGGTTCAGATGTCTGGAGGTCAGCAGCAAAGGATAGCCATTGCAAGGGCCATAATCATGTCCCCGAAAATCCTTTTGCTCGACGAGGCCACCAGCGCACTGGACTCGGAGTCCGAACAGATTGTGCAAGAAGCGCTCGACCTGGCATCCGTGGGCCGTACGACCATCGTGATCGACTTGCCCTAAAATTAAATTTGCCCTAAAATTTCTTGTGAGGAGAAGAGGGAGATAGATTTACCAGCTCGGAGAGTCTTCGTGGAAGAGGAGAGCGCTCGAAGAATAGAGAGTCTTCGATCTGGTCTTTGAAGGAGATCGATCTTTTCTTTGAAGGAGATCGATCGTGGAAGAGCAGGCCGCTCGATTCTTCTAGGAGAAAGAGATCGATCTGGTCGATCTTTGAAGACTCGATGAAGGAGATAAGCAGAGCAGGCCGCTCGATGAAGGAGAGAAGAACCCTACGCTCGATGAAGGAGAGGAGAGAAGAACCCTACGTTCGATGAAAATAGAGGGAAACGAAAAGTGTTTCCCCCCAATAACGCATCCCTAACACATTTGTGTCACGTGAAAGGCACAAGTTCCCTTTTTTTTTCTATTTAACTTTTTATTAACATGCTAACGGTTTCTGACTTGTTACAAATAAATAAAAGTGTTATTTCTATTAAATTTTATTTTCTCCCTATTTATACTAACAATTTTTTGCATTACTAACGGTGTTTTACCGTTGGTAAATACTAACTGTAAAAACCGTTAGTAATTGAAAAAATATGGTGTTGGCAAATCACCCTTTTGGTGTAGTGTAGGTCATAAAATATTTCTAAAACTATGGCTAGTGGTCCTCTTTGATCATAGTTACCCGGGTGTCGAGATAAGGTAGAGCACCTGATAGCATATCACATCTGAATCATAGAACCAAGAGTTTACCATCGCCCGAGTATACGAACGAGGCATAATCCTTGGTGAAATAATTTCAGACGTGATTACAAGTTTAGGGTACTATAGAGGATAGGACCGTGCCATGTATATCCCATAAGATCCAAAGCCAATAGTAGTAGAAGTTATAAGTTTGGTAGCATGTCTCCCGACCTAGCACTCCGTATGATCCTCCTGATCTATTGATGAGGAAATTGACTAACACAAATAGGTTACCTAGAATATAGAATTCAGAAGTCCATAAACCATTAGCCGACCAAGGCCTTAAGGATAAGATAATAGTGGGATGTCTATAGAAGCAAGAACACCAGGTGAAGTTTGATTCCCTCTAAACTCGAACTACTTGTGCCTCTTTTCAAAAATCTTGCGTACTTGTATCTTGACTATCTTGACCAATGCTGCTATTACAGCCTAGTTTTGCAAGCTTACTCTGTTCTCGAGATTGATTCGAGGCATATGTTTAGTGGGGACGCCTGCTAACTTATTGTCTAATCAGAATCAGTATATTATGGTCTGATCAACCATGATGCATTTGGTTCACTCTTCGTTTAATTACACTACGTGGATGGAGATATATAGGTATCTAGGATCTCATCAGCGACTGCTTGAGAATTCCTCTTGAATTATACGTTCGTCTTTGAATCACGTGATTGCATTCAGTAACCTCTTTCTTGAACTCTTTCTTGTTTTTGTATTTCTCTGATTTGGAAAGACAGAAGCTCGTAATTGGTAGAGAGATACCGCGTATCCCCAGGGTTATGGTAATTGTATACACAAGGGTAGTTATCGTCAGCCAGCCATGTGAATGAGTTACTCGTTCTCCTCTCGACCCCAAACTGTTATCGGAACTTTCAAGCTATCTGAATTTGAGAATGATTAGGGTTTTACCCTTAGTCGTGATGCCAACCCAGGAGACTATCTATTCTCAAGAAATAATTCATTGTGTCTCTAAATATTTTCTTGAATATTGCCTTACTTTCAACCCTTATGCCTTGACTCAACCGTCCCTCGACCAAGGCCCTCAGTTTAGACATGAGATGAATAGACAAGGCTAAGGACAATAATTTACCGTGACTATGGTAGGCACTCATCCCAAGATTGGTTTCCAACAAGTATTACCCTAGTCACATAAATTTTATTATTAAAGCCTAACTAGTATGAGAACCCCACAGTCACTAGCTTACCCAATACCATAGCTTAAATACCCTGTCATATTATGACCTACTAGTTGTCAACAATAATACATGATCACTATAACTCTTGTGACAATAGTATGGCAGGTTGACACCAATAGGGATTCACGACTCAGTTGATAGAATTCTCTTCATGCGATGTGCCTCAGAGTTGGTTACCCCGTCGATAACCCTTGTATACTATGGACGAGTAGGTCATTCTATTTTATCAACCATGTGTCATTGTACACTCTCGTTTTTCAATTATGGAGGAACGATCCTTGAATTGACTTATGTCTACCGTATCCTGATACATCGTGCCTTATTCTTTATTAACAAGAGTCGAGGTAAATATCTGGACTTTGGAATCCTTCTAAAACTCACCACTCCTAAAACCATATCCTAACTTCTAAGGTGGGTAGACTGTAAGCCTCCTAGAGTTTTAGGATGTATGAGGATTACAGATTGATCGGAATACTTTCCATTAGGGTGATAATTGGTGCCCCGTAGACTCCCACTTTCCATTTTAGATCATTTTGTGTCCCGGCCGTGCCATTAATACTCGGAGCACGAGACCAGCCGATACCTTCCAACAAATTTCATATGCAAAATCTAGACGAGTCCACCTTCATCTAGGTATATCATGTCCTATTCAAACGCGTCCCCTTGTACTCTCTTTTATGGTACGGCTTTCAGGACGAAAGGATTAGCTATAACCATTACCATAATACCGGTATGCTTTTCGACTTTCATTAGAGACTCAACCTTGATTCAATTCATTCGACCCAATATATGATTATGATCTACTCGAAGCCCACTACGCACATGTCACTAGTGTACCATTCAATTGTGTCTTCTCGTGC
>JANAVB010004398.1:22901029-22998529 GCA_029216955.1 Iris pallida
TTGGGGAAAGTATTTCGCGTCTATTTATTGCTATTGGTTTTCCGCCTTTATTGTTTATTTTCAAAACTTATGATTGATGTCTAACCTTTGTTTTATAATCATTTTCTTTATTTGAAATTGTATTCAGTGAATTGTGCTCGTTCCATTCCTGACTGGAAACCAACATTTTCAGGTTAGCCGTGGATTTACTTAGCTTGGGGAGTGACGGAAATACTTGCAGACAAAGCCTAGAGACTAGCTAGATAGTTGAGTTGTAGTCATTCATTTATTTGTACAAGTTTATATTTTTCCTGCAAATGTAAAACTTGTGAATATTGTAAGTTAAATTAATTATGTGAATGAGCATTATTTATGATTTTGATCTTCATGGCCGTGACAGCGTTCTACCGCCGACACTGCGGCGTAGGCTGGCTTGGACACGTCTCGTATCCGTAAAAAAAATGGGTGCAGGTCGTGACAAACAGCGTTCTACTACCGATTCTGCGGCGTAGACTGGGCGCTGTTACGTACTCGTGCCCCTCTACCGGGTGCGGGTCGTGACAAACATCCCTTCGTCTACCTTCGAGTCGAATTTACCCAAGTTGTCCTTGGTGTTTAGGATAAAACAGCGTCAACCAAAAACTTTAAAATAAGAAATCTTTGGAATCCTTCCAAACCACAATTCATAAGAGATTTTCTTTGAGGTTGGTCGAACTAACACTCTATTTCAAACGTGACAGGCTGTACTAACAGCTTTTACCCAAAAATAATTAGGAAGATTATGCTGATTCAGTATGACTCTTGCTATATCGCTTAGAGTACGATTCTTCCTCTCCACAACACCATTCTGTGGAGGAGTTCTAGGACAATAAAACTTGTTGTAATATCCACTATCATCATAAAATGTTTTGAAATTAACATTTTCGAATTCGCCACCATGATCAATTCAGATTCGAGTAATCTTGAAGCCATTTTTGTTTTGTACATTTTTACAAAATATTTGAAATTCAAAAATGTCATCACTTTTGTTTAATAAAAATAAAACCCAAGTATAATGAGAGAAGTCATCGACTATAACAAAAGCATAAAGTTTACCGGCAAGACTAGCAACTCTATTAGGACCAAATAAATCTATATGAATTAACTGCAAAGGTCTCGAAGTGCTTACATAGTTGATGGATTTAAAAGAAGGCCTAGTTGCGTTGTTCTTTTCACAATATGAACAAATCATCTCTTTCTTGAAAGTAATTTCTGGGAGTCCTTGTACTAGCTTTTTAGTGCATAGTTGTCACGCCCCAGATCTAGAATACTGGAGAGCAGAGGAGAGACACAACCAGCTATGTACAATGGAGTGCAACATACTTTGCAATACGGTCACGGCTGCCTAGATGCACGAGGGTTAATCTACAATCCATTAGTCTCTTATGGTCAAGAACAAGCCTAGTGTCTCAATCTCAAGTAAGCAAATAGATGTTACAAGATGTTAGATCACCAAACATACAAAAGTAAGGCATCCCAAACATTACATATTCAGATGATCATGAAATTAGTTATACAAAATATGAAGACTAGCAAGAGTTAAGTCATACATGATCAACCCTAGGATTTACTAATCATGTTACAACCCTTAGGCAGACAGAAATAAAATTTCAACACGAGCTAACACGTGCTCGGCGGCTAAATGTCTCAAAGAATAAGTTACATTAGAGTGAGAGAGCAAAATAAGAAACCCACTCGTTGCCACAATTACTCCTGGTATTCACCATCTGGCTGGAAATTAGTTAGATCCTCGGGTATCACTCCGAAATCTAGCCATACAAAACTAGTTGGGTTAGACCCTAAAAAGAGTAAGTACCAGAAGGGAGGCTCCACTTATGAACTAACCAGCATATAAAGAACTGATACAAGAATATAATTATAATAACATAAATGACAAGAGTTAAATGAACATATTTGCTTACATCAGGAAGAACAAGAGGTGGAATATAATTTCCATGTTAATCATGAGACAATCATTCAGGCACGGCCAGTCAATTCCTACCGGCTTCTATCACTAGCTAACTAGGGTTATCACAAGCCTAATTACAAACAAGATGTAATTGAGATATTTCCGCAGTCACAATCCCTACAGACTATCCAGGCTATCCCGGCAAATATTATGAGAGTTATCAAGTTACAAGAGTTATCAAGATTTCTGGTGTACTTGAGTACTTAGGATACAAGAAGTGCAACACATGACAGTGTGCTGGAAATGCATCCTATTCGACGGCATGCTATAAGTCCACAGGTGTGGCCAGGATAACATGATCGCCTGTAACTGGAAAATCTCTCTATATGAGCTACTTGATCAATCTAGTCGTTTAACCTAGTCAGATTCATTATGAATCCCTGACCGTGGTAACCAGGAATCCATGTCATAGATATGATGCAAGACAAGATATGTAGCTTATGCCACAATTGGGAAATCAACAACGGAGTCAAGACAGGAGTTACACTAGCAAGACAGGAAATAGCTGTCGCAACAACAATCAACTTATATATGTTATGTCAGGTTTACTTGTCGTATCAAGAATACTTGTCAGGAGTGCACCTCGACGTGCCACTATCAAGATTATCAAGATGAGATCCTATTATCATGTTTAAGTTGAAGTTACTAGCTCAATATTATCAAGTTGGGTCGTCGCAATTTAGGCCAAGTACAGAAGACATGCAAAGAAGATCAAGAACATCCATGGGTGATTGAAACTATCAATCGCATATGAACACCAGTTAAAGTGAGACATGAATATTCTTGATGCCAAGACGAAGATCTACAACTTTTATATTTTGAGTTTTACAAGATTTTAGCTACAAAATAGCATAAACAGGCAAAAGTAGTCATTTAGATATCGTGCGACAGAGATTCGCGTGCGGGCACACGAAGCGCACGGTGTGCATGGACAAAACTGGCTACAGTTCGTGGGAACACGATAAACGAAATGTGCGGGCGCGCGGCACACAAAACGTGCAGCGCGTATGGACAAAACTGGCCACGGCATGTAGGGCGTGGATGTACGGCGAGCAAGCACGCTGTAAACAAAATATGCGGGCACGGATGCACGACGCAAGACACGCAGCAAACAAAACGCATGGGCGCACGACATGCAAAACATGCGAGCGCACGGCACAGGAAACGCACGGGCGCATGGCACGCGAAATGTACGGGCGCAAATTCATGGAGTGCGGCGCACGGCAAGCAAAAATTGCGTACGGCATGCAGGCACACGACAACAGAAATGTGCGAGCATACAGCACCCGAAATATGCGACGTACGTGGACAAAATTGGCCACGACACACGGGGCATGGATGAACGTCGCATGGGCGTGCAAAAAATGAAATGCGCAGGCACAGATGCACGACGCTTGAGCATGCGGCAAGTGATCTATAATCCATCAGTCTCTTATGGTCAAGAACAAGCCTACTGTCTCAATCTCAAGCAAGCAAATAGATGTTACAAGATATTAGATCATTAGATATACAAAAGTAAGGCATCTCAAACGTTACATATTCAGATGATCTTGAAACTAGTCATACAAAATACGAAGACTAACAAGAGTTAAGTCATACATGATCAACCCTAGGATTTTTTAATCATGTTACAGCCCTTAGGCAGACAGACATAAAGTTTCAACACGAGCTAACACGTGCTCAGCGACTAAATGCCTCAAAAGGAATAAGTTATATTAGAGTGAGAGGGCAAAATAAGAAATCCACTCGTTGCCACGGTTACTCCTGTTGTTCACTATCTGGCTGGAAAGCAGTTAGATCATCGTGTAACACTCCAAAATCTGGCCATAAAAAACCAGTTGGGTCAGACCCCAGAAAGAGTAAGTACCACAAGGGAGGCTCCACTTATGAACTAAAATCAGCATATAAAAAAACTGATACGAGAACATAATTATAATAACATAAATGAAAAGAGTTAAATGAACATACTTGCTTGCATCAAGAAGAACAAGTGGTGGAATATAATTCCCATGTTAATTATGAGACAATCATTCAGACACGGCCAGTCAAGTCCTACGGATTGCAATCATTAGCTAACTAGGGTTATCACAGGCCTAACTACTAACAAGATGCAGTTGAGATATTCTCGCAGTCACAAGTCCTGCAGACTATCCAGGCTATCAAGGCAAAAGTTATGAGAGTTATCAAGTTATAAAAGTTATCAAGATTTCTGGTGTGCTTGAGTACTTAAGATAAAAGAAGTGCAATCTCGACGGCAGGCTACAAGTCCACAGGTGTGGCGGGAATAACGCGATCGCCTGTAACTGGAAAATCTTTCTATATTAGCTACTTGATCAATCTAGTCGTTTAACCTAGTCAGATTCATTATGAATCCCTGACCATGGTAACCAGAAATCCATGTCCTAGACATGATGTAAGACAAGACAGGTAGCTTGTACAACCATAATCGGAGAATCAACTACGGAGTCAAGACAAGAGTTACATAGCAAGACAAGAAATAGTTGTCGCAACCGCAATCAAGTTATACATGTCATGTCAGGTTTACTTATCGTATCAAGAATACTTGTCAGGGGTGCACCTCGATGGGTCACTATCAATATTATCAAGTTGGGATCATATTATCATGTTCAAGTTCAAGTTACTAGCTCAAGATTATCAAGTCGGGTGATCGCAATTTAGGCCAAGTACAGAAGACATGCAAAGAAGATCAAGAACATCCATAGGTGATTGTTTCACGACCCGATCCCAATATAATGGGTCCAGTCAGATCATGTCCAGCCTGCACCAATGTGAGATGGCGGTAATAAGCTGTATCAAGCAGTGAACACAAGCAGTACAAATGTCTAAACAGAAAATAAAACATTTTATTAAATATTCTGAAGTACAACCAAAGTCGAAATAAAAATGAAGACAAAGCAAAAGTATTCAACATCACAAAGATTTGTTTATTACAACTTTAGAAAAAGTGAACTAATCAGAAAAGGGTACAACTAGGACTCCTGGTTCCTCTGTCCTGGTTCAGCTAAGTTCTCAGAACCCAAGTCGGGCCCATAATAAGAAGTGTAAGCCAGCTCATCATCGTCACAGTCACCTAAAAATGTTCTCTCTAGATAGGAGGGAGCAAGACACACAAATCCATTCCAGCATTTAATTCAATAATTAAAAGATGAAACAAGAAGCAGTTTATATTGGAAATATGATTTTCTAAATAATAATAATAAAACAGTTATGTAGTAAAAACTCTGAAAAATAGAATGATGCAATCTAGCTACAATAGTATTTAGAGCACGTAACAGCCTGTGGCCGGTTAAGGTTGTAGGCAGTAAGTGTTCTAATGAACACGGTCCGACTTCGGCCCAAGTGAGTTGGGCTTTCGCTATCCACAGTGATTCAGTAAAGGGCTTTGACCACAGGTGTTAACGTTACTCCCCTTATCCCGAAGTCAATGATTCAGTAAGCAGTCAAGTTAATGATTCAGTAAAGCAGTAGATATGATCCGAGTGAGATCCCGTGAGTCAGGTGTCGATACAGTAACTCTATCATGCAATGGAATTAATTACCAATTAAAATACGAGTTTAGATAAGTATGACTTATCTTGGTTCTCCGAATGATGTAGACGGGAGCACAACATGGATCTGCGTAAGTTCTGAATCCTACATTAATAATAATCTGTCATTAGAACTTATTCCAAAGATTGGCTAATAAAGCCACTAAATGCAAACTACGTTAATTATAAACATTGCCATTTTATTAGAAAAAATAATAATTATAAATATAGTATTTTTGGTATAAAAAAATTATTTTGTGAGTATTTTGTAAATAGGCGGAACATAAATTATTTTGGAATATTAACACAAAACATGGTTTTTATCGAACATTATCTTAATAGTAAAATATCGCGTAAAACTTGGAATATTTGAAAGCTAATACATTTATTTTCTAAATAAACTTTTGTGAAATATTTAACAAATACATTTCTTTTGTAACAAAATTATTTTAGTAATAAAATATACGCAAAACTTATTTAAATAAAGTTATAATTTAATTAGAAGACACGATGTTATTATTAGTTTTCATTCCATAATTATTAGCAGAAAAAGTCTAAATTATGAAAATAAATTTTCTACTTAAAAACATGAATATACAGTTTTGGCCCATAAATATCATTTTCCTATATTAAAATACACAATGCTTTTCCTATATTAAAATACACTCTGCTACGTAATTAGATATTTGCTACTAAAATGGCCATTTTATAGAAATTATAGCGAAAAACATATATTTGTTGAAATTAGCGATAATACGACAATATTCGGTTAATAATACAAAAAGTGCATTTTTACTTAAAAGATACTTATACAAGATTTTGCCTATAAATTTACGCCATTGCTATTATAATAATATTTTTTGGCAAAATATCGATTCATTATATTGAATTTACGTTTAACGGCATTAGTCAAAATCACGTAGTTAACACTTCTAACCATTAATCTACAACAATGCTAATATTCACTACTTCTAACAATTATTACCGAACCAATATAGGAAACTAATTAAACTAATTAACTATTCCTAGGAATAGAAACAAGTTCTGTGAAAACTACAGAAGGGTACAGGGGTATACCAAAAGCTGTGACGAAGCACCGAGGGGATGCCTCGGACTCGGAAAGCACGCAGGACGGCATGAACACGGACACGCGGTGCATCGCAAAAATGCACGAAGATGGCGGCGGCGAGCGGGAGGCACGTGACGCTGGCGGAGAACCATGTGGAGGGCGCCGGGCGGGGGCTGTCAGTCGCGGGGGTGCGCCGGGCGGGGCTGCGGCGGCCGGGATGTTCACCGTACGGGGGTGCGGGAGAGCAGCGGTCGTCGGGGCAGCTCTGGTTGTCGGTCGTAGGTTGGCACGGAAGGAGGGCAAGAGTGGTCCAAAAATGGTGGGGGCGGAGCTGTGTGCACAGTGATGCTCTCGAATCGAAATTTGATGGAGTAGGGAGAGAGTTATGGATTTATTTGTGAAGATTTTAGGTGAGAGAGAAAGGCTTATGTGATGTTTCTGATGGAGAAGAGAGAGTTATCTCTACGTGAGATTTTAGATCTGGAGTGGGGGTCCACGCAAGACACGGGGAGAGGGGTACGTGGGTTTGAACATGTTGAGTCACTGGGTTCAGGTTTGGGTTAGAAAATAATGGGCTTCACAACCTTTCCTGCTTAAAAATTTTCGTCCTCGAAATTTCAAGGATAAGGGCCAGGGTACAATCGTGCCTCAAACCAGTAAAGGTATTCTTCCTCAACAGCCTCATGTCTAAACTAGGCTAACTGTCCCATAACAAATCTATGTAGTGCAATGTCTTCATCAGTCTATCCACTGTTCTCAAATAACAAACTTCTCTCCTTAGAAACACAGTCACTATCCACAATTATGGATTTCTGCTTTCGTCCTTGGACTGTCAATCACCGTCATAACCTTGAAAATTTTATCTTTCCACCTTTTCCTACTAAACACATATAATATTTTCCGCAATATGTTTTGTACTTCCTTCAGCTTGCTGATATATATCCAAAATTTAACTCTATGTCATACCATTCTCGTCCATATTCATCTTATTCATTCCTGACCAAAATATTATACTTTTGTACACTCCGTCTTATCTTCATACTCTAGTATCAAGTCTCAATAATCCAATATCACATTTAAAATCCAACATCAAGTTTCAATACTCCAATTTATCATGATTAGTGAAATTTTTATCATTCCTTACTCATATGTGATCACTCTGTAATTTATTTAGACGTCCATTTTCACCAACATGTATATATCTTGATTCCAAATCCTCATTTACATATTTGATCCCGAATTCTCAATAAAATTTAATTATCCTGTTTAAGCTCGAATCGTTCATCTTGATTTTACTGTATCTTTTTGATCAAACTTTTCTCTGTTAAAAATATCTTATTTCATCTCCCAACCTTGTATTATTTACAATCCTTCTATCTCTAGTTTCTGATTTAAAATCTTTTGCACCATTCAATTCGTACGATTGTCATCCTTAATTAGTTACACCTTAAGTCCAATTTTTTTTGTTTCGGTCGTCTTTTATATATCTTCTGATTCGTCATGCATCTTCCTAAAGTGCATCTCCATGCTTATCATTTAACAGCCTCTAATCTACAATGTCAATTTGCTTGGTATTCACATCATTAATCATCCCTTCCTTGATTCAAAGCACAAGTGTTCATATTTATCTAATCTTTATCCCAAAACTCATGTACTCTATAAATCCTTGCTATAGATCGTTACAGATTTAATTTATCAGGCACGATCGGATTCTAGGCATGATCACTAGGTACAATGATAAAATATATGCACGATCAGAATTATCTATATATGAACTGAAATAGAGTTAGAATACTGTTATGATCAAAATCATTTTAGGCACGAGTTAATCTAGGTATGATTAGAATATAATCAAATGATCATATAATAGGGGGGAAATCAAATGAGGTCTCGTGAAATAGAAAATGCAGTAATAAAACAAACGCCAACTGTTTATTGAGAATGCATAATATAATAGGATCGTCTGAGATAAGGGATTAAAAATTCCAAATCAAATTGAAATAGGGTATAAGGGTTTATGACACAGGGGAAATCAATAAGTTGTATAATAATAAGATAGCGAGGGTGATTAGAATATTATAGCTATGATAGGAATATAATCAAATAAGATATTTCAATTGCGGACTGAGTGACGATCAAAGGGGATAGAAAGAATATTGTATCACTATTTCAAGGGTCAAAAGATAGAATATGCAGAAAAATGACTTACAAGGTAACAATCTTATTAATACCCCATGCAAAACCAATATCTAACTCACTGAAATAGCTGGACTCCTAGTACCTACAGAAAACTAAGGCAGCTGCCAAGGAATTAAAACTACATCTATTTGGAATCATAAATCAACTAAATCTATTTTTTCTATCCGTCATTGTATGTAACTCGTATGCCAAATGTATTTCAATTTCAAGTATTACTCTCGATCAAATCATTTTACGGATATCAATTTCCAGTTGTCAGTCATTCTTCCAAAACTGACTACATCAAAGTTCACAATCTTTACTTGTCATAGTAAATCCTTAAAAAAATCTTTAAAGTTGATCCATGATGTATATTCGAGAATTTCCAATTCTTGAAATCAATTGACCAAATTATAATCACTAATCAAATTTTAATCTTTAATCATGCACCTATCAATCGTTCTCATCCAAACGCATTAGCAAAATATCACAAAATCCTAATCATTCTTACCCTAACCAATATGAGTCTCCAATGGTCTTATCTCAATTCCTCACTGCTTATTCCTTCTCTAGAATGCCAAACTCTATTCTTCCAAAACTTAACTTCCATATGTTTGACAAATCCTATCTCAGTAATCTTGTATAATTTCGTTCTAAAGTTGAAATCCTCAAAATTTTTTGATTCCTGAAATCCTATTATTTTATCCATGACGAGGTTTCGTTTGTCGAAATTATTCCTTGGTCACCCATGATACCTATTTCTGACCCCTCTTATCATAGTCTTCTCACATCTATCCAGAATTCTACTATAAAATTATTAATCACAACTATATCCTAGATTTATAAAAGAAGCATAGAATAATATGGTCAAACTAGTGTGACGGAAATGGTAATGGGTTTAATATAAATTAATACAGGAACAAGTCACAGAAAAGTAGGATATCTTGTAAAGAATACTGTTCTAGAATACATGTTCGATCTTCCTCGAAATTAACTAATTTTGGGAGGATGTATCTATGAAATCTCTTAACCCATTATCAGCTATATAATCTATTTAGATTTCCTATTTCCACCAACTCTAACATATTTGATCCAAACTTTAAATCTGAGCTTTTTTTTTGTACAAGATTTAAATTCCAGCCCTTCCTTTGATCTTACTTTATTCCTTGAATCCCTTGGATTCGACCAACCTTGATAATATTATTTCGTCCCCATTCTTTATTTTTTTGTCAATCGTATATAATATCACATTCACTTACCACCGTAACACTTATAATTTCACAATCTTTATTTCCAAATTCTGATTTGATAAAATCTGTGTCTCTCTAATTCATATCCTTATTTGTCGATCATCATCCCCAATTAAATTTATACCTTAAGTTCAACATTATCCACCATTTATAAATCCTTGGTTTCATTATGCAACTCTACATTACCATCTTGATAACTTTTAATTTTTATATATAACATCATCTTATCCTTTTAATTCAAATCTCAACATTTTTTTTTCTGTTTTCATATCCCATAAATTTTATCCTTGATAAATGCTCAACTAATTAGTCATGAACCTATAACATCTTACTAGGCTAAAAGCTTCTGGCTCCAGCAACTGATCCTCGAGCTTAGTTCGTATCTTCCTAGCTATCATCTCCTTAAGCTTTACTATGATATCCTATTTCTGGTGATCATACATTCATGCAACTTACTTCTAGGTATTACTCCTCGAGTCATACTTTGCTTATCTCCTGAGTATCTAAAGACTAAATACTAGATCATTAATACTAAGTGAGAGTACAACTAAAATGTGAAGATAAAGACAATAATTATTGTAGAAGCATGAAAAATTTTCAGCAATGAAGCCTTATGCACCCAGCCAGTGAAGTTCTATACGCCCAGCCAGTGAAGCTCTATGCGCCCAACCAGGGAAGCTCCATGCGCCCAGCCAGTAAAGTACTATTCGCCCAGCCAATGAAGCTCCATGTGCCCAGCCAGTGAAGCTCCGTGCGCCTAAGACAAGCTCCCCCAAAAGGAGGGTGCATAGCCTGAGACATGGTTGTGCGCCCAAGCCTGACTCAGTCAAAGCCATGATCAGAACGTGCACCAAAGCGTATGGCCCATCAGTCTCCACGAGCAATCATGTACCGAAGCATGCGGCCACGTCAGCACCATGATCAACCCACGACTATGCAGCCTACATGCGCCTACATCCTATGTACCCAAAGCAGGACTATGCACCCACATGAAAACTAGCGTGTTTCCTCATGTGGACGCATAACATCATTCATGCTCAGAAACTACTATAAAAAGGGGTCTCATCCCTCTTCAAAGGATAAGAACGGAGAGCATTTTCAAGAGCCAAATTGCTGCACTTCTTGCTAGTGAGCCGAGAATTAGCAATTTTCTTAGGTTTTCTCCCACTTTTGTAATCGGAGTGTCAACGGAGTAAAAGAGCAACTGCCGTTTGATCTCCATCGTCCCATTCCCCAGAATTCTTTTTTGTACTCGGGGATCCTCAGCGCAGGATCTCTCAGGCGTACTCCATTTGTGGTGCCTTGCGCCAATAAAGAAAAGACAACATTTCTTCTTCTTTTTGTGTGTGTCCACAAAAATGGTGACTCTGCTGGGGACTACCTTTTCCTCTGACGGAAAGGTTGTGATGCAATTCGATACCGACAAAGTGGAGAGCACTCAGAAGATGCTGATCGTGAAATTCGATCAGCAGGCGTTCGAAGAGATGCTCTCGAGGGATGGCTCTACTCCTACAAAATCAACGAAGCCAAACAAGTCTCGCAAGACTTGGCTTCCAAAGGCTCGCTGTGTATATCCTGCTAGTGTCATAGCAGATATGCAACTGGAGGACTCTGCCACATGGGCACATGACTCTGCCATAGAAGCTCTCCAAATAAAGAAGGCTCACACCGTTCCAGGCTCTACTAGTCCAGCGACTTCTTTCCTGCACAACCAACAACAGAGTATTCGACACTCGAGACTTGGCAGAAGAAAGCACTACGATGCCAAGAATCGGGGTGTTCAATACTCTGGACAAACCTAGCGAGGTTCACAAACGAAGAAGGCAAAGTTGGGAGGAAACAACGCTGCACCACCAAGCATGCGCCCAAAGGGGGTGTTTGGGCGCATAACTCCAATCAGAATGCTTCTGTCTTCGACAGATTGGGCATCCAGGGTCTTGCGCCCAAGGCTATACGCCCAGGCTCACTTGATCTATACTATGCGCCCACATCAAGGAGGCTCAGACATGCTGCCAGGAAATATGTGCCCAAGGCCAGTCTCCAAGGCCTATGCACCCACAGCAACAAGACAGGCCCCAACGCGTATAGCACGGGACTGTCTTCAAGAGCATCACAGAACTTAGGTGTGGGGGTTGCCCCTGCACGTAAACTAAGTCTGGATGCACTAACTCTCCTTACGAACCCGTATACAAAGCTCGGCGATGCATGCAACATGGGTTGTAAGGCAAAAATCCCTTCCGCTGACTTATGCGACATGATAAATCATAAGCGTAAATCGATGAAAGAAATAACAATCCATAATGCACATCCGTGTACCAGTATTGTTCTGAACTATTGTTGCTCCAAAGTAACAAGAGTGCCTCAGAGAAAGTCCGTGTTTCGACGGTTGCACTTCTCTGACGATAAAAAGCCGCTATATGTCTCATCCAACATGGCTTCATGGGGTCCTCCTTACGGAAGCCCCAATCAAAGATGGTGGACCATGAACCCAAATTTCTTTCTCAGTTCTGCGAGAAAAAGAAGAAGACAAAGTCTACCAACAGATGGCCAACAGGCTGTCACATCTGAAGGAGTCTATATGGGCACCCGGTCAAAGGTGAGATTCCGTATAGAAGATGAGGAATCCTAAGCTGGGGGTAGTATTCCCTCAGATTCTGTATAGGATGACCCTCACACGAGGGGTAGCCTTCCAGAGGACGACGATCTCTCCGAGTCTGATGGTGACTATCTACCTCCTCCACCTGAAGACGAGGGACTTGCCCACTCAGAGACAGACAGTATCAGCACCAGTTGTACTGTTTCCTTTGTTCATCCTTGCATGTTATCTACATACATGGCGGACGGAGAAAGACCTGAAGAAGATAGTGATAAGACCAGCAACCGGCTAGAGGGTCTTAAAACAGCATTCGTCAAGATCACTGATATGCTTAACAGTATTATAGCGGTCCAAGCTGCTGGGGCAGTCCCTCTACCTCAATAAAACGCCTCGGCTCACGCTAGTCCAGTTCATAGCAGCAACCCGCCTTCGTTAAAAAAAGAGTACCATTCCGTTGTGCCTCCTCTGAATCTTGCAAATGTCGGGGGTGATCCTTCGCCAACGACACCTGACAACCGTACAGCAGCCGTTTCCCAACACCTGCTCAATCAATATGATGTAATTGATTTCCTGGTCACCCGTCTCGACACCATTGTAGGAGCATAAAAATTGCTTCATGGACCAAGTCAAAGAAAGTTAAGAGCTTTACGCAAGTCAAACAGAGTAAAACTCTACGCGAGCTACTTTACGCGAGAGCCATCCTTAAAGCTTTTTACGCGAGGGACAGGCTGTCAAATCATCGTATTTAATACGTGTGATACTGTTCTGACGTAATAATTTTCTGACAGGCGGACAACATAGAAGTCGAGAAGATTTGATTTACACCAAACCCAACACTTGTCGTTTAGTGTGCAGACGGGCGACTTTACGCTCAAGAGATTGCTTCTTTTATGCACGAAAGCTATTCGAGCTTTTTACGCTCAAGGCTGTTGTACGCGTAAAGTTTATTTGAGCTAATTTTACGCTCAAGGCTATTTTTCATACACTTTACGTGAGAAGTCTATTTTGGGCTATTTACGCCCAGTCTGCTACTTTACGCAGGAAGTCTATTTTGGATCATTTTTACGCCCGATCTTTTCTGGCTACAGAAGAACATGGTTTGCTTATGTGGCTTTCATGCAACACTTATTGAGGAACATGTGTACGTGCTCTTCCTATTTTATTGAAGTAGTGGAATACGTGTCACCATACGTAGAGATCAAAACTCTACGTGGGACACGTGTCATCACGCGTAAAGGTTGATTCTCATCGTGGGTGACAGTTACCAAACTTTGTTGCTTTTTACGTACGGAGGGTCTAATCTATAAATAGACTTATTTTTAACACAGAAGATATCAAGAGATCAAGAGAGATACAAGAGAGGAGATTCTGAGAAAACTCATACTTTCATATGATATTCCCAGAAATATTTCTTCAACTTTTTCTCAAGAACACGGTGAAGCAAAGTAGGAAAGTATTCGACTGTGCCATCAGTGCCGTTGCTCGATACCCTTTTGGTGACTTAGTTCTTCCGATTGTTCATCTTCTTCAAGCAGTTTTCTTCATCATCATCGTATGGTCCAAGGAACAAAGTGATCGCTCTCAGATCAGACTTCCATAGAAATACTTCCCAGAAATAATTTGTACTTTTGTACTTTTTCTCGTTTCCTTTTAAAAGCTAATTTTAGGCATTTTGTTAAGTAAAAAAAAATGGTGATTCTGCTGGGGACGTCCTTCTCCTCTGACCAGAAGGCAATTGCTCAATATGATTATGTGTCGGTCGGATCGACAAAGAAGACTCTGGTTGTTCACTTCGACCAGACTGCTTACGAAGAAATGCTCCAAACTAGGGGTAGTACTCGCTGCTCCAATGTTCAAAAATCGCAGATGGCACAAAAAGTTTAGATTCCTAAGTCCAAAGCATCCTCGGATCTCCCTGCTGTCTCTGAAGGCAAAGGAATCCTTCCCACTCCTGTTGTGGAGGCTCCCATCTGTGATGAGGCAGTCTCTACTTCAATGATACGTCCTGGTTATAAAAATCAGTCTCCCGTCTGTGACATGGCAGACCCTCAAGTTTTACGCTCTGCGCATAAAAATCAGTCTTCCGTCTGTGACGTGGTAGACTCCCAAACTTTACGCTCTACGCGTAAATGAAAATCTCCCATCTGTGACGTGGCAGATATTCATGTTTTGCGCTCTACGCGTAAAGGTAAATCTCCTGTCGGTGACAGAGTAGATAAAATTCACAATGATGCTTCTGCATCTAAAGTGAATTTGCCTACACGCATGCAGCATAAAAACAAGAATCCTATTGTTGGTAAAACTTTAGTTTTTTTACCAACAACCTTCTTACAATGCTTTACATAAGGTACCAAACCTTCAGATTACGCGTAATGCTGATAGAGTCCTTTGTGCACAAAAATCTCATGATTTACGCACGCAACTCCAGGGACGTAAAAATATGCAGTTTGGTTCTGCTAATGCAGCCAGTAATCTTCTTTATACACAAGGGACTAAACGTTTCTCTGTCCCAAATGTAATAAAGAAGAAGAATCCTTCTACTCCTTCTGATTTACGCGAGTTACTCGTACAAAAGCGTAAAAACAGGAAATCTTCTGTGACACTCCCTAAAGAAAATCATCGTTGTGAGTATCACCAGATTGTAATCAAATATTGTTGTTCGGCTTCTAAACGGTCAGTTTTTGACCGACTAAGCTACAATGTGCCTTAGCAATCAGTTGATGACCAAGAACATGAGTTGTCATATGCATCAGTCAATATGGCATCTCATACCAACATGGGACGACGTCCAAGACGCAATTTGTCCCGAACTCCAAGCTAACAACAGTTCAGTCGACTCCTTGATACTTTTGAAAGGGTATATCAGAATACTCGGTCAAGAGTTCAAAGATCGTTACAATTTTCATATTCAGAAGCTGGGGGTACCCAGTCGTTGGAGTCAGAAACTGATAGCATTGATTCATACCTCTATACCAATCCCTCTGTATGTTCAAGGGAGGTTGAATCCTATGCTATAGGAGATGAACCGGAGACGTCAACTGCTGATACAGAATAGCATCTTTCTGCAGTCGAGCAATCACTGAAGGACATGCTTACTATGATGCAAAGTATACATCAAATAATAATGACTCAGCAAACTGCTCAACCTGCAGTAGTAACACCGGTGCAAGTAGCAGCACAAACTCAAGATAGTCAAGGAGTTGATGTACCTTTGAATAATATTAGTCAAGAGCCTGCTGTCAATCAAAATTCTGCATCTCCAGATCCTCTCATTCCAGAAGATGTACCACCTTCGGTGGGGGTTATGGTACATCCAACAACTATTCAATCGAATGTGCTTCCTCAAACTAGTAAAGCTATTCAAGCAGTGCATGAGCTAAAAGCACAGTTTGAAGTTCTGAAGCACAAAGATCAGCTCCAGATGTTAGGGATTAAGCAACCTTATCCTCCTCATTGGAATGATGTGCCCTTTCCTCCAAAATTTAAGCTACAATCGATGGAGTTATTTAATGGAAAGGCTTCTTCCAGTCAATATATCAATTATTTTGATATTATGACTGTATATTTATAGAAGAATGATGCTCTTCTGACCCGAGTTTTCATCGGGTGCTTGACGGATTCAGCTTATGACTGGTATCACAGTCTACCCGACAATTGCATATCGTCTTTTGACGAGTTTAAAGCAATGTTTCTCTTCCGTTTCTATGAGGGAGGAATGGACATGAATATGTCATCCTTAATAAAATCAAGCAAAAGGAGAAGGAAGATACCCGGACGTTCATCGAATGTTTTCGACAGGCAATTTTAAAAATGCCTCCTGGTATGCCAGATTCAGCATTGATTGATACGTGCAAAATGAATATACGACCATCCATTGCTGTCTTTACGGGCTCTCAGTTCACAGATTGGGCGTCATTCATTACAGCAGCATTGTCAGCCGAGACCAATGGTAGGTTGGCTCGTGAATACGGGATGCTCTTTGCTTCAGAAGACAAAGGAAAGAAAGGCTCTTCAGGTAATAATTCTGGCAATCGCAATGGGAAGGGGAAGGAAACCCTATTGGTTAATCTTTCAAAACCCAAAACGACACCAAACTGGAGTCTTTCAAACCAAAAAAAGAGTACTCTTTTGATGACATTGATATCCTAGGGATATTCTAATGTCTCGCTAAGAGTGACAAACTCCAGATTCGGGAGCCAAAAAGGCATAATGAGGTGAATCTGACTGACAATCCCAAATACTGTACTATTATAGATACATAAATCATCCTACCAAGGCTTGCTACATCTTAAAGAAGAAAATCCAAGAGTTGATAAATGCTAATGCTATCGCTTTAACCAATAATGAGCATACAGTTACAACTAATATGATTTCTTTTTAATTTGGAGGTTTTCCTCCACAGCAAGTTCCGGATGGGATTGTCCCATTCCTAAGGCGACAGTGAAAATTATAAATCTTCCGCCTGCTAGAGAGCAAAATAAAGGATTTTTGCCTCTCACATTAAAAAATGGTGAAATCGTGTAGGTACATCCTGACTTAGTACCTGAAATAGAGAATGAAGGTAAAACTTCAAAATCCAAGAAAGGTAGGAAAGTCAAAACATGCAATATAATTTCTCATGTTGTAATCCAGATCATGATGATTTGGATCATCTTTGGGATGGCATTCCTTTAGAGGATAGATTGAGGGGCTTGAATATATGCCCTCCAAGTTTGGCTCCTCCTACCAAAATTAAACTTACTCATCAGCAATGGTTAGCAATGAGTAGTGTCCCCTTATACAGGGCACAACAAGTCTTTGCTTCTTATGAGAAAGCTCATGTAGGGATTTTTCCTCCTGTCCCGAGTATTCCTCCTTCTCTTGTGGCTATAGAGGTTTTTATTCCTCCTTTTCCTGTGGTTGCAGAGGTTTCTGTTTCTTCTTCCTCTGTTGAACCATCTATTAAAAGTCCGCTATCCATTCACATGTACAGTCAACAATCAGTCCATCTCATGAAAAAGATGGACTATGACTTTCAAAAGGCGGAAGGCTTGAACTATGATAAAGGAATGCGACTTCTTTTACAAATTCCAAGTCAAAAATCTACTGTTGGATTGGGTTTTGAGGTCCCTCATAAAAATCCTTGCAAGAAAAAGACTAAGGAAAAGAAGAAGAAAACCTGTAATATGGTACTTCATTATCCTGAGTCTGAAGAAGAAACCTTTGCTGGTACGAGATCTGGTAAAGAGTACCACAAAGATTATGAGGGAACTTCGAAAGAAGCATAGGACGTTGCTGAAACACTACCAGCTCAACCATATCTTGTTTCTGCTGATGCAAGACCTTCTAAACCATCTGTGATTGAGAAAGGGAAACAGAAAGCAGTACGCTTTGACGTCCCATTAAAATCTGCTTCAAATCAAAGGGTAATAATGAAACCCTACAAGTTCGATATTCTAGCCCAATTAGCTAATACTCCGGCTAGACTTTCGATCTTTGAGCTGCTTCATCTTTCTAAAGAAAGTCGAGAAACTTTGAGTGAAGCTTTGCTACAAGCAGACTCATGCTTAGCTCAACTCAAGAGTCCTGACAATATACCAGTGTCGTATCCACAATGTCATAGTATGATGGAAGCAATTCCCAATATTACCTTCACACAAGAAGATATGTTGTTGAAGCATAATAAACACGATAGGCCTCTGTGCTACACAGGGTATATTGAATCTACTAAAATTGACAGGATTTATATTGATCCTGGGTCTTCTATTAGCATTATTCTCCAGAGTATGCTACGACCTTTGAGGATTCCTACTAGTGATTTGACTTACAATAGTACAATAATAGTTGGTTTCAACTCTGGAAAGAGCAAACCACTGGGGAAGATTCGTCTGAAGATTCAAATTGGTGATCTTCGAACTACGGCTGTAGCTTCCCATCCCGAAAATATTTTTTGAAATATTTTTTATTATTTATTTGATTTAAATGGTGATTTTTAGAATTTTATAAGTAATTATTAAGTTAATAATTACGGTAGATGACTTTAGCCAAGGTTGAGTTATGGAGTACAAGACGATTAGGAGTCTTGGCACGGATAGTGCAGTAGCGTGCTTTGACTAGTGTTTAGCCATGGTAAGGGAATGCCAAGCCATAGGAGTGTCCTAACTAGGAAAACCAGACCAAGTTGTGACTCGACTCATTTAAATTATGTAATTAGATATTATTTAATATTATTGACTTATAAGAAAGTCGGGTTGTACTCAACCAGTCTGGACTGGACCCAAACCAAGTCCAAACCCTTATAGTGAGGCAGTGCATCAAAAGACGTTCATGTTGAAGTATTTTTGAGATGTATACCTCGTACCTCACTTTAAATGGTATAAACAAATGGTTCCTAAAAGAATGTATTTATGAATAATATTAATATTATTAATAGGGATATTGTATCTTAGAGTAATTACAAGACCCTTCTGTGGATAATTTGTATAGGAGCATAGCAGTCTCACCCAGGAATTTACTAGGTCTACTATTGGTTATTTTTAGTATTAACATGATTTTACTAGTATTACTAATATTATTGTTGTCGTTATCAAATACAATGCTAAGCTGATTTCCCATGTGGTCAGAAGATTAGTTGAGTAGTATGAATCAGATCCCAAAATCTATAATGGTGGAGATTCTAATGATGCTCTTTGAGGCCTGGGGAGCTAAATATCAACTTGATGTGGATGACGTGGTGGTCTCTCTTATGGATTTAGCTAGGAAAGTATCCTAAATTTTGGTCCTATTTTTGGAGATTAGTGCATGATTTTTCTATCTTTATTTAATATATTATGAGCAATGAATGCTGTTATTTCATTTGTTTCTCGTCTTTTTCATTTCTTAACTTATTTAGAACATAGAGTGAAGTGGAACATATTTATAACTCCAAGCAGTTAAACCCGCCCCCCAACCTAATCCTAGCCGAGCTCACACAGCTCAAAGGCCCACGTGCCTTGCGGGTTACCCAGCATAGCATGAATGACCCAATCCTTCCTATATGGTTGCAGCCCAACCGAACTTCTCCAAATAGCAGTAAAACCCAGAATCGAGCACTGGTATATCCGTATATATATATGGCGATTATACGCGAGAGAGGAGTGGGGATACACCAAAACCCTAATCCTGCGACCATTGACTCGCGGCGCCACCTCTACCAGAAGAATGGACTCTCCTACTCCAATCTCTTCAATCTTGTGCCCCTGATGAACTTCCAACGCCCCCGCCTCGACGACGACGACAACCGCGGGTACAGTAGCCCGGACGAGAGTTCAAGTAGCCAAGGCCAGGGAGACATGTCGGGCTACATCAACGATGCAATGAGGCGCCGGAGGCGAAATTCTTCTGCTAACAGCGATGACGAGGGCGAAGGGGAGTACAAGACCGGAGTGTCCGAGGAGCAGCTGGAAGGATACGGCGGTCGATCATGTTAGAATTCGGTACAATACAGGTGTACTACGTTAAAGTCTTGGAAAAAGGAGATACATACGAGATCATTGAGCGCAGTTTGCCTAAGAAGCAGATAGTGGTTAAGGATCCTTCTGAGATTGAGAAACAAGAGATGGATAAGATTGGGAAGATCTGGGTAAATATTATGAGAAGAGATATTCCTAGGCAACATAGGGCATTCATTAATCTTGACAGGAAGCAGCTAGGTGATGCCAAGCATTTTTCAGAGATGTGCCAAAGAGAAGTAAAACTGAAAGTGAGCCCGATCTCTGCAGCGCATCTCCCTCCTTCCCAAGTGCAGCATCCGACACCTTTACGAACGTCGCCATTACTCTCGACCATTTCCCCGCGGACAACTGCAACCGCAGCACCCATCCGGTCGACGCCCCTACTCTTCATGTCATTACCGGAGTCACGTGGAGCCGGGCATCTCCGCAGGCGCGATGCCAGAAGGGACTCGAGCGAGGCTTCTTCAATCTCGCCAAGCCGTCCATGTGCACTTCTTCAAGCAGTGTCCAACATACAACTAGCCACCATCAGTGCACGCTGCCACCCGGCCTTTCTCCTCCGTGTGCCGGCACCCACGATGACGAGTAGGGCACAAGAAGTGGTGGTAGAGCTCCCTGTTCAGTCCAACAACATATTCATATATGTGAGTTTTTGTCTTTAGTTGTTCCCATGCATAACTAGTAGATAGCTTATATTGTTCATATAGGAGAACTATGCTGTTAGAAGTTCATAGGAAGTATAACAGTAGAGGTTACAATAGAAAAGAAGAAGCAGCATAAGGAGGTTGAGTAACCATAGCATTATACATTATTCGCGTAGGACTATTAAATACATGGTAGTTGTATTAAAATAATCTATCTTCACTTTGTATCTCCTCTTATAAACTATTCAAGCCTAGCCTATATAGGTAACAGACCAATGCATAGAATTTGTCTTTTTCCTATTCTTTGTATTCATAAAGCAGGAGTTGGCAACTTGCATTTATACCTCCACTTAATTGGTATTTGCATCTTAGCATGGCCTCTCATCTTTGATTGCCCATCCCGAATCATGCGTTAACGTGTCATGCACCAATATGAGAGTGGACAAGACAACTTGGTGCCTGTATGATAGGATTCAAGGTGGGAAATCGGGACTGAATATCCTGCCTCATAGCAGGATTGATTGTAAGGTTGCTTGAAGGTTTCGTGTAGCTCTCTATAGTTACATTGATAAATAATAGGTGAGGGATATAGCCCTCTATAGTTGTATGTTGGCCAAGATAGTAGTGGCCTAACTAGGATATTGCTTTGTGGAAATGCTTGATCTGTTTTCAAGTATGATTGGATCATTCAATATTTAACTTTAGTGTTAAGTACCTAAGTTTATGTGTGGCCTAGTGTATAGCATGACTTAGCAAACTGTATATTGGGGTGTGAGCTCACTTTTGCATTCCTTCCTGGACATGAGAGTAGCCTAATGAGGGTTAAGTAGACTCCTAATGAGCAATTAAATTAATTAACCTTTAAAATAGTAATATAACAAGTTAGCATAGCAGTTAGAGTTATTTGATAAATAAGATTAATAACCCTTCTTCTTTTATATATGAATAGTTAATTAGTTAAAATAATTCCCAGGTCCTTTTTGGCTCTTCGGACTTGGGCGTTGGACCTGCTATGTCACATTGTCAGCATCTGGAGCCAGGCAAGTATGCCTTGCCTCCCTCTACAGTTTTATTTACATGCATTTCTTTTTAGTTTTCAGTCTTTGATTGTTTATGGACATGTGCTTTTCGTGTTATATTCTGTAGAGTTGTTTTTATTGTTTATAGCCATGTTCATATTTTGGCCTTATGTTTCACATTTGGAGTTTCTTGTCAGTACCTTGTTTGAGTCGTGTCATAGAACGAGTTCGTATAATTGAACTGCTTAATCCTTGATATTGTTTCCTTGGCATCAGAGAGTCCAGACTCCGAACGAGGGTATTTTTCTTGATCTATTTACATCCGTGAGTCCACACTCGGGACTAGGATGTCGATTATTTGTACCAGAGAGTCCACACTCGGGACGATGGTGTAGACTTGACTTGACTTGCACCAGAGAGTCCACGCTCGGGATGAGGATGTTTACATCAGAAAGTCCACACACGGGACGAGGATGTAGTATTTGCACCAGTGAGTCCACACTCGGGATAAGGGTGCCTTGCCGTGAACTAACCAGAGAGTCCACATTCGTGACGAGGGTTAGTACTAACCAGTGAGTCCACACTCGGGACGAGGGTTAGTGTTTAGTTCAAACCAGAGAGTCCACACTCGAGATGAGGGTTTGGTTTCTTCCATTGATCTCGTGATTATCGTTCATCCGGCAGTTCAGTTATACGTAATTGTTCTAGTGTTTGTATTCCTATTAGTATTCGTGTTCGTGTTCGTATTCGTGTTCGTGTTCGTATTCGTGTTCGTTTTCGTATTCGTGTTCGTGTTCGTGTCCGTTGTCATTTGTCTTGTATTTGTTCTTTCTTGTTTATTTCCCGAGCATGATTAAACTGCTAGATAGGCATGTATATTATGTATCTTGCTATGTCCTCTGAGGACCTGATGATCTCCTCAGGTTTAGCGATTGCATGGAGTTAGCTAGTAGTTCTGGATGGCAGAGGATTTGCGGTTCTTGCGGGATTCAGGTATCGTTATCGTATTTATTATCCGCTCGTGCTTTCATACCTTATCATGAGTTATCCTATTTCTTGATTCAGTTTTAGACTCTTGTTATTTCCTTTAGAGCCTTATCGGGCATTTATGCTAGTGGGCTGCAGACCACGACATATAGTGTTCATTCATGTTTTATACACATATTGTGGATTTGAGATATAGATTTGTTGCCATGATTTAGCAGTATACCATAGCCTTGACAGCATTTACGTATTTGAGTCGGGCTGGAGTCCGTTCGATACGTAGCTGGCTTGCTTATGTGCTTGCATCCGAAAAGTGGGTGCGGGTCATGATAATGGAAACTTTTTATGTTATTAACTCAGATGTATCTTACAATATCCTTCTTGGAAGATCGTTGATACATGAGCATAACATTGTGCCTTCAACTCTCCACCAATGCTTCAAGTACGTGGATTCTCAAGGGGTTATGAAGACTGAGTTTGCAAATATCAATCCTTTTAAGGATGTTGAAGCCTATTTCTCTGATTCAATACTCTATAAACAGGAGCATGTGAAGGAGATATCGGATATGGCCGAAGATTGATCACTTGCCGAAGATCAATCTGCCAATGAAGATCCTCCGAAAGAGCAACCTTTGAAGATTAAAGTCAAAGGCCAAATCCAACCCCAACCTGTCAATGACCAACCTTTGGTGATCAAGGTTAAAGGAAGAACTCGAGCTTCGTCTGAGGAATCAGTGAGTATTCCAGCCAAGAGCAAAGTTCAACATCTCATGATCAAAGTCAAGGGACGTACTTCTCGTACAAATAATCCAGAACCACTGATTATTAACCTGGGCAAGTCTACGCAGAAGACGGATGACGTCCGTTAATGATCAATCCGAAGCGTAGCAGTCAGTTTGTAAATGATGTAAATATTGATCATTCTATACTTTCTAATATTAATGAAGATTTTCTTTTGGAGTATATGGCTATCAAATTTATTGAAAGAATGACTTTATCTGCTGATAATCAAAGTCATCAACATAAAAATGACATAGATACAGAGGAAACCTTATACATTAATCATAAAGAAAATTCTTTTCCTCCTCGTGTCGATGTTGGACCCTATGCTCAAAGGTTCCTAACATCTTCTCCCTATCTTCTTCCTGTAGCCTCATCATCACAAGCTTGTGTGACTTATAGACATCACGAAGAATCTTATTTTGTTATTCCATCTAATAAGAAAAATAAGCGCCAAATTATGTTTGGCCTGGCTAGAAATATCCCTGTTGCTCAGACAGAGGATCTCAGAGAGAAAGATAATGGAAGAATCCAAATTGACAAATATAGTCAACAATCTCTTAAGATTATCTAGAATATGGGATATGATTTAAAGACTATGCCTGGTCTAAATCAAGGCAAAGGTAGACGATTACCATTATGTGGTAATCCATTTTACAAAAAAACTCATCATGGGTTGGGATACGATCTATCCCAGATGTTTAATGAAGATATACAAGAAGAATTTTATTCAAGTTCTTCACAATCCTCAGATTTGGAAGAAATTCAATTCATCGAATCCGATCCATCCCACATGTACAAAGAAGATATGGAAGAAGAATGTTCTTCCAGTTTTTTACAATCCTTATATTCTGGAAGAGACTATTATGATGAATCTGAGTGTGTCTTTTTAGTCAACATGGTTCAAGGTGAATCTAAACCATTTGAAAATGACCCTTGGATACAAAAAATAGACACTCAATGGGAGCTTCATTTTGAACAGCGACAGCCACCTACAGAAGATAAAATTATCCAGATTGACGTTGGAGACGGAACTACGTCTAAGCCAATATTTATCAGTAAAAATATTTCTGAAGAGGAAAAGGAAGAGTTGGTACAACTGATTAAAGAATATATTAATATTTTTAGATGAAGTTATGAGGATATGCCGGGTTTAGATCCTAAAGTAGCTACTCATAAACTCAATATTCTTCCTAATGCCAAGCCTATAAAACAACAACAACGGCATTTTCGACCAGATATGATGGATGTAATTGAAGCAGAAGTCAAAAGCTGATCACATGTGGCTTTGTATGTGAAGAACAACACCCAGACTGGGTTGCCAATATTGTACCTGTTATGAAGAAGAATGGAAAAGTCCGAGTTTGTATAGATTTTTGGGATCTTAATGCAGCTTGTCCAAAGGACGAATTTCCACTTTCGATTACCGTTGTCATGATAGACAATACATGTGGTTTTGAATGCATGTCTTTCATGGACAGATTTTCAGGATACAATCAAATTAAGATGCATCCAGGAGATGAAAAGCATACTACTTTTCGTGCACCCCTTGGGGTTTATTGCTATACGGTTATACCATTTGGTCTGAAAAATGCCGGTGCTACGTATCAACAGGCTATGAGTAACATCTTTCAAGAACATCTATGAAAAATAGTTGAATGCTATGTAGATGACATTGCTGTCAAAAGATAATCACATTCAAGACTTGAAGACAGTATTTGAGTTGATGCGTCAATATCAACTAAAGATGAATCCCACTAAGTCTTTCTTAGGGGTTTCCAGTTGCAAGTTTTTGGGATTTGTTATCACTTCTCAAGGTATTCATGTTGATCCTGATAAAATCAAAGCAATTCTTGAAATGCGTCCTCCACGTAATCTGAAAGAACTCCGTGGCTTCCAAGGTCGCATTGCGTATATCAAGAGATTTATATCCAATCTTTCTGGGAGATGTCAACCTTTCTCTCGTTTATTAAAGAAAGGTGTATCATTTGTTTGGGATGAAGCATGTCAGAAAGCCTTCAATGACATCAAACAATACCTTCAAATCCACCAGTTCTGGTACCTCCAGTAGCGGAAAGACCATTTTTGCTCTATGTTCGAGCCTTAGATCATTCACTTGGTGCTCTTCTTGCACAGAAAAGTGACAAAGGTCATGAACAGGCAATTTATTATCTTAGCTGAATGATGGTCGGAGCTGAACACAGGTATACTCCTGTGGAGAAAGAATGTCTGGCTTTGGTTTTTGCTGTTCAAAAGACACGACATTATGTGTCAGGACAAACTATTCATGTCATATTCAGAATAAATCTTATTCGGGTGTTGATGAGAAAACCGAGCATTCTTAACTCCAGGTTAGCCACCTGAACGATGTTGCTTACTCCTTATGATATGGTCTATGTACCTCAAAAATCAGTGAAGGGTCAAGCATTAGCAAATTTCTTAGCAACTCACCCTATACCTGAAATATCGAAGCTATATGAGGACATTCCAGATGAAGTCGTGCATTGCAACATGACTTTGAAGGATGACATTTGGCAACTATATTTTGATGGAGCATCGCGGGTTGGACCTAAAGGCAATATTGTCTCCGGAGTAGGCATTGTCTTGGTCTCTCCTGATAAAATGGTCATATACCGTACTTATTCTCTTAATGAACCATGCTCCAACAATGTGGCAGAATATAATACTCTGCTAATTGGTCTTCAAGTGGCAAAACAATTGGATATTGAGTTCCTAGAAGTTTATGGAGATTCTCAACTGATTGTTAATCAGGTCAGAGGGACATATGAAGTCAGAAATCCTGACCTCATTCCTTATCATCAAGTGGTAATCGAATTGTTCCTTTTATTTAAAGGGTTCTTTATCGAATTCGTACCATATTCTCAAAATTTAAAAGCTGACGCTCTTGTTATTTTAGTTGTAGACTTAGCTGTTCTAATTAGAAGACAAAATACTATTACTTTGTTGGATCGAGACTTATTATGTATCAAAAATAACTAGTATATTGAACAGAGTTACACTACAGAATCAAGTTCTCAATAAAGAGATTGGAGAAGTCCATTTATTGATTATGCAGTCCATGGGATTTTACCTGAAGATCCAAAAGAAACTGCATCAATCAAGAGACGATCATTTCGATTCTACTACGATTCTTCTTTGCATATGTTATATCATCGTTCATATGACGGACTTTTACTGCGTTGTATCTCTGAGAGTGAAGCTAAGCAAATACTCCGTGAAGCTCATGATGGTGTCTGCGGTACCCATCAACCGGGTCCAAAATTACAGGACCGTATCCGAAGAATAGGGTATTATTGGCCTTCCATGATAGCAGATGCGGTAGATTATGCCAGACGGTGTAAAGCATGTCAGATTCATGCCAATTCTATTCATCAACCATCTGAATTCTTACATCCTACAACAGCTTCTTGGCCATTCGAAGCTTGGGACATGGATATTATTGGTCCGATTAACCCTCCTTCTGTCAAGGGACATCGGTTTATACTGGCTATAACTGATTACTTTTCTAAATGGGCAAAAGCGATTCCCCTTGTTGAAGTGAAAACATCTAATGTGGTTAGCTTCATCAAATACCCATTTATTGTTTTGGGATTCCCTGACGGATAATTCATGACAATGGACCACAATTTGCCATTCATGCGTTTTATCGATTCTGTGATAAGAATCGGATCCAAAATATAGCTTTTATGGCTTATAATCCAGCTGCTAATGGTTTGGCCGAAGCTTTCAACAAGACAATCATTAAACTTCTCAAAAAGTTCGTCTCTTATAATAAACGTGTTTGGAATGAGAAACTTGGAGAATATTTATGTGCTTACCGAACGACAGTCCGAACTTCGACTGGTTTTTCACCATTCTCACTGGTTTACGGATGTGAAGCTGTTCTCCCATTGGAAATCCAGATTCCATCTCTTAGGATAGCCATTGCTAATGAGCTAACTACAGAGAATAATGATCGGTTGAGACTTTAAGAACTTGAATGATTGGACGAGAAGCGTCTTCAAGTGCAACAGCACATTGAACTATATCAAGCCCGCATATCTCGAACTTTCAATCGTAAAGTTAAAGAGAGGGTATTTAAAGTCGGTAAGCTAGTTTTGGCTGTCCGAAGACCGATGGTTCTGACTCATAAGAGCAAAGGGAAATTCCAAGCAAAATGGGGAGGTCCTTATGTAGTCGAGATCGTCTTCTCCAATGGTGCCTATAGGTTGTCTAAACCTAATAGAGATTTGCTCATGATGCCAATTAATGGCAAATTCTTAAAGAAATATTATGTTTGAACTTCTTCTTTATTCCCCAGCTACCATTGTTTGGTTAAGCTGATTATTTGTCTTCCTAAATGAGACTTTTGATCTTCTGTCTTACCAGTTGATTAAAAAAATGGATTTATTATTTATCATGTTCTTATGACCTTTGAATAAATATTAAGTCTACTTCTTCTCTTATCTATCATGTCCCTATGGCCTCTGAATAGATATTAATCTATTTTTCTTTGAGTTGTTACGATCTGTTACGTTCATATTACCTCTGATAGTATCGTATACTCTAAACAGAAAATGAGATTCATTATCTATCATGTCCACATTACCTCTGGATAGATATAATTCATTGAGTATAGAAGACTTATCATGTCCATATTATCTCTGATAAGTATTTTCTATCTCATACCTATTGTTTAATTTCAAAATAATTGATAGGGTCACAAAACAAATATTTTATTCATTTCTTGTAAACATTACAGAATAAAAAAGATATAAGATTATAAAAATTCTTTATTTGCCTAAGGCGGAGCAGAGACATCTTCAAGCAATTTTTGTAGCTCTGCTAGAAGTTTCTCGCAAGAGCTCAGCACAGTGGCAGTAGCCATAGTCCGTCGAGCTTCCGGAGTACAAATATGGAAGAAGTCGGCGAAAGTAGCTATCATCTTATCCTTGGCTTCGTCAAAGGTTTTGATAGTAGCTTCAGCACTGAAGACTTGTTCCTCCAAAATTGAGCTCTGTGTTAGATGCTGGTCTCGATCTATGATCAATTGCTCCCTCTCCGCCTTCAAGCGAGCCAATTCTGCCTCAACTTCACGAATTCTATCATTTTGTTGATGAATTCTTATATTGGAAGTTTCATAGGACTCTCTCTAGATATCCAGCTGGGGCTTCGCTTCAGCCAAAAAGCTTTTTCTTTGGCGACCTTGCTGCTGTACTCTTGGAGAGATTCATTGAAAGTAATCCCCCGAGCGGTGTATTCAGCTGATAAAGCGTCATACTCGCTTTGGATGAGACTTTCAATGGTTTCACTTGACAGCCTTAGATATTCTCTAATGGGCTGTTCAAGTTCCTCCACCACCTTCTCTAGCGCCGCTGCTCTCTCTGCATCATTGAACATGGCGACATTTCTGATCGTAAGAGCAATAGCATCTTTCAGACTTTCATAGTTAAGGCCCTTCTTCAGGACTATCTTGATCAGAGCTGCCAGCATTTTGTAGAACATTTCTGTATGAATCTCAACTAAGAGATTCATTTCAGCATTTGAGCTTGGCATGGCGGCGATGTCTACCAAGTCTCTTTTCTGAAGACTAGGGGCACATGTTGTTGCTTTGGTAGCAGACTGAGATGGAGTCAATGTTGTCGCTGCTACCATAGCTAACGGATCCCCGGGAACTTCAGAGACAATGTCTTCAGCACTTTTTACTCCAGCCGCTTCTGGAGTTGAAACTATTTGATTTTCAGTAGAGGTGATAGTTGTGGGAGGAATGGTAATCATCGTAGCTGACTCCGGTTCAGACACAGTCTTCTCAGGAACTTGTACTGGATCGGTAGCAATAACAGAGGATGTTATTATAATGTCTCCAATTTTAGTTGATGATTTGACCATGTCTTTATCACCTTTTTTGGCTACCGGCTCTACCGGCTCTTCAAGTAGTTCAGTTGTAGTGGGTCCTTCTACAACTGGTTCTTTGTTGAAGTCTGTTTCTTCTTCAATAGCTGCTTCTTCATCTGCTATTGGTTCTTCTGCAGTTTGTTCTTCTTCTCTGTTTTCAGCACGAGTAGACAATTCTGGCTGAGCCTCCACTTCGGGCTCTTGTTGTACTTTCTCTTGGACATTATCTTCATCTAAAGAAGAATTCTCTTCCTCAGATTCCATGTTTTCTTCATGAATATCTTCTTGAGGAGGAGGAGGAGCTACAGGCTTTGATGCAACGATAACAACTACAAAAATTAAACAAAATAAGTTAATATAAAAAATCATAATACATAATCTTGTATAGATTTTGTGTGATTTATATTTACCTGGAGTAAGTGTAGGATGTGCCAAGTACGAGTCATAGTCCCCATCCCAGTCATCATCGTCGAAGGCAAGAGCCGGTTTATCTGATGGGATGAGCTCTCGATCAACAGTATATGTCGTAGCAGCATCCTAAGTAACTTGTGCCGTTTGAGGCAAAGTCAGATGAAGTGATGAGCTGAGGCGTCCAGGGGATAGGACCGCCACAGCTTCTGTTGATGTTGCCGGTTGAGATGTAGAGGATCCTTCTCCAGGATGAGTCGAAGAAGATACAATATGTTACGGCTCCTCGACTGGAGTGTCGCTCTCTGGAGTAGCGGCTCTCTGTCTAGAAGGCCCTTTGACAGTAATTTTCTTCTTCTTCTCTGGAAGGGTCATCTCTGGAAGGGTAACAGCTGCACCTGATTTCCATTTTTGAGTTTTTCCAATAATAATAGGTCCCGCAGCTATTTCCCCAACTCCTGTAGGGATTACTTCCAAATACTCATCTGGAACAGCAGTGTCATTGGGTATGTCTGGAAGTACCCTGACTGGCTCTTCAATATTCCCTTCCTTGGGCCATCTAAGACTCCCCTTCATATTATAGCCACGGGCGAAGGAGCGGATGGATGCATAAAAGCGAGCATACGTATGAATTATACATAGCTCGATTGTGCTGGTAGCAGTTGATACTCTGAATTTAGCACCGGTACAAGCAGTGCTAAAGTATCTCCAGGCTCTCGCACCATCAATTAGCTTCCCATAATAGTAGAAGCTGGTGGAGGGATTACCAACATGAAGTTGGTCATATCCAAACTAGCAAGCGAACCGACTTTGTAGATACGGTTCGAACGCACAGTTGTCTTCATTCATGTACATCAGATGGGAGGGTCTGATGCACTCCAGCCATTTGAATACTGGCACAAGCAATAAAGTCCTTCTTTCGCCTCTGTCTTCAAATTGTACACCGAGACAATCGGCTGGAACTTGTGGCCTTGTGCAAAAGAAGTTCCATCCATGAGAATAGTTCAGCACTGCTCGGGGGTCTGCCACTGTAGTCGCAGTCCATGTGGCTTTGTTGAATTTTTGGAGGAAGACCTCCGCATTATCTCCAGGGCCCGGCGGCAACAAACTGCAGTTATGATGCAGTAGCCAGCCCATCAGAAAAGTGTAGGGCATCTCCACCCTTGGGAATTCTTTTCGGTGAGGAGCATTGTTGATTAGTTCCTCACCAAAGGTCCACAAACCTGCGTTTATTCGACACACCATTGCCGATAGCAGGTTGATTCTGACCTTGAACACCAAACGTACTTCCGGCCATAATACGTTTCGATGAATTCTGTCAATTGTGCTAATCCCTGGCACGATCCATTTTCGTAGCCACAGAGACAGAAAGCCTGCCAGCAAAGCTTCCCTGGAGATCTTCTGACTGCCATGCCTCAGGTAGCTTAAGGTTTCAGTCCCCGCAGGGATGTCTCCGGTCTTTTTGGACAGATACTGGTCCGGAAACTTATGTAAGATCATCAAACTATGGATCAAATCTGAAGGAATTATTGAACAAGGGTTGATGGTTGGAGCCTTGTTTTCTTGAAATCTCCCTTTCTCGTTCTTGGGTATCCTATTCTCACGGTAGAATAGATAGGTTGTCCATTTATTAGTATATGCTAAGTGGGATCCACTATCATACATAGAGGTGCAAATTAAGTAATGGCACATAAGTTCTTGGTAGATCTCAACCAATTGAGGATTTTTCTCTCGAATTTCTGCCAATTCCTGGTTAGAGGGAACATACTCTTCATAGGGCGCTTCTTCTATCGGCAGCTTAGAGATGAATTGCATCTCGTGCAGGGCAAGACCCATCTCACCTAGTGGGGTTGCAAAAGTTCCTGTTGAACTCATATACAACTCCATCAAAGCCAAGAACAGGTTGCTGTTCATCGGTATACCATAGCTTGTAGAGGCTACCGCTTCATAAAGGCCTATGGTTTCCAGCTCCATCTTGAAGTTCTTCATGATCCAGGCACTAAGATGGATCCAGTTCTGGTTATAAGGAGTCATCCACCCTGGTAGCCTAGGGTTGGCCTGAGGATATAATACTGCAGTCCTTATGAACTTGTTAATGAACATTGGAGTCTGCACCGGCTGGATCAGAGCTGAATCTTCGCTCGGTATAAACCCAGGCAGTAAACCAGAGAAAGGGACGACACCACCACTAGGAGAACTGATGTGGTAGCCCATGTCATTGGCTCTATCCCTCTTGAAAATGATTCTACCAGGCCTACCATGACTGCTGGGAGTCAGGTTCCATAGCATCTGTCGAGGATGGGTGGCATGGAAAAATGCAGATAGGGGATAATCCCTGGCCATATCCGGGAGATACATTGCCTTCTCTCCAAACTTGAACACCCAGGACTCTTTCTTGGGGTATGTTTGTGACTGAAAATCTATCGCATCCCCGAACATGAAGGCTGGCTTCAAAACTTGTTGGTTATCTAACGATACCAACACTTCTCCATCAACATTCTGTCCCCCTAGGCAGCTATTAGTTTTTGTCTTCCTTCAGGGTATTCAGGATTCGACTGAGAGAACTCCACATGGAACAAGTTCTCCAAGTAATTTGAGCCCACCATACCAGTTGATGAGCCAAATATTTCTGCTAGCGGGTGAATTTACAAATCCACTGCCAAAAGAAAAAAAAAATCAAGTTAGTAAAAATCTAAATAGAATTTTTACGCAGATGACTTAGTCTAAATTTTACGCATAAAGATTAAAGACTCTGACTATGCAAATTTTACGCTTATGCGCAAAAGTTAAAATTGATAAAAAATTTAAATTGTAAAAGTTCTTTGTTTTTACGCAAAGTCTTTCACTTGTGAATTTTACGCTGGTACATATTTGATGTGAGCCTAATGTGAATTTTACGCTGGCACATATTGATGTGAGCGTATTGTGAATTTTACGCTGGCATATATTGATGTAAGCGTAATGTAAACTTTACGCTGGCACATGATGTGAGCATAATTTGATTTTACGCTGGCACATATTGATGTGAGCGTATTTTGATTTTTACGCTGGCACGTATAGACGTGGGCGTATATTTTTATTTTTATTTTTACGTTGACACGTATAACGTGGGCATATTTTTTTGTTTAAAGTTTTACGCTGACACGTATAACGTGGGCGTATTTTCTTATTTCAAGTTTTACGCTGACACGTAGTTTAAAGTTTGATTCTTCTTCTTCTCCGGCGAACTCACGGCCGAAGTTAGGTAGTGCTCTACCTTTCATGGCCGGAGCCACAGCGGGGTTGGACTGTCGGGGTACCGCCGATGACGGGGTGTTGGTTTCTGCGCGATCAGTCGTTGACGAAGCGGCGGGCTTCTTGTCCTTACTGTCGGCGGCGGTCTTGCTCTTGGGGGCCATCGAGTCGAAGTGAGAGAGTATGTAGAGAAAGAGAGTAAAGAATCAAGATTGCAAAGGATGAGTAAAGTTTTCTCTCTACTCGTAAAACTCTATTTATAGAGAATTTTGAAATCGGTTCAAATTCCCAACTTTTATGCGGACTGTTGAGTATCCCGAACTCTATGCAGATGACCGTTGGATATCCCGAATTTTACGCAGACTGTTGAATATCCCGGATTTTACGCTTCTGTTCAAATTATTTCAAATTTTGAAAATATTTGAAAACTTTGAACTTGTAGGAGCGTAAATAGTGCTTCATGGACCAAGTCAAAGAAAGTTAAGAGCTTTAAGCAAGTCAAACAGAGTAAAACTCTACGTGAGCTACTTTACGCGAGAGCCATCCTTAAAGCTTTTTACGCGAGGGACAGGCTGTCAAATTATCGTATTTAATGCGTGTGATACTGTTCTGAAGTAATGATTTTCTGACAGCGGACAACACAGAAGTCGAGAAGATTTGATTTACACCAAACCCAACACTTGTCTTTTAGTGTGCAGACGGGCTACTTTACGCTCAAGAGATTGCTTCTTTTATGCATGAAAGCTATTCGAGCTTTTTACGCTCAAGGCTGTTGTGCGCGTAAAGCTTATTTGAGCTAATTTTACGCTCAAGGCTGTTTTTCAGCCACTTTACGCGGAAAGTCTATTTTGGGCTATTTTACGCCCAATCTACTACTTTATGCAGGAAGTCTATTTTGGGTCATATTTACGCCCGATCTTTTCTGGCTACAGGAGAACGTGGTTTGCTTATGTGGCTTTCATGCTACACTTATCGAGGAACGTGTGTACGTGCTCTCCCCATTTTATTGAAGTAGTGGGACACATGTCACCATGCGTAGAGATCAAAACTCTACGTGGGACACGTGTCATCACGCGTAAAGGTTGATTCTCATCGTGGGTGACAGTTACCAAACTTTGTTGCTTTTTACGCACGGAGGGTCTAGTCTATAAATAGACTTATTTTTAACACATAAGGCATCAAGAGATCAAGAGAGATACAGGAGAGGAGAATCTGAGAAAACTCATACTTTCAGAGTGATATTCCCAGAAGTATTTCTTCAACTTTTTCTCAAAAACAGGTTGAAGCAAAGCAGAAAAGCATTCGACTGTGCCATCAGTGCCGTTGCTCGATACCTTTCTGGTGACGTAGTTCTTCCGATTGTTCGTCTTCTTTAAGCAGTTTTCTTCATCATCATCATATGGTCTAAGGAACAAAGTGATCGTTCTCAGATCAGACTTCCATAGCAATACTTTCCAGAATTGTACTTTTGTACTTTTTCTAGTTTTCTTTCAAAAGCCAATTTTAGGCATTTTGTTAAGTGAAACAACCATCTCATACAAAGACGAGCTGAAGAAGATGGAGATATCTCAACCTTATCCTCCTGAGTGGAAGAATGCTACTTGCCCTCCTAACTACAAGCTGCTGACGCTGAATTCATTCGACAGATTGACTTCTCCTCGTCAACACATGACATACTTCAATATGCAGACTTTACAATTACCCAAGGACGATCCATTCTTGTCAAAGCTGTTTATTAGCACCTTACAGGGGGTAGCTTTCGAATGGTTCTGCAGTCTACCTGACGGTTGCATCAACTCTTTTAAAGACTTGGAGAGGTTGTTCCTCAACAGGTTTTATGAGAGTGGCATGCATGTTAGTATGTCCATCCTCATCGAGACCAAGCAAAGGAGGATTGAGTCTGCCATCGCCTTCATCGAACGCTTCAGGCGGCTAGCACTAAAGATGCCCTTCGACATACCAGATTCAGAACTTATGGATACTTGTCGACATAACTTCCTTCCTACAGTAAAGTACTGTCTAGGTTTACATAAGTTTGATACATGGCCCACTTTTATTGGGGCCGCTGATGCTGCTGAAAATGACGTCCCTAATCTGGAATTACTATGGTTGAAAACATCTAAATCTGAAGACAAGGACAAGCATCCTCAAACTATCCCTGTTCGTGGGGGTAAAGGGAAAGAAGTCCTGAAGGTCGACATATCCAAATGAGCTTCCAATTCTCAGGACGCCTCCGACAAGCCTAAGGAGACCCTCTCCTTTGATGAAGATGATGTCATTACCATCTTTCATACATTGACAAAGGGTAATAAACTGACATTGCCTCCACCACGACATCCTGCGGAGGCGAACCAGCTCAACGATTCCAAGTACTGTCTCTATCATCAGTACGTGCATCATTCCACCAAGGACTGCATCTTCCTGAAGAAGAAGATACAACAGCTTATCGACAACCAAGTGATTAACCTCGAAGCTGAAGACAAGTTCGTATCTTCTAACATGATCTCTCTTCAGTTTGGTGACATTCCTCCCACAGAAGTCCCAGACGGCGCGGTCCCGATTCCTAAGGTAATAATGGAAGTCGGCAACCTATCGCCAGCTCACAACTCAACCTTGGTGCCACTCACGACTGAACATGGTGAGATCATGTGGGTCCATCCGGACCTTGTACAAGAAGTGACGCAGTGGTTAGTACCTTCCAAAGCAAAAAGGGGTAAGAAATATAAGTCATGCCATATGGTATCCTCTCCCATCTACGAGGTTCTATCTGGCGAGACACGATCGGGGAAGACTTATATTCGGACATACGATCCCGCAAAAGAAGAATCCTCCTGCTACCCCCACAAGCTCAGAAGTCGGCCCGTCTAAGCCTTCAACTACGGACAAGACTAAGCAGAAGGAGACGCGGTTTGACAAGTCTCCGAAGGCATCAGCTCCCGAGGGTATGGATCGGCCCTACAACTTTGACATACTGGCACAGCTAGCCAATACACCTGCCAGGTTGTCTCTGTTCAATCTCTTGTAACTCTCCAAAGAAACGCGGAAGGCCTTAAGTGAGGCATTACTACATGCTGACTCCTACCTCGCTGAAGTCAAAGCCCCCGCTGAAGACCCTGTCTCCGGTCCTCAATGCCACAGTACTATGGAAGTGGTGACCAACATCACCTTTTCACATGAGGACATGTTACTCAAAGACAATCGTCATGATAGACCCCTGTACTATATAGGGTTTATCGGGACGATCAAGGTGGACCGCATGCACATTGATCCAGGATCCTCCCTCAGCATCATTCCTAGAAGTTTGCTTCAAATTCTGGAGATCCTTCTGCACAAGGTATCTGCAACAAACACAACTATCATGGCTTTCAATGTGGGTCGAAGCCACCCGCTGGGCAACATCCGTCTCAAGTGCCAGATCGGTGATCTTCGAACGGAGGTTTCCTGCTACGTGATCGATGCCATTGTATCTTACAATGTCTTGTTAGGACGTCCATGGATATACGAGAACATGATCATTCCTTCCGCACTTTACTAGTGCTTCAAGTACATCAATAGCGACGGTGTCATAAAGACGGAGTTTGCCGATGTCGATCCTTTTAAGGGCATTGAGGCCTACTATGGAGATTCGGTACATTACCAATCTCAGCCCCCCAAGGATGACGACAATGAAGCTGACATTAAAGCTGAAGCAAGTTCATCCTCCAATGATGGTCCCCTGATTATCTGAGTCAAAGGACGTACTACTCCAAAAAGTACTCCGAAGCCTCTCACAATCTGGGTAAAAAAGAAAAACCCTGACAAGGTCAAACCATTGACCATCACTCTCAGAAAGACACCCCGGGAGGAACCTGCTGATGTCCATCCTCCCAAACCTGAAGAATTACCCTACGTGGTGAGCATGGCCAAGACCGTGTCTCCCTCTGGATGATGATCCTCTCAAAGAGTATATCAATACTCCTAATAATGTACCTTCCGCGGATGATGTTATCCCTGAAGAAGAACTTGCATTTTTTCTTAGTAAAGGTTTATCATTGAATTATCTCGATGTCTATCAATCTGTAAACCACTACATAGATACGATATACGCTCTAGAGAACAGCATAGGACCACACCTTTGTATGCCGGTCACGACACCTCACCTGCAGGAAAAAGTTTACCCAGAAGATATCCACTACTTCATCGTTCCAGCCAGAAAAAAGAATGAAGAACAAATCATCTTTGGTCGTATAATTGGAGAGAAAAAGTTCGTTCCAGACACTACTTCTCCCAAGCACAACACGGAAGCTGACCTGACTCTGGAAAGGTGTAACCTTTTTGATATAGTTGACAGGCCAAGAATATCATCCATAAAATGGGATACGACATCAAAAGCGACCAGGGGCTAAATTATGGCCGGGGACGACGATTGCTAATACGACACTTTGCTCCTCCCGGCAAACCTGAGAACTACTATCAGCGAAACGATGTTGGTTTGGGCTATGTCATTCCTCCAACAACTCCCGAAAGATCAGATATGTTCTCATTTTTCTGACTCCTCTCTCTGGGACACAGACTCCAGCATTGGCGACATATTCAAAGCAACTCTTTCCGTCAACATGGTTTCCGTTGACCAAATCGTGGACGATGTCCAATCGATCGAGCTTGAACAATAGGCTCAAAAGATGGATACTAGATGGTAGCTGTACTTCAAACAACGTGAACCACCTACCGAAGACGAAGTCATCCAAGTCAATTTAGGAGATGAATCATCTTTTAAACCAATCTTCATCAGCAAAAGTCTATCTAATAAGGAACGCTAATCTCTTATACAGCTTATAAGAGAATACATCGACGTCTTTACATGGAGCTATGAAGACATGCCAGGCCTGGATCCTAAAGTCGCCATGCACCGCCTGAATATTTCGTCTAAAGCTAAGCCAGTGAAGCAGAAACAACGACGATTCTGACCAGATGTTATGGAGGCCATCGAAAATAAAGTCAAGAAGCTCATTGCCAGTGGATTCATTCGCGAAGAACAACATCCTGACTGGGATACCAATATCGTTCCAGTCATAAAAAAGAACGGTAAAGTTCGAGTCTGTATCGATTACTGTAAACATGCAGGGGCGACGTACCAGCGAGCCATGAACACAATTTTTTGCAATCATTTACACAAAACATGGGAGTGCTACAAAGTCGATATCGCAGTTAAAAGTCATCTCAGGGGCAATCACCTCCAAGACTTGAGAATGGTATTCGAACTAATACGTGCACACCAACTCAAGATGAATCTAACCAAGTCTTTTTTGGGAGTCTCCTACGACAAGTTCCTTTGTTTTGTCATCACTTCAAAGGGTATACATCTTGACCCAGAGAAAGTGAAGGCTATCCTCGATATGCATCCTCCAAGAAATCTAAAAGAGCTACGCGGACTGCAAGGCAGGCTAGCCTACATCAGACGATTCATTTCGAACCTTTCTGGAAGGTGTCAACCATTCACTCAGCTCATGAAGAAAGGCGTATATTTCGTCTGGGCTGAACAATGTTAACGCGCATTCGATGACGTCAAGGCGTATCTTACAAGCCCCCAGTATTGGTAGCTCCAATAAGGGGGAAGCCTTTCTTACTATATGTTTGCGCTATGGACCATTCTCTTGGCGCCCTATTAGCTCAGAAGAATGAAGGCGGCCATGAACAGGCAATCTACTACCTCAACCGCACAATGGTGGGTGCCGAGCACAGATACACACCTGTGGAAAATGAATGCCTTGTACTGGTATTTGCCATCTAGAACACACGCCACTATTTGTCTGGACAGACAATCCACATCATATCTAAAGTCAATCCTCTCAGAATACTCATGACTAAACCAGGTTCTCTCAATTCCCATTTAGCTACATGGGTAATGCTATTGACTCTGTATGATATGCTCTTCGTTCCTCAGAAGGCAGTAAAAGGCCAAGCATTAGCTAATTTCTTGGCAGCTCATTCGGTGCCAGAATCTTCCAAACTCTACGATGAAATTCCCGATAAAGTAGTAGAGTCTAACACTGCAACTGAAGAAATTCCTATTTGGCGAATGTTCTTTGACAGTACATCAAGAACAGGACCCAAAGAAAATATTATGGCTGGAGTAGGTGTCGTGCTCGTGTCACCTGATCATCTGGTTATACATCGTGCATATTCTCTCGTGGAACCATGCACTAACAACATGGCCGAATATAATGCCCTATTAATAGGCCTACAACTGGCAAAACAACTAGAAGTTGACTATCTAGAAGGGTACGGCGATTCCAAGCTAATAATTAGTCAAGTCCGAGGGGATTATGAAGTTCGTCATGAATATCTCATCCCCTATTACAGAGCAACAATTGAGTTGGCGTCTACTTTCGCTGGATTCTTCATCGAGCACGTACCTCGACTACAGAATATAGAAGCAGATGCTCTAGCCGGTCTCGCTGCTTCCTTGACCGTTCCTACTAATATTTAGCAGTCGATCATAGTGTCTAGTCGAGAACTATTCTGTATAAAAGATGCCTTACATATTCATCACAGTTATACAGCAGAAACAAACGTCGATATTAAAGACTGGAGATTCCCTTTCATAGACTACGCTGTCTATGGAATCCTTCCCGAGGACCCGAAGGAAGCAGTGTCCATCCAAAGGCGATCTTTCAGATTTTACTACGATACAGCTACCAAGATGTTGTATCGACACTCGTACGACGGGCTACTGTTACGATGTTTAACAGAAATATAAGCCAAACATGCACTCCGGGAGGCTCACGACATAATTTATGGTGCACATCAACCAGGCCCCAAATTACAAGATCGTCTCCAACGAATGGGTTATTATTGGCCCACGATGATAGTAGATGCTGTTGAATATGCAAAAAAATGTAGAGCTTGTCAGTTCCATGCCGATTTCATTCATCATCCTTCAAAATTTCTACACCTGACGGCAACAACTTAGCCTTTTGAAGCCTGGGGCATGGATGTCATAGGACCAATCAGCCCGCCATCCTCCAAAGGACATCGGTTCATCCTAGCCATAACCGATTACTTCTCCAAATGGGCGGAAGCTATACCGCTCACCTAAGTGAAGGCATCGAACGTGATCAATTTCATCAAACATCATGTTATCTACCGCTTCGGCCTACTTCGCAGGATCATCCATGATAATGGTCCACAATTCGCAAGCCTTGCATTCTATCGGTTCTGCGATAGAAATCGAATCCAGAACGTAGCCTCTACTGCCTACAATCCAGCGACTAACGGGCTAGCAGAAGCCTTCAATAAAACCATCATTAAACTTCTCAAGAAGTTTGTGTCTTCAAACAAGCGCGATTGGAATGAGAAGCTTAGCGAATGTTTATGTGCCTATCGTACAACGGTCCGGACTCCAACAGGCAGTACGTCATTCTCTCTGGTTTATGGAAGCTAAGCAGTTCTTCCCCTAGAAATCCAAATTCTTTCTCTTCGAGTAGCCTTAGCCAACGAGTTGACTACCGAAGAAAGCTACCATTTGCGTCTACAGGAGCTCAAAGCACAAGACAAAAAATGTTTGTTAGCTCAGCAGCGTATTGAGCTATACCAAGCACGTCTTTCCAGAGCCTTTAATAAAAATGTGAAGGAAAGGATCTTCCAAGTCGGTGATCTAGTCTTAGAAGTGAGAAGACCATTGGTCATGAAGCACAAAATAAAAGGAAAATTTTAGCCTAAATAGGAAGGTCCTTTCATCATATAATCAGTGTATTCTAACGGTGCGTACCAACTAACCAGGCCAGATGGTGACTTGCTCATGAGGCCTATCAATGACAAGTTCCTGAAGAAATACTACGTGTAACCCTTTTTCTTCATAATGTTCACATATGTTCAGTCATGTAAATGTACAGTGCGATGTTTATGTGATTCAAAAATTATCTAACTATTATCCGTATTTCAAGAGTCTTGAATACGCCTTGGATAATAGGTCCTCCAAAATATTTCCCTAGTAGAATCATTCCCGTTTTTGACTCTGTCCAAACTCGGTTTGACGAAAACAAGTCACGTCCCTATTACCTCTGAATTATTTTCCGATAATTATTTCCCCAGTGAAATGATTATGTTTTGCCATGTCCATATAACCTCTGAGCAAAGCATTCATCAAGGATAATCATGTTCTTTCTACCTCTGAATTATCCACTCCTACCTAACATTATATATCTTTTCACGTCCATATTACCTCTGGTCAGATATAGAACATCATCTGCTATTACGTCCATATTACCTCTACTAGCAGCTTCATTCAACTTATTATCTATATTCAGGAAAAAAGTTGAATATAAAATGGATAATAGGTCCACATCAAAAAGTCCCCCTGCAGGATACCCTTTACATAAATGTTGTATTAGGCCCTCTAATGCAAGCACTACAAATACCACAAGCAAAGAATGGAGTGAATGTATTCTGTTTATTCCAAATCAGTTACATTCATAGGACTACATCTCATGAACAAACTAAAAAGTTCCCCATCTTTTCATCTAAACAAGAAGTAAAGGGTTACATTAATGTCCAATAGAAGCAAAACATAAACTACAGCTAAAGACACCAGACAGAATACAGACATTTATGGGAACCCACGGATCCTAGGTGCATCGAGGCATATACCATTCCCTCAACCATTTCGCATACGAAGGATCTATTTGGTCTTTAGCGGGGGCATGAGGGTCAGAGCTCCTAGTGCTTCTGCCCTCAGACTTGGACTCCTCATTCACAGCAGCTTCAATCTTAGGAGTAATTCCCTCCCCGATGGGCGCCAGCTCTTCCTTTTTTGGTATCACCTCCTCCTTAACAAACGGTGACTTTTGTCTGATGGAAGGAGGCAACATCTCCTCCTTCACAATAGTCTCAGCCTTCAGCATGGATGCTGCAAGAATCAAGGATTAGAAAAGAAAGCCAGATTCAAACAACTGCAAGAAAAAGTAAAGTGCCAAAGGACTCTTATGCGCCCACAGATTCAAAAAACTGCAAGAAAAACTAAACTGCAAGAATCATGGATGCTGCAAGAATCAAGGATTCAGCCTTCACGGATCTCTTGGCGACCTTGGGAGACATGATCCTTAAAGCAAGGAGATGAAGAGTCTTTTTGAAAATTCTAAGGGAAGAGAATAATAAACTTTCTCTCTCCTTCAGAGCCTATTTATAGGCACGGGCCACTTCCTATGCGCCAACTATCTTTATGTGCCTATGCGCCCATTGAGCGTTATGCGCCCATCGTAGCCTATGCGCCCATATAGAGATCCAACCTTTTGCACACTATGCGATTGCCACTTGCTGACGTGGACAATGTATGAAGGATGGACCTCTTCAAATTCTAACCCGATGAATCTGTCACTTCAAATTTTTGAAGAAGATCTCAATAGTTAAATCTCTCTGATAGGCTGGCCAAACACTATGCGCCCAAAGATAGCACTATGCTATGCGCCCACGAGAAGACAGTCCATGCTTCTTTCAAAGTATTCCGAACTCGTTCAAGTATCAAAATCTTTGAAGGGGGTATTGTAGAAGCATGAAACATTTTCAGCAATGAAGCCTTATGCGCCCATCCAGTAAAGTTCTATGTGTCCAGCCAGTGAAGCTCTATGCGCCCAACCAGTGAAGCTCCATGCGCCCAGCTAGTGAAGCACTATGCACCCAGCCAGTGAAACTCCATGCGCCCAGCCAGTGAAGCTCTATGCGCCCAAACAAGCTCCCCCAAAAGGAGGGCGCATAGCCTGAGACATGGCTATGCGCCTAAGCCTGACTCAGTCAAAGCCATGATCAGAACGTGCACCGAAGCGTACGACCACGTCAGTCTCCACGAGCAATCGTGCAGCGAAGCATGCGGCCACGTCAGCACCACGATCAACCTACGACTACTCAGCCTGCATGCACCTACATCCTATGCGCCCAAAGCAGGACTATGCGCCCATATAAGAACCAGTGTGTTTCCTCATGTGGGCGCATAACATCATTCCAGCTCGGAAACTATTATAAAAAGGGGTCTTATTCCTCTTCAAAGGACAAGAACGGAGAGCATTTTCAAGAGCCAAATTGTTGTACTTCTTGCCAGTGAGCCGAGAGTTAGCAATTTTCTTAGGTTTTCTTCCACTTTTGTAATCGAAGTGTCAACGAAGTAAAGGAGCAACTGCCGCTCGTTCTCCATCGTCCTATTCTCCAGAATTCTTTTTTGTACTCGGGGATCCTTAGCACAGAATCTCTCAGGCGTACTCGATTTGTGGTGCCTTACGCCAATAAAGAAAAGACAGCATTTCTTTTTTTTTTGTATGTGTCCATAATTATTGGCCTAATGGTGAGATAAGTTTTTCATTAGCCATCCTCTGAAAGGTTTATGTACAAACATAAGCAAGTTAGCCTACGAAACTATAAGCAAGCAAAAATAGATATTATAAATAGAAAATTTTGACCCTATGTTGTGATAGGGTAAAAATAATCTAGGTGTTCAAGTTTTTCTAGAGTCTGTTTTCCTAAATTCATACCTAGACCTAAGTCAGTTTACAGGACTGCATGCATGGTCTCGACTAAGTTGACTAGACCAATTTGTAGAACGGACCTGCATGGGCTACCACTAGAAATATGTCACGACCAGATCCCAATATAATGGGTCCAGTCAGATCATGTCTAGCCTGCGCCGTTGTGAGATGGCGGTAGTAAGCTGTATCAAGAAGTGAACACAAGCAGTCCAAATGTCTAAACAGAAAATAAAACATTTTATTAAATATTCTGAAGTACAACTAAAGTCGAAATGAAAATGAAGATAAAGCAAAAGTATTCAACATCACAAAAATTTGTTTATTACAACTTTAGAAAAAGTAAACTAATCAGAAAAGGGTGCAACTAGGACTCCTGGTTCCTCTGCCCTGATTGATCAGCTAAGTCCTCAGAACCCAAGTCGGGCCCATAATAAGAAGTGTAAGCCAGCTCATTATCATCTCTAGTCAGGAGGGAGCAAGATACACAAATCCATTCCAGTATTTTATTCAATAATTAAAAGACAAGACAAGAAGCAGTTTATAATAGAAATATGATTTTCTAAATAATAATAATAAAATAGTAATGTAGTAAAAACTATGAAAAATGGAATGATGCAATCTAGCTACAGTAGTGTTTAGAGCACGTAACAGCCTGTGGCCAGCTAAGATTGGAGGCAGTAAGTGTTCTAATTAACAAGGTCCGACTTTTGCCTAAGTGAATTGGGCTTCCGCTATCCACAGTGTTCAGTAAGGGGCTTTGACCACAGGTATTAACGTTACTCCCCTAATCCCGGAGTCAATGATTCAGTAAGCAGTCAAGTTAACGATTCAGTAAAGCAGTCGATATGATCCGAGTGGGATCTCGTGAGTCAGGTATCAATATAGTAACTCTATCATGCAATAGAATTAATTACCAATTAAAACACGAGTTTAGATAAGTATGACTTGCCTTGGTTCTCCGAATGATGTAGACGGGAGCACAACACGGATCTGACGTAAGTTCAGAATCCTACATTAATAATAATCTGTCCTTAGAACTTATTCCAAAGATTGGCTAATAAAGCCACTAAATGCAAACTACGTTAATTATAAACATTGCCATTTTATTAGAGAAAATAATAATTATAAATATAGTATTTTTGGTAAAAAAAAACTATTTTGTGAATATTTTGTAAATAGGCAAAAAATAATTATTTTGGAATATTAACACAAAACATTGTTTTTATCGAACATTATCTTAATAGTAAAATATCGCATAAAACTCGAAATATTTGAAAGCTAATACATTTATTTTCTAAATAAACTTTTGTGAAATATTTAACAAATATATTTTTTTTGTAACGAAATTATTTTAGTAATAAAATATACGCAAAACTTATTTAAATAAAGTTACAATTTAATTAGAAGACACGATGTTATTATTAGTTTTCATTCCATAATTATTAGCAGAAAAAGTCTAAATTATGAAAATAACTTTTCTACTTAAAAACATGAATATACGATTTTGGCCCATAAATATCATTTTCCTATATTAAAATACACTCTGCTACGTAATTAGATATTTGCTTCTAAAATGGCCATTTTATAAAAATTATGGAGGAAAACATATATTTGTTGAAATTAGCGATAATACGACAATATTCGGTTAATAATACAAAAAGCGCATTTTTACTTAAAAGATACTTATACAAGGTTTTGAATATAAATTTACGCCTTTGCTATTAAAGTAATATTTTGTGGCAAAATATCGATTCATTATATTGAATTTACGTTTAACTGCATTAGTCAAAATCACGTAGTTAACACTTCTAACCATTAATCTACAATAATGCTAATAATTCACTACTTCTAACAATTATTACCGAACCAATATAGGAAACTAATTAACTATTCCTAGGAACAGAAACAAGTTCTGTAAAAACTACAGAAGGGTGCAGGGGTATACCAAAAGCTGTGACGAAGCACCGAGGGGATGCCTCAGACTCGGAAAGCACGCGGGACAGCACGAACACGGACACGCGGTGCATCGCGAAAACGCACGCGGATGGCGACGGCGCGCGGGAGGCACGTGACGGCGACGGAAAACGACGCGGAGGGCGCCGGGCGGGGGCAATCGGTCATGGGGGCGCGCCGGACGGGGCTGCAACGGCCGGGATGGTCGTCGTACGGGGGCGCAGGTGAGCAGCGGTCGTCGGGGCTGCTCTGGTCGTCGATCGCCGGTCGGCACGGAAGGAGGGCAAGAGTGGTCCTGAAATGATGGGGACGGAGCTGTGAATGCAGTAATGCTCTCGGATCGAAATTTGATGGAGTGGGGAGAGAGTTATGGATTTATTTGTAAAGGTTTTGGGTGAGAGAGAAAGTCTTCTGTGATGTTTCTGATGGAGAAGAGGGAGTTATCTCTACGTGAGATTTTATATCCGGAGAGGGGGTCCGCACAAGACACGGGGAGAGGGGTACGTGGGTTTGAACAGGTTGAGTAACTGGGTTCGAGTTTGGGTTAGAAAATAATGGGCTTCATAGATTGAAACTATCAGTCGCATATGAACTCCAGTTAAAGTAAGACATGAATATTCTTAAAGCCAAGACGAAGATCTACAACTTTCATATTTTGAGTTTTACAAGATTTTAGCTACAAAACAGCATAAATAGACAAAAACAGTCATTTAGATACCGTGCGACAAAGATTGGCTTGCGGGCACGCGAAGCGCGCGACGCGTGGACAAAACTGGCTACGGTGCGTGGGTGTGCGGCAAACAAAATGCGCTGGCGCGCGACACACAAAACATGTGGCGCGCGTGGATAAAACTGGCCACGGTACGTGGGGTGTGGATGCACGGCGAGCAAGCATGCCACAAGCCAAATATGCGGGCGCAGATGCATGACTCGCGACATACGACAAACGAAATGCACGGGCTCACGGCATACGAAATACGTGGGCGCATGGCATGCGAAATGCGTGGGTGCACGGCACGTGAAATGCGTGGTTGCAGAAGCATGGCGTGTGGAGCACGGCAAGCAAAAATTGTGCACGACGCGCGGGCGTGCAACAACCGAAATGCGTGGGCGTACAGCACCAGAAATGCACGACGTACGTGGATAAAACTGGCTACGGCGCACGGGGCACGGATGAACGTCGCGTGGGCGCACGAAAAATGAAATGTGCCGATGCGGATGCTCGGCGCGGATGCACGACACGGATGTACGGTGCGTGAGCGTGCGGTAAGTGATCTATAATCCATCAGTCTCTTTTGGTCAAGAACAAGAGTACTGTCTCAATCTCAAGCAAGCAAATAGATGTTACAAGATATTAGATCATCAGACGTACAAAAGTGAGGCATCCCAAACGTTACATATTCAGATGATCATGAAACTAGTCATACAAAATATGAAGACTAGCAAGAGTTAAGTCATACATGATCAGCCCTAGAATTTTCTAATCATGTTACATCCCTTATGTAGACAGAAGTAAAATTTCAACACGAGCTAACATGTGCTCAGCGGCTAAATGCCTTAAAAGAATAAGTTACATTAGAGTGAGAGAGCAAAATAAGAAATCCACTCTTTGCCATGGTTACTCCTGTTGTTCACCATCTGGCTGGAAAGCAGTTAAATCCTCGGGTATCACTACGAAATCTGCCATACAAAACCAGCTGGATCAGACCTCAGAAAGGGTAAGTACTACAACGGAGGCTCCACTTATGAACTAAAATCAGTATATAAAAAACTGATACGAGAACATAATTATAATAACATAAATGACAAGAGTTAAATGAACATACTTGCTTGCATCAAAAAAAATAAGAGGTGGAATATAATTCCCATGTTAATCATGAGACAATTATTTAGATACGGCCAGTCAAGTCCTACGGCTTGCTATCATTAGCTAACTATGGTTATTACAGGCCTAATTACTTACAAGATGCAGTTGAGATATTCCCGCAGTTACAAATCCTGCAGACTATCCAGGCTATCAAGGTGAAAGTTATGAGTGTTATCAAGTTATAAAAGTTATCAAGATTTCTGGTGTACTTGAGTACTTAAGATACAAGAAGTGCAACACATGACAATGTGCTGGAAATGCGTCCTACTCGATGGCAGGCTACAAGTCCATAGGTGTGGCGGGAATAACGAGATCACCTGTAACTGGAAAATCTCTCTATATGAGCTACTTGATCAATCTAGTCGTTTAACATAGTCAGATTTATTATGAATCCCTGACCGCGGTAACCAGAAATCCATGTCCTAGACATGATGCAAGACAAGACAGGTAGCTTGTACAACCACAATCAGGAAATCAACTACGAAGTCAAGACAAGTGTTACATAGCAAGACAGGAAATAGTTGTCACAACAGCAATCAAGTTTTATATGTCATGTCAGGTTTACTTATCGTATCAAGAAAACTTGTCATAAGTGCACCTTGATGGTCCACTATCAATATTATCAAGTTATGATCATATTATCATGTTCAAGTTCAAGTTACTAGCTCAAGTTATCAAGTCGGGTCATTGCAAATTTAGGACAAGTACATAAGACATGCAAAGAAGATCAAGAACATCCATGGATGATTGAAACTATCAGTCGCATATAAACTCCAGTTAAAGTGAGACAGGAAGATTTTTGAAGCCAAGATGAAGATCTATAACTTTTATGTTTTCAGTTTTACAAGATTTTAGCTACAAAATAGCTTAAACAGGCAAAAACAGTCATTTAGATATCGCGCGACAGAGATTCGCGTGTGGGCACGCGAAGCGCACGGCGCACATGGACAAAGCTGCCCACAGTATGCGGGTCACGGATGCATGGCGTGCGGGCATGCAGCATGCGAAACGCATGACGTGCGTGGACAAAACTGGCCACGGCGTACAGGACACGAAAGCATGGGACGCGGGTGTACGGCAAACGAAATGTGTGGACACAGATGCATGGCACACGGAGCACGACAAGTGAAACGCACACGGCACGCATGCGTACGACAAGCAAAATACGTAGGCGCACGGTACATGAAATGCGTAGTGTGCGTGGATAAAATTGGCCACGGCACACGGATCCACGGTGTGCGGGCGCACGATAAACAAAACACGCAGGCACGGATGCACGACATGTGGCACGCGTAAGCGAAATGTGTATGACGTACCGGCACGCGGCAAACAAAATATTTGGGCACGCGGCACGCGAAACGCATGGGCACGGATGCCCGACGTGCGAGCGCGCGCCATGTGAAGCGCATGAAGTGTGTGGACCAAACTGGCCACAACGAATGGAGCAAAGATGCACGGCACGCGGGCGTGCGACACTGTTCATTGTCATGGCGGTACCGAAGATGTGCGAGGATCATGAACACGAGAACGACCATAATTTTCTTAAAATAAATCAAAATCACACGATTCAAAAGCCAAATTTGGGTAGAATTGATTTCCCCACAACATGGAACCATTAGTTTTTGAAAATAACAAGTTTTTAGAGATCAAAAACAACAAAAACTTAAAACCTAGATCTACAAAAAACTATCCATCAAAACCGAAAATCTCAAGTTCTAAATATGCTTAGAATCTAGTAGGAAAATGCTGATGTGGTGGAGAGAGGCAACCAAGTTTACAGGTTTAGCTGGTCAACAGCTTTTAGAAAATATTCTTTAAACATTTCTCTTATGTTAATTGGCTGCCAAAAATTTTGCATGGTGATATCTTCCATTATGTGGCATCTGACATGGAAAGTGACATGGCAGCTGACATGTTATGCTTTAACCCAAAAAATTTATTGTTAAAGTTAATGCTAATGCTAATTTTAATTTAATGTTAATATTAATTTTAATGTTATTTTTAAAATTAATATTAATGATAATTAATGTTAATATTAATATTAATATTCATGTTAATTTGAAATTAATATTAATTTTAGTATTAATTCTAATGTTAATGCTAATTTTAATTTAATATTAATATTAATTTTAATGTTAAAGTTAATACTAATGTTAATTCTAATATTAATATTAATGTTAATTTTAATATTAATGTTGATATTAACCAGCTAAACCTGTACATTTGGTTACCTTTCTCCGCCACATCAGCATTTGCTAGTAGTGAGCTAGTACTAAGCTAGCTATAGAGAAATTTCGATATATATATATATATATATATATATATATATATATATATATATATATATATATATATATATATATATATATATATATATATATATATCCTTTTTCTCTTCATTAGTCATCTCTTCTCAGCCAAGTCTCCTCCCTCCATCAACTATATACCATGATTATAGTTAGCAAACCAATCCATTACAGTTAGCAAACCAATCCCTTGCAGCACCACCGCTACCAATCGCGACAACACCATCGTCGGAAAACATTAACAACTCCGTCCCTGACCACATACACTGCTGCCACCATTACGAACTACCACCGCTGCCGCTAGTTAAACCACCCTCACCGCCACAAAGCCACAAAGCCACAAACCGGCATCACCCCGCCTACCGATCGAGGCCGGGCGACCGCAACCCCTCCTTCTTCAGTACCACCACATCACAACCACCGTAGCCATAACCCCAATCCGTCGCCATTGGCTACCATCTCCGTTGAAGAAGCGTAGAACACCCGAGTCAACGCCTTCCTGGTTTTCCAACCGTAGCCAGACCGAGACCCCCACTAGCTGCCTAGACCGGCTGGGCGCCGAGTATACCAGTAGCGGCTCTTTCCGCCGACGTCACTATGGCCAAACCCAGGACCTCCGCTACCTTGCTCCTCTCCACCATCGGGAGATCATCCCGAGCGCTTTGACGCTCAGATCCCAGCGGTGACCTCGTCCCTACCGTACATGCGCCTCTCGGTCGTGTCGGGCGTTGACAATCCGCCGCTCCCCGCGACCGGACTGCCGCCGCCTCGTGCCAAGCTCCAGTGTCGAGGGTTGGAGCAGTACCGTACGTCCAGAGTTCTGGGGGACTTTAGTCCCGATTGAAGTGCCTTACCGGCGATTGGCCTGCCAAGCGCCATGGTATGAGCTCTCCCTCCCCTTTCCTTGTCTGCTTCCTATTTCCTTCCTTGCTTGACTCTCTCTCTCTCTCTCTTCCTCCTTCCCTTTACTTCTGTGTGAAGTAATGAGAGAGAAACAGTTTTATTTGTGGGAACAGATGGGAACGACAACAATCAAGGCTTGTTCTCCCCATTAATAGAGTTTTGGAACGTGTGAAATGGAAGAAGAAAATTTGTTTTATTATTACAAGCAGAGAAGAGTGATGAATGCAGTGTTGACTTCAGTATAATTCTATACTATACTGTCAACCAATGGGAACAAATAGTTATTAATGTATACCAAAATATTGGTAATTAGTGACGGAAATATTCGTCGCTAAATACTATATTTTTGTCGCTAATGTAATTTACCGATGGATTACCGACCAAAACAGGACGTCGATAATTATAACGTCGCCATGACAATTTCGTCGGTAATCCGTCGCCATAGCGATGGCTTACCGACGGAATTATCGACTCATCATAGCGACGGATTGGCAACGAATATTTTCAATCTCGTTTCCTGTTATACATATTTCCAGCATGCTTATACGGATTTATGGCATTGTCAGGTGACCTGTATTTGGACTTGTCTTGTTTAGCCTAGTCTTTGTTTAATCTGGGCTTGACTTGGTTTATTTTGGTTCACGTTGGCTTGGTTTGGTTTGAGTCGGTTCATCATGGTGAACTTCCTATATAAGTCAACCCTTTTCTCTCTCTTCATAACTCTTCTCATTTATTTCTTTCTTCTTCTTCTTCCTCATAACTCCTCCTACCCACCAAGAACCCTTAGGCAAGTACAATCTTGCTTCATGATGGATCTTCCATTTTATTGTTCTATTTTCTTCTCTACACGATTCTAAGCATTTTTAGAACTTAAAATTTTTAGTTTTTATGGTTATATATTGTAGATCTAAGTTTTAAGCTTTTTCTTGTTTTTCTTGGTTTTGATCTCAAAAAACTTGGTATTTCCAAAAACTAATGGTTCTATGTTGTAGAGAATTTGATTTTGTGCAGTTTTGGATTTTATTTCGCTTGATTTTGACTTTGGATGAGTAAGTTATAGTCATGGCGAGTTTTTGGAACTTCCGTAGCTGAACTTGCTATTTGGGGACGACGATAACCCCATACGCCCGGGAGGCCATGCGCCGTGAAGTCCCGACAACGCATCCTTTGACTCTGAGCGTGTCTTGCGCGTTGTTTTCCTATACGCATATACTGAAGACGCAACGCTAGTTTCCCATGCACGGATGTGAAGGAATTTTCCACGCGCGGATGTGCAAGAATTCCCATGCACGGATGTGCAAGAATTTCATATGCACAGATGTGTAGGAATTCCCATGTGCGGATGTACAGGAATTCCTATGCACGGATGTGCAGGAATTCCCATGCGCCAGAATTGCCCAAAATTCCCATGCGTCGAAACTGTCCAAAGTTGTCCATGTGCCGGATTTGCTCTATTTTACTGTTTTTGTCAGTTTAAGTTGTTTTGTAGCTAGAATCTTGTAAAGCTCAAAACATAAAAATTATTGATCATTGTCTTGGCTTTAAGAATCTTCTTGTCTCACTTTAATTGGAGTTTACATGTGATTGATAGTTCCAATCACCCATGAATGTACTTGATCTTCTTTGCATATTTTTTTGCACTTGGCCTAAATTGCGACGACCCAACTCGATAAGCTTGAACTTGACTTGAATATGATAACATGACCCCGTCTCGACATGACTTGATAGTGGCCCATCGAGGCACACTCTTGACAAGTAACAAGTAAACTTGATATAACATGTATAAGCTTGATAGTGGCCCGTCGAGATGCACTCCAGACAAGTAATCTTAATAAGTAACAAGTAACCTGACACGACGTGTAAAATCTTGAAACGCTGTTGCGATAGCTACCCTGACTTTCTAAGTAACTCTTGTCTTGACACCGTGGTTGATTTTCTTGATTGTGCCTGTACAAGCTACCTGTCTCGTCTTGTATCATGACTAGGATATGAATTTTTGGTTACCACGGTCAGGGATTCATAATGAATATGACTAGGTTAAATGACTAGATTGATCAAGTACTTCATATAGAGAGATTTTTCCAGTTACAGGCGATCCCGTTATCCTGGCCACACCTGAGGGACTTGTAGCCTGCCGACGAGTAGGGCACATTTTCAGCCATTTGTCATATGAAGCACTTCTTGAATACTAAATCAAACTGTCATGTGTTGCACTCTAAGTCACCTAATAATTCTTGTAACTCTAATAAATCACCTCGCCTGGATAACCTAGATAGCTGCAGGGCTTGTGACTGTGGAAACATCTTATTGCATCTTGTTAGTAACTAGGCTTGTGTCACGACCCGCACCCAGTGTAAGGATACAAGTGCATAACAGCGCCCAGCCTACGCCACAGAATCGGCAGTAGAACGCTGTTCTTGATCACTATCTATCAATAACTAATGCAATTATATAGTGTACTTGTCATAATCTCAACTCCGAATAGAGGACTAGTATAGATATAATGAAGCTCAATCACAGTCTAAGCACGATAAGATAACACAGAAGTTTATAACTAAAGACTAAACAACAACAACAAATATAAACTACTAAATAATAATATCCCAAACAACTCAAATACAAACTCAATATCTCAAGTTATTACAATTCAAGTTCTAAACAGAAAATCTAAACATGTCTACTAGCTAGTCTCCCGATCATTCCTGAGGATCGGGGCCAAAGTAGCTAATCCATTTCCGGGTTCATAGCAAGTAGGGCAAATGTCCTTGGGGCAAACATCTGTAATATTTTGTCAACGTATCCAGTCAGAATTGGAACGAGCACAACTCATCTAAAAATTCCAAGTAAATGACAAAGACTATAATGCAGTTATAGACAGTTTTATTGTTGAACATGGAAGTTTATACAGGTAATGATGTAGAGCAACAGTTAAAGTACAAGAGAAGATAATATAACGAATCAGAAGATCATGACAATAAAGACTGTAAGTAAAAATCTAGCTGAACTAGAGTAACATGATATAAGTCCAGACAGTACAATATAAGTCGAGTGTAATCCCATTGTGAGTCTAATACAATATGAGTCGAATGTGATTCCAATGTGAGTCTAATACAATATGAGTCGAATGTGATTCCAACCAATGTTCTAATAAGGTAGTTCGAATAAGGTGGTGCTAATAATGATCCATGATGGTTCTATTGATGATTCTAATCAATACTCCAAGTGTGTTTTAAAATACTGAGATAGACATGAAAACTGCTAAGGGTGAATCCGGCACATCGTATACTTGGCCAAGTGTGGGATGGCTATTGTTCGAATATAGTTCATAGAGAGGTGGTTTGAATAGTAGGAATGTTCACATGTCTACTCAAGTATTTCCCCGCCTAACAATACAAGTGAATCCATAATCCGACACATCAATCGAATAAAAGTCCAACCAGCACATGAAGATGCTAATAGGTTGTTCGAATAGTAGAGGCTTAGAAGAGTAAAGTATGTGTGTCGCATACATAAATTCAGTAATATCAATCCGTGTTTATAACAAGAATCAAATAGAACTAACTAGAACTGAAATACAGTAATCGATAAGTAAATGGAAGAACTATCAGAGAATGTACTCGCCTGATACCCTAAAAGACTGATGAAATACAGATATCCGAACCGGAGTCACAATGTCCTATTTAAAGCAAAACAAGTTATAAGGTGTTCAATATGTAATAATTGAAGTTTACAATGCAATATACATGATTCTAGGTCAATCTAGGTCAAAGTCAACTCTTGGTCAAACTTAGACTATCAAATGTTTGGTCATGCTCTAGTCAACTCTGTAGTCAACTAAGTAAACCATGGTCAACTTCTAAGGTCAATTGGTCAGCATTTGGTACTTGGTCAACATTCTAGTTAACTAAGTCAACTTAAAGTCAAAAAATCCAATTCTATGATTCTAGAATTATACCCTAAGCTAACTAGGTTACACTAGTTAACTAGGATACTAACATATCCAAATGTAAGCATGCCAAGAGAACCCCCATACCCATCAACCTACCAAACCACTTATCAAGCTACTACCCCAAACTATATGCATGAATCTTATCAAGCTAATCATCACAACATATACATATATATACAATACCCATATCTAAAATATATATACTACTCACCATATATATATATATATATATATATATATATATATATATATATATATATATATATATATATATATATATATATATATATCATTAATATATATATATATATATATATATATATATATATATATATATATATATATATATATCATTAATATATATATATATATATATATATATATAAAAAAAAAAAAAAATATATATATATATATATATATATATATATATATATATATATATATATATATATTTTAATGATATATATATATATATATATATATATATATATATATATATATATATAAATATATATATAAATATATATATATATATATATATAATATATATATATATATATATATATATATATATATATATATATATATATATATATATATATATATATATATATATATACATGCTGCTATGGCTAACTGAACCAAACCCATGGGGCAGGACAATGCAAGGTAATGGGAAATGCAAGAAGTGTATGCAACATACTATGGCTACATGTAGTAGATCAATTGGGATGGCTATTGAAGTCTCTGATACAAAGGCAGGATATACTATACAGTGTACCATACTAATGCAGGGCATTAATCTAACTCAACAAGTGAATTGGAACCCACAGAAATCTGGAAATCAAATCCCCCACATAGCCCTCTCAGGAAAACTGAGCTAACACCCTAATCATGAATCAAATATAACATATGTACATATATATACATTCACACACATTACCTAACTCAAATCCTATATTAACTTTCATTTAATACTCCAACTCTACCCCTAATATCTGACCTAATGATCAAACCCAACTGCACAATACAAACCTATTTATCTATTATCAGATACTATATAACTCACAAACAATATCTCGAACCCAAGTTTCAAACTGGAACCCAAACATCAAAACCCAAAGTGTCTAATGTGTACAGTCAATATGTCAAGGTGTCTAGCATGTTATGAAGTGTCCAAGTGTCGTGTGCGTACCCACAAAGTGTCCAATACATTATCAAACAGAGGTGTCAACTGTAAGTGTACAGACAGTACACAGGGGGTGTGGTACGTGTGTGTCGACCAGTCTAGGGACACGTGTGTCCAACTAATGGTCATGGGGTCGTGTCCTAGGGTAGCCTAGGTCTAGGTGCACGTGTCCATGTAACTGATTAGTGTCCAAGTCGTATCGTGTCCTAGTTTCTAGGCCGTATTAGAGCTTCAATTCTTGTGAGTGTGTGTGTGAGAGCAAACCAGTGCAGGTGGAATAACTTCATGAATACGAAACTAATTCGACCCAAACTTTGGGGGCATGCTGTCAGAGGTTTCCCTCAGGTCTCCACCAAAATCTATGTCACCACGTGTCGTGTACAGAGAGTGCGACGTATCGGGTAGCAGGAGAGGGCACCACAGCCCTCGTGATGTATCCCCATGTCTATTTTAGACACAAAAACTCCACCAAATCATGCTCAGTCTACTAGAAATGTGATCTACACATAAACAGCAACACAAACATGAAATTAGTTTTGAAATTCATTAGAAAATATTTCTTTGAGGCACTTCACCAAATACTTTACATAGCACTCCGATACTCCTCCGATACACACCCTAAATAGATTTGGTTTCCTACCAAACTTGGCCTACAGCTAGGGGGACCCTACATGAATGCATCTATGAAGAGAAATCAGAATATTAATGGGTTTAGAGGCCATTACCTATTGAGAGTTGGAATCTCAATAAAATTGTTCTTGAGAGCCAAATCCTCCACTTCCTATGGTCAGTTTGCTCCAAATCCTTGCTAGCTATCCACCAATGGCCTCTTCTACAGTAGAGGAGTGTGTTGTAATTGATTAGGCTCAATTTGGAGTTGATTTGGAGAAAGGGGTGATTTTGGGGAAGAACACAAATTAGGGTTTGTAGGAGGCAATGAAAAGAGGAAAGAGGACTAAGGAGATGTTTAAATAGGAAAGGGGGCTGCCTCTTGGCTGCCAAGTGTCTCTCTAGGATTAGGGTTTAGTTTGATTGGTAGTTATGGCCCTCTTTACAATATAAATTAAGCCCTCAAGCTAAAGGCCCAACTGAATATCTAACCTTAACAAATATCTTGATATTACTAACCTTGTCATGAGATGGAAGCTTCTAATCTAATATCTAGGCTCATGATTAATATCTAGGTTAGGGCAATTCCCGTTTAAGGTCTAACACAACACTTAGCACATATTAATTAACTATAATTCAAATTAACACCAAAGTCACAAAATGACCAAAATACCCTTAGCCTAAAAAGTGGTAATTATCCAATCTAATCACATGGTTAGGTCCCCTTGGTCATGATTAGTCTTTAGGCTAAGTAGTTCTAGGGTTACACTAGTAAAGCACCCAAATCATAATTTACCAACTTAAATAGTATTAAATTAATTAAAACTCATCAAAAATTACTAACATGATTTAAATTCTACTATTTAATAATCAATTTTACAAAAGTTCAAAATTACCCTTATTTTAGAAAAGTGGTGGTTACAGCTTGTGACAACCCTAGTTAGTTAAAGAATCAAGTCGCACTCTTGCTTGGCCATGATTGATGGATGGAGTCTAGTCTTGTCTAGATAGTGCCAGTATATGATTACTTCAGTGCATTATTGTTTATGCCTTACTCTTGTCGATAAATGGTTAAAGGCTAAATTCTATTCAGGTGAAGGGTTACAACCCCACTCCTTGTTTGGTTTACGGGTTGTAACTTGGTTTCCAGAATAGCTTCTTAGTTATCTTATCATTTATCATCCTATTTTCTAAAACTTGTATTCTTGTTATTATTTATGTCTCTATGTTCTAATATGCTGGTTTTAGTTCTTAAGTGAAGCCTCCCTTATGGCACTTGCTCTCCTGGGTTCTGACCCAGCTGGTTTTGTATGGCCAGATTCGGAGTAGCACTTGAGGATCTACCTGTCTTCCAGCCATATTGTGAACACTAGATGTAATCCTGGCAACGAGTGGGTTTCTTCTTTTTTTTTCCCACTCAATTGTAAATTATTCTTTTGAGACGTCTAGCCGCCGAGCAAGTGTTAGCTCATGTTGAAACTTACTTTCTGTTTGCCAAAGGGCTGTAACATGATTGGCAAATCCTAGGGTCGATCATATATGACTTAAACTCTTGCTAGTCTTCGTATTTTATATGACTAGATTCATGATCATCTGAATATGTAATATTTGGGATGCCTTGATTTGTATGTCTGATGATCTAATATCTTGTAACATTTACTTGCTTGCTTGAGATTAAGATACTAGGCTTATTTTTGACCATAGAGACTGATGTATTATAGTTTAACCCTTATGCATCTAGACAGCCATAAACTTATTGCGAGATGGATTGCACTTCAATATACATAGCTGGCTGTGTCTGTCCGCTGCTCTCCAGTCTTCTGGTTCTAGGGCGTGACACGGTTTAAGTGGTGGCCCATGCAGGTCTTAAAAATCAAGATGTGTGAGGGTTTTACTGAATAGATGTCTCAATCAACATTCGCCCTTGATCTCTACTCGTGCTTTCTAATCTTCCCAAAACTTGGCCTGATAGGGTGCTTTATCCTTGATCTATCTTGGTCCTTCCTTATTGTTCCTCATATCATTTTCTTCAGTAGCATTATTCCTGGTCCTACCAATCAGCCGGGTGGAGTACCCCCAGAGAACCAACAACAAGTGAACCAGCATCAACCTGGGGACCACGCCCAGCACTCTTGAGCAGTATCCCGAGTCATGCATTCCGGAGATCCAGAACCACCAGTCCAGCCAGCCCAGCTTGTAGAGTCTGGCAATGGAGCCCTGGTGGGACTCATTAGGGAATTGCTTGCATCACAAGACCGTTGGTGCGATGCCCTACAGCAGACAATACAAGATGCTATGGTCAGAGTTGGCTATCAAGGGAACAATGCGGCTAACAGCTTCAAGTGCCTGAACCCTCCCTTTTTTGACGGCAGTAAAGATGCTATTGCTGCCGATGCTTGGCTACAGGATATAGAGGTTATTCTGTAGGCAGGTCGAATTCCAGAAGAAGAGAAGGTGGCCGTAGTGTGCCTACAGTTATTGGACTTAGCCTGCAGCTAGTGGGTGATGTTAGCAGTTAGGTTAGCGACACCTGTCTTGTGGACGGTATTCAATGACAAGTTCCAGATGAAGTATTTCGACACAGTAGCTTGGTATGATCTGCAGACCAGATTCACCAATCTCAAGAAGATGGACAGGACGGTCGATGGATATACGGCCGAGTTTTCTAGGCTTAGTCCGTTTGCTCCCATCTTGGTGGCGATCAAATTGGACCGAGCACAGCGATTCTAGCAGGGACTCCACCTAGAGATTATTCTAGTTGTGGAGCAGTTTAAGCACCAGAGCTTTGATGCCGTTTTGCGAGTAGCGAAGATTCATGAATATACTTCTCAGAGTATAGTAGATCGAACTGGAGGACGGAATAGGTCTAATGGATAGTTGTTCCAGTCGTCAGCAGTAGCCCCGGCAGCTAGGGCTTTGACTATTTGAGCTCCTAGGAGGGCGACCACAGTTTCGATGGTTCAGCACTCGTCACCGACGTACCCTCAGCAACAGAAGCAATCTTTCGCAATAGGATGCTTTCATTGTGGGAAGGTAGGACACGTAGTTTTAGAGTATCGTAGAGTACAGGGATTTTGTTGGGCTTGTGGGGCACCGGATCACAAAATTGGGTCCTGTCTGCATAGAGCCAGTTCATCTTCATCAATCCTAACCAGTCCATCTGTTAGGGAACCAGCACCAGTGCAGTAGCAGCAGCAGAAGTACCAGCCTCCGAGTCCATTGCCGCCTCAGGCTCGACAGTATGCCCAAGCTCAGATTTAGAACAGGCAGACTGGTCACCAGCAGAGGAGACAAGCATCAAGAGGACAGGGTTAAGCTATGGCTCTGACCGTGGCAGAAGAATTGACATCAGGTAAGGTGATAGCAGGTACCATTCTCGTCAACTTTTTTCCAGCATCAATATTATTTGATTCGGGTACATCGCATTCATTTATGTCTGCACGATTTACGACACGGATAGGACTGGAGCCCGAATCATTATCAGTAAGGATCAATATGCTTACTGGTAACAATCTTATGGGAGTAGATAGATGTTACGACCCATACCCTGTGTAAGGGCACAGTACTTAATAGCATCTAGCCTACCCCGTAGAATCGGCGGTAGAATGTTGTACATTAAGGTTACTATCTAAACAACGACTCACACAATTATATAATGTACTTGTCAAAACTCAACTCCGAACGGAGGACAAGTATAAGATATGATAATACTCAATCACAGTCTAAGCGCGATAAGATAACATAGAATCACAAAGCTATACTAACTCCAAACTCCAACAACTGATATAAACTGCTAAAATAAAAATATCTCAAACAATCTCAAAACAAAGTCGAGATCTCAACTCATTACAATACAAGTACAAATGAAAGTCTAATCCAAGTCTACTAAACTAATCTTCCGATCACTCCTGAGTGTCGGGGCCAATGGTAGCTATACCGTCTCCGGATCCCAAGCAAGTAGGGCAAGTGTGTTCAAAGCAACCATCTGTAATATTTTCAACAGGTCCAGTCAGGACAGGAACGAGCACAATACATCTTACGCAGTTCATATCATGACAGAAAATATAAGCATGCTATAGAGTAAGATACATGAAACGCTGAAGAATATACATAAAGTAAAAGAGATGACTGTAAGAAAATATCTACTATAAGTAAAGAACTATCAGTGGATAGTGATGTAAAGTATAAGATGGACATGTGAACGGCTTGAACTTGCACATGATTACACTAAAGAGTTTGCACATGATTACACTACTTAGAATTGTTCACATGATCATTTATACTCTCTCGTACCCCAATCAATACACAAAGATCCAGACAAGTTATATTATTGTACATGATTTCACATGGGGGCCCATAAATCGGTGCACATGAAGTATACATGGAGGCTCTGTAAACATGAGAGTACATGAATCACAAGAGTGCACATGAATGATGAAAGCACATGAATACATGAGACACGTGAAAAGCACATGACATGACGTATCCCGATGCTCCCGAGGGGGAAAATATGTCATGAAAAGATCCATATAGTACCAATTCGTGTTAACAACGTGACAGCATCAAGTAAAGTAATCTAGAGAAAGAATATAAATCCTAACAAGTATGAAACGGTTAGAGAATTTACTCGCCTTATACCCTGAACAGTTGATATGAAAAGATGGCCAACTGAGTCACAGAGCCCTAGTTAGAGCAACACAGATTATAAATAGTTTAATTTATATGGTAATTGAAATTATAACACAATCTACATAAGTATAAGTCAATCTAGGTCAATGTCAACTCTTGGTCAACTCTGGTCAACAACCTAGTCAAACTAGGGCAACTAGTCTAATATGGTCAAACTAGCTAGGGTTTGGTCAACAATGGTCAAACTAGTCTAGGTTAGTCAATTGTAGGTCTAAACAAGGCTATGTCCTAAACAATCAAGTATACTAGTACTATTGCTATCTAACACATAGCCTAAATCAAGGCACACAAACTTAGTTATGTAATATATATTACATATATATCACATATGTCCTTACCCATATAGTACCACCCTAACACATACATATAGATATCATATATCAAGTATATACATATCCTCATTATGAACCATAACATATATCTATAAACTCTCATAATATATATAGATACTATATAACCCAAAAATATATATACCTATCTATATAACCCTTCCACAATCTAACATCACCTACCCAAAATCAAACACTTAGACACTAACCCACTAACACTAGGATACCATATCAACCTTGGTCATATTGACATCCCAAAACTAATACCTTGGCCATAAGGTAAACTAATCATTTACCTTGAAGGTAAAGGTAATTCATAGTTACCTTAAGATACTAACTTGGTATCATGAGATACCAAGACAACCCTCAATTATCTAATTAACTAACTATCTAATGTACTAACATGACATCTTAACTAATATCCAACATATAACCTATAGAGACTAACTTGCTAATATACCAATATCTAGAACTGACATAACCTACTAACATATCAATATCTAACATACTAGATATCTAACATCAAACTATCTAACAATATATCTAATATCTAACAAAATACTAACCTCTACTATCTAACTAGCACTCATACTAACAAATATAACTTACACTAACATATAATTTTTTTTAATATATCTAACCCTCTACTAACTAACATCTAACAAACATGCTAACATATATAACTTACACTAACATATAACAACTCTAACATATCTAACCCTCTACTAACCAACATCTAACAAACATACTAACATATATTACCTAACAATAATATATATATAATGTACTATATCATACATATACTCGACAACCTATGATACCTACATTCACTTAATATCCATACTACATAGGCTCATAGGTTACACAAAATGCCTATATCGTATAGTCACTCTTCAACTTAAAATCAATAATATACCAATTGGGCCTTCACTAAATTATAGGATTAAATTATGTTGTAGTCCTTCGTATTAGCTTTCTAAAACTTCAAACGGATCATATTTTTATTTCCGGAAGCTCCCGAAATCGTGAAAACACCGAAACGCGTTCGTCTTTCGTACAGCTAACACTCAAACAGTTCTACAGAAAGTTCTAGAATGCATTTGACCTATTAATATATATATTTGGAAAGCTAATTTTGTTACGGTTTTTTAAATAAATGGGAGATTAATCAGAGTTCTAAGCTAAAAGTAATGACATTTCTAAGTTCCTCTGGCTACTAAAAACGTAGATGAATATTATGACGAATTTGGGTTGTTTGGACAAAATTAAGAAACACATCTCACTCTCCACACCACTCAAGACACACATCAAATCACACTCCCCTCTCCTCTAACACAAGCACACCACTAACAACATATCCACACACATCTAAATATATAAAATATATCTAACATACCTATTATATATATAAAACAATCCATTATATAAAGAGATACTAAAATGACAAGTTGAGGCTAAAATATGACATGCAGACTAAACCACTTAGATCTAACCATGGGTATCCAAATAAAACTCATTCTAACCATCCTAACTAATATCAATCCATCCTCTAACATGTCTAAAACTGAAATTAGAACACAATTAAACCTATTAGATATTAAACCAAATACATGAGGTGTCTTAATTTGAGATATAATAAGTAGGACACAAGACACAATTCTAACTTGCTCTAGAAAGTTCCAAATGGCCCCAAACTTGAATCTAAAGGGGTTATATGCATGGGGGTGGATCCTATGGATTCAAAACTAACTAATATGCATAGAAAATCAATTTAGAGGGTTGGTTTTACCTATTGGGAGTGGAATCCCAATGATACTCCTAAGGACACAGTTCCGACACGAAGATCTTCCAAAAAGGATACTCCTCCTTGTACTTTGCTCCTAATATTTGCTAGCACCCTCCCTTGGAAGTATGAGAAGGTTGGATGGATGTTTTGGTGGAGGCATGAAGAGATTTGGAGATCAAATCAAAGAGGGAAGCTCTCTAATTTGGGAAAGAACACTTTGTGAAGGAAAATGGGCAAGATAGAATGAAATAAAAGGAAGGGAGGCTAACCTACCTATATTGGCTGCCATTAAACCCTATTTGGGCCTTGGAGGAAATCCCAATCAGGCCTAAAATAGTCCTCTTGGTTAATTTTAAGTTAGGTTCAAGTTTGGTATCAAAATGGTTAAATTTAAACCTCTAACTTAACCAATCTAACAAGTGGGATTGGTCTAAACTTACTAATTTAATTAGTGGGGTTTGTGGGCAATAACTAACTAATATTGGAGTCCCGTCTAGAGTCTAAGCTACCTGGGTCAGTAACACAAGTCGGAACGAAATGAAACTCAAACCCGACTTAACAAATCACGTAAAATCAATATTAAAATATAAAAATTCCTAAAATATTAAAATATGAAAAATGACCAAAATTATAATACATCAATTTAAATATTATTAAAATAATCTAAAATTTACCAATTAGTCAAAATCTTAAATAATTCAAAAGTCACAAAATGACCAAAATATCCTTAGCCTAAAAAGTTATAATTAGTCATTCTAATCACATGGTTAGGTCCCATGGTCATGGTTAGTCTCTAGGCTCAACAGTTCTAGGATTCACTAGATAACACATCAAAATTATAATTCACCAATTTTAAATAGTATTAAATGAATTAAAAATCCCCATAAATCCTATTATTAAATAGTAAACTTTTATAAAAGTTCAAAATTATCCTCATTTCAGAAAAATGGGTTGTTAAAAATCTACCCTCCTTAGAAAAATTTTGTTCTCAAAATTAAGATGTTCGTACTCCTTCTAAAGTCTCGTCCCCAACAATCATGGTCTTAGAAGCTCATCTAAATCATGCAATTTGAAAGAATAACATACAGGGTCATGGCAGGCAATTTCAGTCTGAGGTCCCATCTAGCTATACTAGCCATACTACAACACAAGGCAATCACAAGGTATCAAAACATACAAGCAAGGGGTGTAACAAAATATCACAAAAGATATGCTAAAGCCTAGATCGAAAACTCACCTCAAATTAGGTCTGGTGACTAAAACTCCCTCCTAGAAGCAGGACCTAAATTTCTAAGACATTTTTCATGAATCATGCTCTTGTTAAAACTCTTATTCATTCTTTCTGATCTTACTCTCCCTTATACACTTAATCATCCCAGAAGTTTAAATTCTTACACCTTGTCCTAACTTGGATCCAAAATCTCTATATCAAAGTCTATGAAATTCTCGAAATTGTTCAAATCATTGTCCTCAAATTTATTCGAAGCTAATACTACTATGACATGCCGGAACTTATTCTTTATTATAAAATTGACCTTCATATTTCCTTCACGTACACCTTCAAATATTATTCTTCTTAAATTTTAAAACCTCCACAAAATCTTTAAATTTTCCCATAACCCAAAATCCTTATGTTCACTCTGTCCTCTTACCAATATCTTATTCAATTTTGGTATCATCATCGCTTCATAGTTACATTCTCTTCTCCATTTCTAAATTCCTAAATTTAGCATCACAATCTTAAGTGAAATATCTCGAGAATCAATAACCTAAAATTATTTAAGTCCATAAAACAAACCGTCCTCAAATATACTTGTTGTTTTTAAAGTACACCTATAAAATATCACTGTTCTAACCATCAATATATCCTATTATCCTTCTGGTGAGCCGGAGGGGTCACTACCTCCTGAGCAGACTAACATCCTATATGAAACTGGTAGTCAAAATCAACAGAGATTTAACTATAAAGGGTTACTAGTCAAATGTCAACTAGACTAACATACCTAAGAATAAGTCCTAATACAAGCTATCAAACCATTATACTATGGAAGAGTTATAACTAATGAAGTTCTACAAAGAATTAGACTAGTTATCTGAAGTTATCCCTACTCCTAAGTAAATTTGTGATAGAAAACATTATATTTCTTTGAAAAAGATTGAAACAAAAGCAAAGATGATATGTTCAAAACCTTCCCAAGATACAGTTTAATAATCATATGGTCTGTCCAAATCATCGTACTCCTTCTAGGTCAAACCCCCAGCAATCAAGGTCAAGAAAATTCTATCTAAAGCATGCAAAACATGATTCCTACTGCTCGTGATATCATAGTCTCGAACAGGTCACTATACTATCTATCACAGAACAAAAATCCTGACAGGTACTAATAAAAAGAAGGACAGGAAGGACAGATATGCTAACTCGTCACTCATAGCGTCGGTCTCCACAACCGTCAATGTAAAAGTCCTGCCCCTCTGGGGTATATCCCTCTGATAGTGCGGGGCATGGTTCTACGCTACAGGTGGCCTAGCTCCCTCTATCTAATCCATAACTTATATCCATTCTGATATCCTACTCCATACTAGGGCACCATCTATATGGTATCTATTATGCAATCTGATAATCATACCCATCGATTCAGAACCATGTTACTAGAATCCTCATTACGCCAGTAAGTACAACAACGATAATCTATAGAGTCCGCAACTAAGGAACATATCACTAGAATTATGGTATTTAAAATTTTTGTTTTGCCGCTAGCTTGGCTGCAAAAACTTTAAGTTCCCAAACCCGAGAAATACATCCAAAATTAGACTCTATCTCATCGCCAAACCAGCTAATATGGCTGTAGAAGACTCTAGATTCCATGACTGAGGCAACCTAACCAATAATGTTATCTTGGTAGAAAATCAAGTCAATAATGAATATCAAGAATTAAATTCAACGATGAACAAGGAAAATAGACAGATACTATCAGAATCGAATTTCGAGATATTTTATAATGAGATTCTCAAGGGTCATCCCAGAAATCTTCTCAAATAGTCCTAACTGTGATTGAGTACTATCTCAACTAAAGCTTATTCCTTATCTCTTACTGCAGGCGTGCAGCAGTACAACTAATCGTCGTACAACCATGACTTTGTACAAATGTGAATCTCAAACTACATGGGCCACCACTAAAAATGTGTCATGACCCGCATCCTGTGTAAGGGCACAGTACGTAACAGCGTCCAGCCTACGCCGCAGAATCGACGGTAGAATGCTGTACAAGGTTACTATCTAAACAATGACTCACACAATTATATAATGTACTTGTCAAAACTCAACTTTGAAAGGAGGACAAGTATAAGATATGATAATACTTAATCACAGTCTAAGCACGATAAGACAACATAGAATCATAAAGCTATACTAACTCCAAACTCCAACAACTGATATAAACTACTAAAATAATAATATCTCAAACAATCTCAAAATAAAGTCGAGATCTCAACTCATTACAATACAAGTACAAATGAAAGTCTAATGCAAGTCTACTAAACTAATCTCTCGATCACTCCTGAGTGTCGGGGCCAAAGGTAGCTATACCGTCTCCGGATCCCAAGCAAGTAGAACAAGTGTGCTCAAGGCAACCATCTGTAATATTTTGAACAGGTCCAGTCAGGACAGGAACGAGCACAATACATCTCATACAGTTTATATCATGACAGAAAATGTAAGCATGCTATGGAGTATGATATATGAAACACTGAAGAATATACATAAAGTAAAAAAGATGACTGTAAGGAAATATCTACTATAAGTAAAGAACTATCAGTGGATAGTGATGTAAAGTACAAGATAGACATATGAATGGCTTGAATTTGCACATGATTACACTAAAGATTTTGCACATGATTATACTACTTGGAATTGTTCACATGACCATTTATACTCTCCCGTACCCCAATCAATACACAAAGATCCAGACAAGTTATGTTATTGCACATGATTTTACATTAGGGCCCATAAATGGGTACACATAAAACATACATGGGGGCTATGTGAACATGAGAGTACATGAATCACATGAGTGCACATGAATGATGAAAGCACATGAATACATAATGAACGTGAAAAACATATGACATGACGTATCTCGATGCTCCCGAGGGGGATAACTTCTCATAAGAAGATCCATATAGTACCAATTCATGTCAGCAACGTGACAGCATCAAGTAAAATATTCTAGAGCAAGAATATAAATCCTAACAAGTATGAAACGGTCAGAGAATGTACTCGCCTGATACCCTGAACAGCTAATATGAAAAGATTGCCAACTGGAGTCATAGAGTCCTAGTTAGAGCAACACAGGTTATAAAGAGTTCAATTTATATGTTAATTAAAATTATAATGCAATCTACATGAGTCTAAGTCAATCTAGGTCAAATTCAACTCTTGGTCAACTCTGGTCGACAATCTTGTCAAACTAGGACAACTAGTCTAATATGGTCAAACTAGCTAGGATTTGGTCAATAATTGTCAAACTAGTCTAGGTTAGTCAATTGTAGGTCTAAACAAGTCTATGGCCTAAACAATCAAGTATACTAGTACCATTGCTATCTTACATATAGCCTAAATCAAGGTACACAAACTTAGTTATATAATACACATTACATATATATCACATATGTCCTTACCCATATAGTATCACCCTAACACATACATATAGATATCATATATCAAGTATATACATATCCTCACTATGAACCATAACCTATATCTATGTACTCTCATAATATATATAGATACTATATACCCCAAAAATTTATATACCTATCTATGTAACCCTTCCAGAATTTAACATCACCTACTCAAACTCAAACACTTAGACACTAACCCACTAACACTAGGATACCATATCAACTTTGGTCATATTGGTATCCCAAAATCAATACCTTGACCATAAGGTAAACTAATCATTTACCTTAAAGGTAAAGGTAATTCATATTTACCTTAAGATACTAACTTGGTATCATGAGATACCAATATACCCCTAAATTATCTAATTAACTAACTATCTAATGTACTAACAAAACATCTTAACTAATATCCAACATATAACCTATAGAGACTAGCTTGCTAACATACCAATATCTAGAACTAACATAACCTACTAACATATCAATATCTAACATACTAGATATCTAACATCAAACTATCTAACAATATATCAAATATCTAACAAAGTACTAACCTCTATTATCTAACTAACATTGATACTAACAAATATTACACTAACATATAACAAAATCTAATATATCTAACCCTCTACTAACCAACATCTAACAAACATACTAACATATATAACTTACACTAACATATAACAACTCTAACATATCTAACCCTCTACTAACCAACATCTAACAAACGTACTAACATATATTACCTAACAATTATATATATATATTACCTAACAATTATATATATATATATATATATATATATATATATATATATATATACTCGACAACCTATGATACCTACATTCACTTAATATCCATACTACATAGGCTCATAGGTTACACAAAATGACAATATCGTAGTCACTCTTCTACTTAAAATCAATTTTGTACCAATTGGGCCTTCACTAAATTGTAGGATTAAATTATGTTGTAGCCCTTAATATTAGCTTTCCGAAACTTCAAACGGATCGTATTTTCGTGTCCGGAAGCTCCAAGAATCGTAAAAATATCGAAACGCGTTCGTCTTTCGTAAAGCTAACTCTCAAATAGTTCTACAGAAAGTTCTACAATGCATTTGACCTATTAATATATATATTTGGAAAGCTAACTTTGATACGGTTGTTTTAAAAAAAATGGAAGATAAATCGGAGTTCTAAGCTAAAATTTATAACATTTCTAAGTTGCTCTGGCTACTAAAAATGTGGATGAATATTATGACAAATTTTGGTTGTTTGGACAAAAGAAATACATCTCACTCTCCACACCACTCAGGACACACATCAAACCACAGTCCCCTCTCCTATAACACAAGCACACCACTAACAACATATCTACACACACATCTAAATATATGAAATATATCTAACATACCTTTTATGTATATACAAAATAGTTCATTATATAAAGAGACACTAAAATGACAAGTTGAGGCTAGAATATGACATGTAGACTAAACCACTTAGATCTAACCATGGGTATCCAAATAAAACTCAATCTAACCATCCTAACTAACATTAATCCATCCTCTAACATGTCTAAAACTGAAATGAAAACACAATTAAACCTAATAGACATTAAACCAAGCACATGAGGTGTCCTAATTTGAGATCTAATAAGTATAACACAAGTCGCAATTCTAACTTGCTCTAGAAAGCTCCAAATGACCTCAAACTTGAATCTAAAGGGGGTACATGCATGATGGTGGATCCTATGGATTCAAAACTAACTAATATGCATAGGAAATTAATTTAGAGGCTTGGTTTTACCTATTGGGAGTGGAATCCCAATGATACGCCCAAGGAAACGGCTCTGACACGAAGATCTTCCAAAAAGGAACTCCTTCTTGCTCTTTGCTCCAAATCTTTTCTAACGACCTCCCTTGGAAGTATGAGAAGGTTGGATAAAAGTTTTGGTGGAGGAATAAAGAGATTTGGAGATCAAATCAAAGAGGGAAGCTCTCTAATTTGGGAAAGAACACTTTTTGAAGGAAAAAAAGGCAAGATAGAAAAAAATAAAATGAAGGGAGGCTAGCCTACCTATAGTGGCTGCCATTAAACCCTATTTGGGCCTTGGGGGAAAGCCCAATAAGGCCTCAACTGGTTCTTTTGGTTAATTTTAAGTTAGGTTCAAGTTTGGGATCAAAAGGGTTAAATTTAAGCCTCTAACTTAACCAATCTAACAAGTGGGATTAGTCTAAATTACTAACTTAATTAGTGGAGTATGTGGGCAATGAATAACTAATCTTGGGGTTTCGTCTAGAGTCTAAGCACCACGAGTCAGTAACACAAGTCGAAACGAAACGAAACTCAAACCCGACTAAATAAATCCCGTAAAATCAATATTAAAATATAAAAATTCTCAAAATATTAAAATATAAAAAATGAGTAAAATCATAATACATTAATTTAAATATTATTAAAATAATCTAAAATTCACCAATTAATTAAAATCCTAAATAATTCAAAAGTCACAAAATGACCAAAATACCTTTAGCCTAAAAAGTTGTAATTAGTCATTCTAATCACATGGTTAGGTTCCATGGTCATGGTTAGTCTCTAGGCTCAACAATTTTAGGGTTCACTAGCTAATACATCAAAATTATAATTCACCAATTTTAAATAGTATTAAATTAATTAAAAATCCCCATAAATCATAAATTTTATTATTAAATAAAAAACATTTACGAAAGTTCAAAATTACTCTCATTTCAGAAAAGTGGGTGGTTATAATAGAGTATTTACCTCATGTCGAATCGTAGTTAGTGGTAGAGAGTTTTTCGCTAGATTGGTAGAATTCCCGATGGCCGACTAAGATGTGGTTATAGGAATGGATTGGTTGAAGGATCAATACGCAAGAATAGATTACCATATTGGCAAGATTATTTTTGGTATTTCTAGCGAAGAAGAGTTCTCATTTTCCAGATGCGACGTAGAACCTTCTCCACCAGTCTTGCGGATGGCAGTAGCAGCAGTTTAGTTTTCTAGAGTAGTAGAAGAATTTTCTGACATATTTCCCGAAGAGCTTCCAGGCATGCCTGTGAGACTCGTCCCACAGTATCGATATTTATATACGGATACATATTTTTGTACTGTATTTCATATTTTTCTTGGTTTTCAGAATGTTTTAAAAAAAAATTCAACTTATAGATTTTTTCGTTGTTCGGCATACCGCCAGTATACCAGTGTATACCGACGGCATGCCTATCACTCCAATTTTTGGTTATACGTATTTTCAGTATACGTATACAAATTTTGACATTTGTCAGGTGACCCGTGTTATGACTTATCTTTCTTAGCCTTGCCTTGGTTTAATATTAACTTGGTTTAGTTTGGTTTGGTTCAACTTGGCTTGGGCTTGGTTTGGTTTAGTTTGGTTTGAGATTAGAGGGTTTTGTACAAAACCCAACTCCTCTCTCTCCTCCATTATTTTATTTCCTTTCATCTTCTTCCTCTTCATTCTCCTCCAACCCTAGGTAAGTACATCTTGCCAAATCTTGAACAATATTTTTTTTGTTCTATTCTCTTCCTTTCATGATTCTAAGCATCTTTAGAACTTGGAGTTTTCGGTTTTGATGGTTATATTTTTGTAGATCTAAGTTTTAAGCTTTTCTTATTTTTATGAGTTTTGATCTCTAAAAATATGGTATTTTCGAAAACTAGTGGTTCCATGTTGTAGAGAATTTGATTTCATGCAGTTTTTTCCCTTATTTTGCTTGATTTCGAGTTCGGGTGAGGAAGTTATGGTCATGGCAAGTTTTTGGAACTTTTATGGCTGAACTTGCTATTTGGGGAAGACGAACCACATACGTCGAAACCCCCATACGCCTGGGAGGCCACGCGCTGAGAGGCCATGTGCCGTAAAGTCCCGACAATGCATCCTTTGACTTCGAACGTGTCATGCACGTAGGTTTCCTACGCACATGTACTGAAGACGCAACGTGAGTTTCTCATGCGCTGATGTACAGGAATTCCCATGCACGGATGTGCAGGAATTCTCATGCATGGATGTGCAGGAATTTCTCATGCACGAATGTGCAGGAATTTCCCATGCATGAATGTGAAGGAATTTTCCATACACAAATGTGCAAGAATTCTCATGCGCGGATGTGCAGGAATTCCCATGTGCCAGATTTGCCCAGAATTGTCCATGCGCCGGAATTGCTGTTTTTGGCTATTTTTGCTTGTTTAAGCTATTTTGTAGCTAGAATCTTGAAAAACTCAAAAATGAAAGTTGTAGATCTTTGTCTTGGCTTTAAGAATCTTTTTTTTTTCACCTTAACTGGAGTTCATCTGTGACTGATGATTTCAATCATAGTTTTGATCTTTTGGCACATTTTCTGTACTTGGCCGTTTTTGATATTTTCTTCGACTGTAGTAAATTCTTAACATTATTAGATAATCTCGTATCATTAAAAAATAATTTTACACCCTATGTACACTTGACACTAGCACACGTACTCACTTTTATTCTTTCTCACGTGCCATGACATGTCTTTTCTTTCGATTCCTTCCTGTATGCTATGATATGTATTGCCATGCCTTCCCGGATCTATTGTACTTTACCGTCTATGCCATGTGAATTTCTTTGTTGTTTTCTGTCATGGCACACTCATGTTACATGTCTTTTTTGCTTACTAGATAGTGGTCCGTCGTGGTGCACTCATGTTACATGTCTTCTTTGCTTACTAATAGTGACCCGTCGTGGTGCACTCTTGTATATGTCTTTCTTGCTTACATGATAGTGGCCTGTCATGGCACAGTCCCTATTTTCTCTATAGTAGCTCGTCGTAGCGCACCCCTAGCTTCTAGCTTATTATATTTTCTTCTTGTGGCTTGTTATAGTACACTTTCTTGTATTATCAAGTCTTGCATATCATGTCTAGGATGGATCCTGCGGAATGTCGCACCCAGAATCCAATAAGAAAATGTTAAGGACTAAACAACTAGCTTGATTATTTAGATCATTGGGAGGGAAGAATTTCCCAGTTACCTGCAAGCCCTTTGTCTCGGCCCCAACCTGAATAAATTTGGAGCTATCTGTCATAATGAGCACACTTCCAGTGCACCGTCGAGTGTTGCACCTTGTATATGTCTATAGGGTACATTTGTCTTCTGGGTGATGTACACACTATTATGTGTCTATAGGGTACATTTGTCTCCTAGGCGATGTACCCACTATTAGATCTTGGATACATTTGTCTTCCGGGCGATGCATCTACCATTACTTTTACTTTTGGCCTGGATAAGTCGGGTAGTCTGCAGGGTAGGTAACTGGATTGGATTTCTCAAAACTGCATCTTGTTAGTAATTAGGATTGTGATAACCCTAGTTAGCTAATGTATAAAGCCATACTCATTGCTTGGTCGTGGTTGTTGTATGGAGTCCAATCTAGTCTAGTTTTGTCTAGGCAGTGTCCTTATGTTTATTTTAGTATATTATTGTTATGCTTTACTTTTGTCGATAAATGATTAGAGACTAAGTTCTATTCAGGAGAAGGGTTACAACCCCGGTCCTTGTTTGGTTTACTGGTTATAACCTGGGCTCCAGATTAGTTCCAAGTCATCTAGTCATTTGTCGTCCTATTCAGTACTCAAACGCCATACATGATCCTTATGCTATACAATGATTAGAGACTAAGTTCTGTTTAGAAGAAGGGTTACAACCCCGGTTCTTGTTTGGTTTACGGATTATAACTTGGCTTCTGGAATAGTTCCTAAGTCATCTTATCATTGTCATTCTATGTAGTTCTTATGTGCTCTCATGTCCTAATTATCTCATGTGTTCACATATTCAGTTATCTCACAAGCTATAAACGATCACCATGCTCTCATGACTCGGCTATCTCATATGCTTACATGACCAATTGATTTCACATATTCTTGAGCTTCCGTTTACTTAGCATGGCTACACTTTACAATATATCACATGTTAATTACTTTACGTCACGTGATGCTTTACTTATTGTCTTTTCCATTCTCGAGATGAGTGCATTGGTAGTGTACGAGTCTCAATCATTATTTGTTTATTTCTGTCTATAACCGTTGCTATGTTAGTTATTGCTGGTTTTAGTTCATAAGTTTGGCTTCCTTTGTGGTACTTGCTATTGGGGTCTGACCCCACTGGTTTTGTTTGGCCAAATCTGATAGAGGAGCCCGAAGGATCTTCCGTACCATCTACTCGGCGGTGACTATCTGGAGCACCAGAGTTCCTTAGTGGGTTTTTTATATCATCCTCCTACTAGTTATGTACAATATTCTTTTGTGGCGTTTAGCCTCCGAGTATGTGTTTAGCTCGTGTTTTGGATCTTGACATTTAGCCTACGGGCCTAAACATGATTTGCGTATTCTAGACTATAGCTAGAGCTTATCATGTATGACTATTACTCTTTCTAGTTCTTTACTTTGTATTACTAGCTTCATGATCATCCATGTATATATAGTTTGGGACGCTTTACTATTTTATGTCTGATGATCATACTTCTCGTACTTTGTATATTTGTTTGTGATTGAGATACCTAGGATTGCTTGACCTAGGAATGACTATTGGCTTGTAGTAGTAACCCCCATATCTTGACAGCTTATGCCTTATTTTAGAGTACTGGAGTACTTTAGTATTACGTAGCTGGCCTGGTCCGTCCCTACTTACCAGTATTCTGGTTTTGGGGTGTGATAATGCCCCCAGAGAGAGAGAGATTGAGTTCACCATTGTTTTGATTCCAGGGACGGTACTAGTGTCAGAGAGAGTTTACAGAATAGTACCATAAGAATTGAAGATCTTGTACAAAATGATTGAAGAACTCAGAACCAAGGAATTCATTCGTGCTAGTGGATCACCTTGGGGAGCCCCGATGCTTCTTGTGAAAAAGAAGGATAGTACGTCAAGATTATGTGTTAATTATCGTACTTTGAATTTCGTAACAATCAAGAACAGATATCCCTTGCCAAGGATAGATGATTTATTTGACTAACTTAGTGGAGCAGCAGTATTCTTGAAGATTGACTTGCGGTCTGGGGACCATCAGATCAGAGTCAGAGAGCAAGACATCCCGAAGACGACATTCAGATCTAGATATGGACATTGGGAGTTTTTCGTTATGCCATTCGGAGCGACCAATGCGCCAACAGTATTCATGGATCTCATGAATCACATATTCATGTCTTATTTGGATCATTTCATGATAGTGTTTATAGACGACATCTTAGTCTATATATAGTAAGAGTGAAGCAGAGCATGAGCAGCATCTCCGGGTAGTTCTTCAGATTCTCTGAGAGCACTAATTGTACGCGAAGTTCAGTAAGTACGAGTTTTGGCTTGATCGTATTTCGTATTTAGGTTATATCATCACCAGAGATGGAGTGGAAGTCGATCCCCAGAAGATAGTGGCTATAGAGACATGGCTAGTACCCAGTACCATCGCAGAAGTTTGCAGTTTCCTAGGATTGGCCGGCTATTACCGACGATTTGGGTCAGACTTTACTCGAATTTCAGCGCCATTGACGCAGATGACCCGCAAGGATGTGCAGTTTGCTTGGACAGCAGAATATCAGAGTTCATTTGAGAAGTTGAAGCAAGGATTGGTGACGGCACGCATTCTCACACTTCTAGATGGTACTGGAGGATTTTTATATTATTGTGATGCTTTAGGCAGAGGATTGGGATGCGTCTTGATGCAGCATGGAAAGGTAGTAGCTTATGCGTCACGTCAGCTTCATGATCATGAGAGGAATTATCCAACCCATGACTTGGAGTTAGCAGCGATGGTTTTTGTACTTAAGCTTTGGAGGTATTACTTACATGGAGATTGGGTAGAGATTTTCACTGACCACAAGAGTCTTAAGTATGTGTTTACTCAGAAGGATCTTAACATGCGTCAGAGAAGATGGCTAGAGTTGCTGGTGGATTATGACATCAACCTACAGTATCATCCTGGAAAGGCCAACGTAGTTGCAGATGCGTTGAGCAGAAGAACATGAGCTTATTTCTTGACAGCACAGCCATAGTTATTAGCAGATTTTTCGAAGATGGGAATAGAGATAGTTCTTCCTACCAGTGTGGCATTGACGGCCAGTATGTAAGTTCAATCCAGTATAGTTGAGAGGATCAAGATAGCACAAACAACGGATTCTAAGCTTCAGCGGCTTAAGGCAGAATATGAAGCGGGACGAAGAGCAGATTTATGCATTCACGAAGATGATACACTTCGACATAGAAGGCATCTTTGTGTACCCAGGAGTGATATCATGCAAGAGATCATGGCAGTAGCTCATAGTTCGCAGTATTCGATTCATCTCGGTGGTATGAAGATGTATCATGATATCTGTCAGTATTTCTGGAGGAATGGCATGAAGAGAGAGATAGCTCAGTTTGTCTCTCGTTGTTTAGTTTGCCAACAAGTTAAAGCTGAACATCAGAGACTAGCTGGACTTCTTCAACCTTTACCAATTCTAGAATGGAAATGGGAACATATTACCATAGATTTTGTAACTAGGTTACCTATGTCCCAACTGGAAGAGTTATAGTTGACTGACTCACCAAGGTAGCTCATTTTTTCTTTCATGATTGGTCAGTCGACGGATCAGCTTGCAGAGATGTACCTCAGAAAGATAGTCAGATTGCATAGAGTGCCAGTCAGTATCATATCAGACAGAGATTCGAGGTATACATCGCACTTTTGGTGGACTCTTTAGAAGAGTTTGGGGACTCGTCTCAAGTTCAGCTCAGCTTATTATCCGCAGACAGATGGTCAGTCAGAGCGCACGAATCAAACTCTCGAATATATGTTACGATCCTGTACACTTGACTTCGGTGGTGTCACGCCCCGATCCAGGAAATCACTCATCCCCGCTAGATTTCACCCGAATCATCGTCCTCGCTGGGGCACGATGTCGTACGAGCCTAGAATTGCGCTAGTGCAAGGCAAGATAACAGGTTCGTATAGTGTTTATCTCAAATTGATAACATAAGCAGCGGAAGAAAACAGAGTATACAATAAGAATCTCTTTTATTAATAATGAACTGAAGATTTCAAAGGCTCTGAATAGCCCAACTTAATATGCCAATTGGCTATAACGCTCATGATCTCTCTAGCTCACAAAGGATTATATTATTCCATACATTATGTCTCTTTATGGCCAACAAGTAGTCTTCGGCCGAATATCTCTATGTTGCAAGTTCGAACGCCTATGCGGTAGCTTCTCTTGAAACGCTAAGGACTCCATGCCTTGGCGCGTCCAAGCCAAGTCCCGCCCGAGCCATTCATAACCTGAACATGCACATAAACTAGTGGGGGATTAGTACTTTCGTCCTCGCTGCACAGATCAAGACCCACTCGCACCCAACCAACACTAAGTATATTTAGTGAAACATGTAACATTATTTGGTAATCTTTCTATTTAGCCTTATGATCGGTTTCATGGCAATATTTATACATGACAACTTATCATGAATGTGTCAAATATCGTGTTCCTGCAGCAGATACAGTTAGGCATAATATGAACATAAACATAGTGATCGTGCTCATTCTTGTCTCATTTGCCTAGTCTGTAATGGTTAGAACTTTACATAACCAATCATACAATTTATGCAACCAACCAACCATACTTAGACATATGCATAAGGGTAGCAGGCCCTGCGCCTGCATCCAACTCAAATCTCAGTCCACCGGCCCTAACTATATGAAGGTCACAGTGTTTTGTACCGTAATGGACTTAGCATCCTTATGTGTAAGCCTATGATCGCTTCGATACGGGTTGCTAGCCCAGTATCCGAAGGATGCTAAACTTACTGATATCATATCTTATCATAACACTGGATGGTCGCAATCCATCCTAATGATGTGCACCGTAAATACCATATATAATTTCCTCCTAGGCCGAACGGTCCCGGTGCCCCGGTCGTAACCGTCCGAGGGAAGCCGCACCCGTGCACGGGTCATCCGAGTCCATTGACCATACAATATGTGCCATAACATACAAGTCATACATTCCAACCCATCTCGTGTTCCATAACGTAATCCCTCAACTCTATCTCAAGTTTCTTTATGCCCCAACACATCCGTATTGATGCACGACGTCCAACGACTTAGACTTCTCGTACTTATATTCAATACATTCCGTTCATAAGTTATTTATATAGCCTAGTTCCGTAGTTACTTAGCATTTCATAGCTTCCATGCACAAGGGCACGCTCAGCGCCATAATCAACATTCTAGGCCTAGTGTTCAATGTTCTCGGAGTCGTGCACGTGATGCACATCTCGATATTATCTTTCAATGTTCTACTATCACCGCCCTACCGTGACCCGGACATTTGATGCACGTCGCTTCAATTGTTCAATGTTATATCTTAATGTTCGACACATACTAAGACCTTTTAATCGCCCGAGCCATGCTCGCTAACTCAATCGCTACTCACGCATACAAGGATATATTTTATTAGACGTAAAGGAATATGGAGAGAGAGTCAAGAACCCGCCCACCTTAAGTCGATACGCCTTGTCGTTCCCCCGAGTTGAAGCGGCTCGATTCTATAACTTGGTTGCATAGCTAACTCTCGGATTTAGCCATTCCTTTGAACTACTCGGTTGATTTGGCCTACCGTGCCCATGCCACAATTCGTTGCAAGGCCACGATTTGGTTTCGCGTACACTTCACTGAATAAAGCAAAATGCTGACCTCTTATCGTCCAGCGTAAAAGCATATCCTGCACACCAGATCAACTAAAATTAGCACTTGCTCAAATGGGACTTATCCTTTGCATTGATTTGATTCATAGATTCCAATCGACTCAAAGCTTTCCTTCGGCCAACGTAGCTCTTGTATCGATTCGCATCGATACTTCATCGGGTCAACGCAACTCTTCGAGTCAATGACTCATCATAATGCACCGTGCGGAGCGGGATATTACATAATATACCACTCAAAATAAGGTTCATCCTCGAAACGAAACCAACACTTAATCCCAGTGTCTCGTTTGATCGTTTTACGATCTCGTTCTACTATCGTTGGAATCATACAACTTAGTTTGGATCCTACACATATTTTAGGTATCCCACCAATATATGCATTTCAGCCAAGCTCAGTTGTAGGATATCGGAACAAACTAACAGGCTCAACTTAAATCCTCAAGCACCAATCATTCCATACTCGACTTAGTCAAATCATAGCGCCTATTCTCAAAATACTTTTCGTATGCATTATCATATGACATGTGATCTTTTCCAAACATTTCTACACATAACTTAACTCAAAACTGTTAATCCGATCCTATAATTTTCTCGCTAGCCACCTAACGCTCGTATTGCATTAAGTCATTGCGCATCCGATCACAACAATCGTTTTCTATCTTTCATACTACTCAAGTCTTGTCACCTAATCATCCATAACATTTGTCCTTAATGACATGGACTAAGTCCAACATGTCCAACTTTCCTTGCCTACAATCCGTAGTAAACATCGCACACAACTATTCCAACTAGATCCACATTTTCAAATTATCTACGTATCGCATCTGGGGCTACCCCGCTAGGTAACTTATCCAGACATCGTGCTTAATCTCTTCCGACATAAGAGGTCAACTTGGGTCTACGATGCTCAAAGGCAACAATCTTTCCGACCCAAGGTCTCTTACAATACGCCCATCTCCGATTCTTGATCGAATATGAATTTCTTACCCAATCTTCGAATCAATCCCAACTAGTTCGTTTCGTAACATAGATCGTGCGCTCAAACACACATAGCCTAATCGTTACTCAAACTGATCTACGACACAACTCTTAGGTCATTCTACTATTTGTCGCTCTCGCGCATTGCATAAATTCTTGCAATCGTCTAACCGCATCCCTATGCTAAGTACGTCCCTCAATATTTATTCGATCATCGACCAACCGAGTCCATTTACGTACTTATTCGATCGATCATAAATTTTCTTTTCTGACTATATCATTCTAGTCGAAGGTTACTCGCTAACTTCCGAAATACGATGCGCACTTGCTTAGACTTATCCTTAACATGCACTACATCATACTTCATCCTCGACAAAATTTTTTATGTGACTTTATTGGGTAATCCAATGGGACTTCAACATTCACTTGATTTGGCGGTAAGGTCTTCTAGGGTCATCTGTCCCGAAACTACGCTCGATAATTGAAGATCATCAACGAGGGACAGTTACAACGAACCATGCTACATCCTATCGCGAAGCCAAATCAATTCCCGACAATTCCTATGAGACTTTATCCAATCTGAAATAATTTACCAATCCATAATTTATCTAGTCCCCTCCCGCGCAACGGATGTGCCGTTAACTACTCGAATCACTTATGCACATTGTATGCCGTTACTACTCGAATCACTCATGTATTACCGTCGACTATTTTTTGCTAGTCGTATGTCATCTACTCGCCTTAAGTCCGAGTTTACCTATTCATGATCACTGTTCGACACCTTCCATACTCATCAAAACCATCCTCGAACAACTTTCGCATCAAACCACAAGTCAAATCCAATTTGACATGCCTTGTAAGTTTGATCATCCCCGCTGTATGAATCACCATACCAGCACACGATTCAAACTCTCGAATATATGTTACGATCCTGTACACTTGACTTCGGTGGTGTCACGCCCCGATCCAGAAAATCGCTCATCCTCGCTAGATTTCACCCGAATCATCGTCCTCGCTGGGGCGTGATGGCGTACGAGCCTGGAGTTGCGCTCGTACAAGGCAAGATAACAGGTTCACATAGTGTTTATCTCAAATTGATAACATAAGCAGCAGAAGGAAACATAGTATACAATAAAAATCTCTTTTATTAATAATGAACTGAAGATTTCAAAGGCTCTGAATAGCCCAACTTAATATGCCAATTGGCTACAACGCTCATGATCTCTCTAGCTCACAAAGGATTACATTGTTCTATACATTATGTCTCTTTATAGCCAATAAGTAGTCTTCGGCCGAACATCTCCATGTTGCAAGTCCGAACGCCTATGCGGTAGCTTTTCTTGAAATGCTAAGGACTCCATGCCTCAGCGTGTCCAAACCAAGTCCCGCCCGAGCCAATCATAACCTGAACGTGCACACAAACTAGTGGGGAATTAGTGCTTTCGTCCTCGCTGCACTGATCAAGACCCACTCGCACCCAACCAACACTAAGTATATTTAGTGAAACATGCAACATTATTTGGTGATTTTTCTATTTAGCCTTAGGATCGGTTTTATGGTAATATTTATGCATGGCAACTTATCATGAATGTGTCCAATATTGTGTTTTTGCAGCAGATACAGTTAGGCATAATATGAACATAAACATAATGATCGTGCTCATCCTTGTCTCATTTGCCTAGCCTGCAATGGTTAGAACTTTACATAACCAATCATACAATTTATGCAACCAACCAACCATACTTAGACATATGCATAAGGGTAGCAGGCCCTGCGCCTGCACCCAACTCAAATCTCAGCCCACTGGCCCAAACTATATGAAGGTCATGGTGTTTCGTAACGTAATGGACTTGGCATCCTTATGTGTAAGCCTATGATCGCTTCGATACGGGTTGCTAGTCCAGTATCCGAAGGATCCCAAACTTACTGATATCATAGCTTATCATAACACTGGATGGTCACAATCTGTCCTAATGATGTGCACCGTAAATACCATACATAATTCCTTTCTAGGCCAAACGGCCCCGGTGCCCCGGTCGTAACCGTCCGAGGGAAGCCACACCCGTGTACGGGCCATCCGAGTCTATTAACCATGCAATATACGCCATAGCATACAAGTCATACATTCCAATCCATATCATGTTCCATAATGTAATCCCTCATCTCTATCTCAAGTTCCTTCTGCGTTATGCCCCAACACATCCGTATTGATGCATGACGCCCAACGACTTAGATTTCTCGTACTTATATTCAATGTGTTCCATTCATAAGTTATTCACACAGCCTAGTTCCGTAGTTACTTAGCATTTTATAGCTTCCGTGCACGAGGGCACGCTCAGCGCCACAATCAATGTTCTAGGCCTAGTGTTCAATATTCTCAGAGTCGTGCATGTGATGCACATCTTGATATTATCTTTCAATGTTCTACCATTACTGCCCGACCGCGACCCGTATATTTGATGTACGTTGCTTCAATTGTTCAATGTTCTATCTTAATGTTCGACACATACTAAGACCTTTTAATCGCCCGAGCCACACTCGCTAACTCAATCGCTACTCATGCATACAAGGATATATTTTATTAGACGTGAAGGAATAGGAAGAGAGAATCAAGAACCCGCCCACCTTAAGTCGATATGCCTTATCGTTCCGTCGAGTTGAAGCGGCTCAATTCCATAACTTGGTTGCATAGCTAACTCTCGGAATTAGCCATTCCTTTGAACTATTCGGTTGATTTGGCCTACCGTGCCCATGCCACAATCCGTTGTAAGGCCACGATTTAGTTTCGCAGACACTTCACTGAATAAGGCAAAATGTCGACCTCTTATCGTCCAGCATAAAAGCATAGCCTGCACACCAGATCAACTGAAATCAGTACTTGCTCAAACGGGACTTATCTTTTGTATCGATTTGATTCATAGATTTTAATCGACTCAAAGCTTTCCTTCGGCCAACGTAGCTCTTGTATCGATTCGCATTGATACTTTATCGGGTCAACGAAACTCTTCGAGTCAACGACTCATCATAATGCACCGTGCGGAGCGGGACATTACAAGTGGTTCTTGGGAAGATCACCTACACCTAGTGGAGATCTCCTATAATAATAGTTTTTAGGCCAATATCTAGATGGCACCGTTTGAGGAACTGTATGGCAGAAAGTGCATATCACCTTTAGCCTGGGATGATATAGGCGAGAGGCAGATGCTTGGTCCAGAAATAGTTATGCAGACTATCGAGGTGGTCAGGCAAGTCAGAGATCATCTTAGGCCGTTTGATATTCTTAAGCGAGTAGGTGATATGTCCTATCGTCTCGCTCTTCCGCCGTCGTTACGTAAGGTATATGACGTATTCCATGTATCCCAATTGCGACAGTACATTCCGAATCCGAGCTATATCCTTGATCATTCAGAATTGGTTGTTGGTACCAATCTTTCGTGTGAGAAAGGCCCGTATCCATATTGGACCGAAGGGAGAAGATACTCAAGAACAAGACTATTAGTTTAGTCTGTGTTGCTTGGGGTCATCACTCTTTGGGTGAGTTAACTTAGGAACGTGAGGAAGATATCCGATCACGATATCCACACCTGTTTAACTCATAAGGTATAATGTCCTTCTTATGCCTTATGCTTTTAATTCCTTGCTTACACGAATGATTGCTTGATTGACTGCTAGCCATAGATTGCCCGTGATTAGTATAATTTGTCCCGACACCTCTAGCCTCTTGATTAAATTCCAAGGACAGAATTCTTTTAAGGTGGGTAGAGTTGTCACTCATGTTTCCCGTTATATATATTTTTAGCATGGGTATACGGATTTCTGGCATTGTCTGGTGACCCGTATTTGGACTTGTCTTGTTTAGCCTAGTCTTGGTTTAATCTTGCCTTGACTTGATTTATTTTGGTTCATGTTGGCTTGGTTTGGTTTGAGTCGGTTCATCATGGTGAACTTCCTATATAAGTCAACCCCTTTCTCTCTCTTCATAACTCTTCTCATTTATTTCTTTCTTCTTCTTCTTCTTCTTCTTCTTCTTCTTCTTCTTCTTCTTCTTCTTCTCATAACACCTTCCACCCACCAAGAACCCTTAGGCAAGTGCAATCTTTCTTCATGATGGATCTCCAATTTTATTATTCTATTTTCTTTTATACATGATTCTAAGCATCTTTAGAACTTAAAATTTTGGTTTTGATGGTTATATTTTGTAGATCTAAGTTTTAAGCTTTTTCTTGTTTTTCATGGTTTTGATCTCTAAAAACTTCGTATTTCCAAAAACTAATGGTTCTATGTTGTAGAGAATTTGATCTCGTACAGTTTTGGCATTTATTTCGCTTGATTTCGACTTCGAATGAGTAAGTTATGGTCATGGCGAGTTTTTGGAACTTCCAAGGCTGAACTTGCTGTTTGGGGACGACGATAACCCTATGCGCCCGGGAGGCCATGCGCCGAGAAGCCATGTGCCGTAAAGTCCTGAAAACGTATCCTTTGACTCCGAGTGTGTCATGCGCGTAGTTTCCCTACACGCATGTACTGAAGGCGCAACATGAGTTTTCTATACGCAGATATGCAGGAATTTTTCATGCGCGGTTGTGCAGGAATTCCCATACGCGGATGTGCAGGAAATTTCCATACACGGATGTGCAGGAATTCCCATGCGTGGATGTGTAGGAATTTTCCATGCACGGATGTGCAGGAATTCCCATGCGCGGATGTGCAAAAATTTCCATGCGCCAGAATTGCCCAAAATTCCCATGCGTCGAAACTGCCCATAGTTGACCATGAGCCGGATTTGCTCTATTTTACTGTTTTTGCATGTTTAAGTGGTTTTGTAGCTAGAATCTTGTAAAATTCAAAATATAAAAGTTATAGATCTTTGTCTTGGCTTCAAGAATCTTCTTGTCTCACTTTAATTGGAGTTTACATGTGATTTATAGTTCCAATCACCCATGAATGTACTTGATCTTCTTTGCATGTTTTTCTGTACTTGGCCTAAATTACGACGACCCGACTTGATAAGCTTGAACTTGACTTGAACATGATAACATGACCCCGTCTCGACATGACTTGATAGTGGCCCGTCGAGACGCACTCTTGACAAGTAACAAGTAAACTTGATATGACATGTATAAGCTTGATAGTGGCCCATCGAGGCGCACTCCAGACAAGTAATCTTGACAAGTAACAAGTAACGTGGCACGATGTGTAAAATCTTGAAACGCAATTGTGACAGCAACCCTGACTTGCTAGGTAACTCTTGTCTTGATACCGTGGTTAATTTTCTTGATTATGCCTGTACAAGCTACCTGTCTCGTCTTGCATCATGTCTAGGATATGAATTCCTAGTTATAACGGTCAAGGATTCATAATGAATCTGACTAGGTTAAATGACTAGATTGATCAAGTAGTTCATATAGAGAGATTTTCCCAGTTACAGGTGGTCCCGTTATCCCGGCCACACCTGAGGAACTTGTATCTTGATGATGAGTAGGGAACATTTCTAGCCCACTGTCATGTGAGGCACTTCTTGAATACTAAAGCACACTGTTATGTGTTGCACTCTAAGTCACCTAATAGTTCTTGTAACTGTAATAAATTACCTCGCCTGGATAACCTGGATAGCTGCAGGACTTGTGACTGTGGAAACATATCATTGCATCTTGCTAGTAACTAGGGTTGTGATAACCCTAGTTAGTTAAAGTATCAAGCCACACTCTTGCTTGGCCGTGATTGATGGATGGAGTCTAGTATTGTTTAGACAGTGCCAGTATATCATTACTTCAGTACATTATTGTTTATGCCTTACTCTTGTCGATAAATGGTTAAAGACTAAGTTCTGTTCAGGTGAAGGGTTACAACCACGGTCCTTGTTTGGTTTACGGGTTGTAACTTGGTTTCCATAATAGCTTCTTAGTTATCTTATCATTTGTCATCCTATTTTTTAACTTATGTATTCTTGTTATTATTTATGGCTCTATGTTTTAATATATTGGTTTTAGTTCTTAAGTGAAGCATCCCTTGTGGCACTTGCTCTCCTGGGTTCTAACCCAGCTGGTTTTGTATGGCCAGATTTCGAAGTAGTACCCGAGGATCTACCTGTCTTCCGGCCAGATGGTGAATACCAGACGTAATCCTGGCAACGAGTGAGTTTCTTCTTTTGCTCTCCCACTCAATTGTAAATTATTATTTTGAGGCGTCTAGCCGTCGAGCAAGTGTTAGCTCGTGTTGAAACTTACTTTCTGTTTGCTTAAGGGCTGTAACATGAGTGGCAAATCCTAGGGTCGATCATGTATGACTTAAACTCTTGCTAGATTTCGTATTTTGTATGACTAGCTTCATGATCATCTTAATATGTACTGTTTGGGACGTCTTACTTTGTATGTCTGATGATATAATATCTTGTAACATTTACTTAAATGCTTGAGAGTGAGACACTAGGCTTGTTCTTGACCATAGAGACTGATGGATTGTAGTTTAACCCTCATGCATCTAGTTAGTTGTGACCGTATTGCGAGGTGGGTTGCACTTCAATGTACGTATCTGGCCGTGTCTATCCTCCACTCTCCAGTATTCTGGTTCTAGGGCATGACAAATATAAATCGTCGGCAAACACGATGATAACTTAGCTACGGAATACCGAAAAAAGTTTGTGAGCAAAAATAACAAATTTTCCAGAAGCTTAGCGATGAAAATTTTCGTCGCTCACTCGTCTGATACACATTTGGTATCAGACAGAAGGTCAGCGACGAAAATATCCGTTGCTAATTCGTCGCTAACCTGAAAATATTTCTAGAACTCCGTCGCTAATCAGTCGGCAGTTAGTCGCTAGCCTACAAATTTTCCAGATTTTCGTCGCTATTTCGTCGCTGGGTAGTCACTATATTATTGTCAGACTAAATTGTTCCAGCTTTGCTCAAACCTGTGAATAGATACAAACACCAACATAACCCCAATACACATTACAGTCAAATGATATACATTAAATATAACCCTAATATATACAAAAATTAGCTCAAGCACCAATATATACATTAAATTGAACTCCAATTGCCTTTCCAAACAACTCCAATAGATACAAACTCGTACAGCAGTCGCAATATAGTACATATACACAAATGTGTTCAATAATACATAAACTTATTGATCAAACTCCTCAATCAGATACAAACTCCCTAAATTAATTTATACACATCATCAAATACAACCAAAAAATAAACAAAAATCAAATTGATGGTGGAGGAGGTGGAGGAGGCATAGCCGGCCGTCCGCATGCGTATAACTGCCCCAGGACCAAAGTGACGATCCGTTGTACATCCTGGACAGGAACATTTGGAAGAGTCTGCAGTACGACAAGAGACGCTGTGGTCGGAGGAGGAGCAGGTGTAGTAGGTGCTGTGGTCGGAGGAGCAGTCGTTGCCGGAGGCACTGAGGTCGAAGCTGGAGTCGGTTCAGTGGCAGCAGGAATCAGACCTGCTGTGCTTAGAACTCTACTCATCTGCGTGACCTGACCCTGTAGGCCGAACAAAATCTGTGTAATCTATCGCAAATTATAGCTGTCAGCAGTATCGTCGGTCTATGCATCTACAGGTGGAGGTGGAGGTGGTGGAGATATAGGAGCTCTGGAATAAACGGACAACTGGGATACCAACGATCTGGTACCGTACATGCTACCCCCTTTTCCTCTACCGATGGCTTGTATCCACAAGTTGTTTCTTACAGCCGGTGTCGGTGGCTGACTAGTCCCAGCTCCCTCCTCGGCAGTCCCTTCCTCACCGACTCGGCTCTCTAAAGGCTCATACGTCTCCTATATTTACATAGTTGAATAGATTTAGAGTTATTATTCATATTTTAGTTACTATTAAGTATTGTTATGGTTACATTCTCATACGTCTCCTAAATTATTCTTTGATTTATAATGCTACTTAGGATTATGATTTAGAGTTAATATTCATATTAGAGTTTGAACTAACTATTTCGGTAAACTAAATATAGTTAAGTACGTAAAAACAAAGAAGAAATGTAATTAGATATAGGATTCAGAAAACTTACATAGACTTTGGTCGCCCGATCATCTACGAGCTTCCCATCCATCTTTCGCTTATGGGTACGCTCGAAAACTTTAGAAAATTCTACGGAGTTCGGGTCTTTGTCTGCCCTGGCGACCTCCTTGCACTGTAACAATTAAACATCAATTTATAACTAAACATTAAATTTAAACAATTGAAAAATAATAAATAAGAATACTCACTAGCCGTCGATAATGCTCTGAAATTGGGATAGATTCACCCGTGTGGTGACCACCCTTAACACGGGCAGCCTTTGCCTTCTCACATTTGGCCTTATAGGCCGGAGTGTCCATCTTCTTCTTCATCTCCTTCCAGAATTCCTCCTTCAACCACTCCTTGCGAAGAGCCAATGCCTTCTGGTCGTTGACTATATCCCTCAATCTCTTGCTCGTGATGGACTTGTAGCACTTTCGGATTGCCTGATCTCTGTGCGCCGGCCACCAGTACAACTTCTGCAAATAAGAATAAATAAAAACAAATGAGCCAATATTTAAGAAACTTTGTAAACAAAGACGATATTATTTAGACATACCTCAAGCATCTCGAGCCAAATGAATCGTCTATCAAGTAGAATATCCCCAAAGTTCAAATAGGGACCATGGAATTGTTGACGCATTAACTCGCCCAAATCTCTACCAGCCTGGACCGGAAAGAACCTGGTATAAACAAAAGAATATACCATTAGATAATAAATAGAGTATGAATAAATGTGTCTACTAACAATTATATACTTACGTCGTTCCATCGACCCACAGCTCGGGACGAGTGATGTTGGCTGGCCGCTATGGTAGAGTAGGAGGGTCTGCAAATCCTGGTCGATGTATATACACTCCATGGTCGACCATAAGGCCATGATATGGGTTCGCCCCAATAGGAGCGACAGATGTAGTCTCCGACGTAGAAGATGGAGCACCAGCACCGGTAGGAGTAGATGCTGAAGGAATATCAGGGCTAGCTCCGCCGATCGATGAACGAGTGAACGACGGAGATAAGCTATCCTCCTCATCAACCAAATCATCCTCGCTAACTCCTCTGCGATCTGCAGTCAGAGTACTAGGATGAACAGGAGGGCGAGTCGACCCAGATCCTCGACGTCATGTACGGCCTCGTCTCGCCATATGCAAATCTGAAAGAAATAAAAAAAATGATGTGATGATACAAATAATCAATGCAAATCTAATAGAAATTAAATAAAGATGTGTTGATACAAATAATCAATGCAAATCTAATAGGTAATACGTACTAATCTTCTTCATCTTCTTCGTAATCCGAATCTTCTTCATCTTTATCTTCTTCATTTTTACTATCACTTTCACTTTCACCTTCATCTTCAAATTCTTCCTCCTCATCCGGTACATCCATTTTAGACTCCTCCTCTACATGAGGTAAGTCCTCTATGTCAAGCTCTTCGTCAACTATATCATCCTCTACAGTAACGTCAACCTCCATGTCGTCAATGCCGGTTAAACTCATATATGTTGGTTTAGGCATGACTACATCATCCTTTTGGTATGCTTGATCTCCAAAATTATTTGTATTTCTTGCTTTAGTTTTGCATACAGCCCACCAATCATGAGTAGTGCGTCGTCGACTAGGATAACTCGTGTAGTACACTTGGACCGTTTGACTAGACAACACAAATGGTTCGAAACCTACATATCTTTTTTCGTATTTTATATGAATAAATCCAAACTGTTTATCAATTCTCCATCCTTGCTTGGGTATTGTGTCAAACCAATCACATTTAAACAGCACAATTTCGGTATCAAAAGAGTAACCCAGCTTTACAATATCTCTTAGAACGTCGTAATAGTCAAATTTTGGATCAGCATCGTAAACTGAACCCCTAACACAAACTCCAAAATTCTTTGTGTAATTAGACTCCTCATCGACAAATGAGTGATTGATAGGCCTATCAGTGGTTCTAAATTTGAAGCCATTGATGGTATATCCATTCCAACATTTTGCTCTCTTGCTTGGTTCGATAGCTAGTGTTCAAAGTCTTTCGTCGGTCAATTGTGTGCCAGAAAGAAAAACTGTCACTCCCACTTTCATAAATATGGGTAAAATGGTCATTTTTGTATTTTTTGGAATGTTAGAAATTTTTATTTAATTATAATGTTATTTGGGGATTTTTAGAGTCGGGTTCGAATTTCAGCTCATTCCAACATGTATCGGGGAACCGGGTAGCATAGACTCTGATTGGGACCCAAACTTAAGTTAGACATGGCCCATTGTCACGCCCTAAAACCAGAATACTGGAGAGCGGGGGACAGATACAGCCAGCTATGTACATTGAAGTGAATCCTACCTCGCAATACGATCACGGCTGTCTAGATGCATGAGGGTTTACTACAAGCCATCTGTCTCTTATGGTCATGAACAAGCCTAGTGACTCAATCTCAAGCAAGTAAGTAAATGTCACAAGATGTTAGATCATCAGACATACAAAGTAAGGCGTCCTAAATATTACATATTCAGATGATCATGAAGCTAGTCATACAAAATGTGAAGACTAGCAAGAGTTTCAGTCATACATGATCAACCCTAAGATTTGTCAATCATGTTACAGCTCGTAGGCAGACAGTAAGTAAAGTTGCAAACGAGCTAACACTTGCTCGGCAGCTAAACGCCTCAAAAGAATATTTTTACAAGGGAGTGGGGGAGTAAAATAAGAACCCACTCGTTGCCAGGGTTGCGCCTAGTGGTCACCATCTAGCTGGAAGGCAGGGAGATCCTCGGGAGCTACTTCAAAATCTGGCCATACAAAACCAGCTGGGTCAGATCCCAAAAAGAGCAAGTACCACAAGGGAGGCTTTACTCAAGAAATAAAACCAGCATATTAGCACATGGTACATAAAGGATAATGAAAGACATGAGTTAGAGAAAACAGGGTAATAAACGATAAGATAACTAACGAACTATTTCGGTAACCAAGTCATAACCCGTAAACCAAACAAGGACCGGGGTTGTAACCCTTTACCTGAACAGAACTTAGTCTCTAACCAATTATTGATAAAGCAAAGCATAAACAAGCATGTCCTGAGATAGCCATGTACTGGATCTACGCAAGACTAGACAAGATAGGACTCCATCCATCGTTCACAGCCAAGCAAAGAGTACGGCTTGATACTTTAACTAACTAGGGTTATCACAAGCTTAGTTACTAACAAGATGCATCGAGATGTTCTAACAGCCACAAGCCCTGTATTCTTAATCCAGGTTATCCTGTCACAAGTTGAGAGAGTTGGATTAGGTGACTTAGAGGTGCAACACATGACAGTGTGCTAAAAATATGCCCTACTCGACGGCAGGCTACAAGTCCAATTAGAGCGCCCAGATAACGGGACTGCCTGTAGCTGGGTAACCTCTTCATGGACAACTTGATCAATCTAGTCATTATCCTAGTCAGATTCAGTATGAATCCCTAACCGTGTAAATCAGGAAATTCATATCCTAGACATGATGCAAGATGAGACATATAGCTTATATAAGCACAAAAACCCACGGTGTCAAGACAAGAGTTACTTAGCAAGTCGGGATAGTCGTCGCAACAGCTTATCAAGATTATGATATAGGTTTACTTTATCAAATCATATAAAGGGGAAACTGGGGACATCATGTGCCCAAGGTGGAGGGACAAGGGGTACCATGGCCAACAAGTGGCATTAGCCACGTTGTGCCAGGGAAATAGGTTGCGCCAGGCACTAGGGGTGCCAAGGTCGGGTCAAGTTACGGCAGAACGAGTTGGGCCAAGTCAGGTTGCGCCGGGCACTAGACTGTGCGAGGCTAGGTTGCGCCTGACTCGGGTTGCGCCTGACTCAGGTTGCGCCTGACTCAAGTTATGCCTGAATCAGGTTGCACCTGACTCAGGTTGCGCACGCTAAGGAGCTAGCGCATTGGGTCATGCTGTGCCACGCTAAGGAGCGCGCGCATTGGGTCAGGCTGTGCCACGCTAAGGAGCGTGTACATTGGGTCAGGCTGCGCCGCACTAAGAAGCGTGCGTATTGGGTCAGGCTGCGCCGCGCTAAGGAGCACGCGCATTGGGTCAGGCTATGCCGTCCTAAGGAGCGCGTGCAATACAGTAGCGCAAGCTAGAAAGCTCGCGCACATTGCTCACTGTCTTCTCCAAATCAGCAAAAATTTCCATGGTTTGAACCATAGCTTCAAAAGTCTATAACTTGGTCAAAACAAGTCCAAATCCAACTTTTCAAAGGTCAAAATTGGATAGAATAAAATTTTCTACAACATGGAATAATTAGTTTTCAAAAATACCAAGTTTTCATAGATCAAAACCAAGAAAATCATGAGAAAGGGAAAAACCTAGATCTACAAAAATCTATCCATCAAAACCAAAAATGACAAGTTCTAAAGAGGCTTAGAACTAGGAGAGGAAGACATTGAACAATAAAATCCAAGATCCACCATAAAGCAAGTTGCACTTGCCTAGGCTTGGTAGGTGGGAGGAGTAATGAAGAAGATGAAGAAGTAAATGCAATAATGGAGGAGAGAGAATAAGTTGACTTATATAGCAACCCTTCTCATCTCAACCCAATATAAAACCAAACCAAGCCAAGCCAAGTCATGTGAACCAAGTTGAACTAATCAAGTCAAGATTTAAACCAAGGCTAAGCTAAGCAAGATAAGTAAAAATACGGGCCACCTGACAATTGTCAGAAATCCGTATACATATCCTGAAAGTACGTATAACGGGAAACGGGAGTGACAACTCTACCCATCTTAAAAGAATTTTGTCCTCGGAATTTAATCAAGAGGCTAGAGGTGTCAGGACAAGCAATATTAATCATAAGCAAGCTACGACTAGCAGTCAATCAAGCAATCATTTATGCAAGCAAGGAAGTAAAAGCATAAGGCATAAGGAAGACATTATACCTTATGAGTCAAACAGGTGTGGATATCGCAATCGAATATCATCCTCACGCTCCCACATTAACTCACCCAAGGAGTGATGACCCCAAGCAACACGGACTAAACTAATAGTCTTGTTCTTGAGTATCTTCTCTCTTCGGTCCAATATGTATACGGGCCTTTCCTCATACGAAAGGTTGGTACCAATAACCAATTCTGAATGATCAAGGATATGGCTCGGATCTGAAATATACCGTCATAATTGGGATACATGGAAGACATCATGCACCTCACGTAACGACGACGGAAGAGCAAAACGATAGGACACATCACCTACTCGCTCTAGAATGTCGAACGGCCCTATATACCTAGGACTAAGCTTTCCCCGTACATCGAATCGAATGACGCCACGGGTAGGCAAGATCCTAAGGAATACATGGTCGCCGATAGAAAACTCAAGAGGGCGCTGATGAGAATCGGTCCAATGGCGCTGGCGATCTTGGGCAACTCGAAGATGATCTCTGACTTGTCTGAACACCTCAATAGTCTGCATAATCATTTCTGTACCAAGCATCTGCCTCTCGCCGACATCATCCCAAGCTAAAGGTGATATGCACTTCCTGCCATACAGTACTTTAAAGGGTGCCATCTGGATACTGGCCTGGAAACTGTTGTTATAGGAGAACTCTACGAGATGCAGGTAATCTTCCCACGAACTACCGAAGTCGAGTATACATGATCGCAACATATCTTTAAGAGTCTAGATCGTGTGCTCTGACTGACCATCTGTCAGCGGATGATAAGCTGAACTGAACTTGAGTCGAGTCCCCAAGCTCTCTTGAAGAGTCTGCCAAAAGTACGATGTGAATCTTGAATCTCTGTCGGATACAATACTGACTGACACTCCGTACAACCTGACTATCTGCCTGAGGTACATCTCTGCTAGCTGATCCGTCGCCTGACCAACTCTGAAGGAAAGAAAATGAGCTACCTTCATGAGACGATCAACTATAACCCATATAGTATCTCTTCCAGCTGGGGATTTAGGTAACCCAGTTACAAAATCCATGGTAATGTGCTCTTATTTCCATTCTGGGATCGGTAAAGGTTGAAGAAGTCCGGCTGGCCTCTGATGTTCAGCTTTAACTTGCTGACAAACTAAACAATGAGAGACAAACCGGGCTATCTCCCTCTTCATGCCATTCCACCAGAAATACTGACGGATGTCTCGGTACATCTTCGTACCGCCGGGATGAATTGAATACTGTAAACTGTGAGCTTCTGTCATGATCTCTCGTCTGATATCACCACTAGGTACACAAAGACGTCTTCTATGTCAAAGTATACCATCTTCGTGAATACATAACTCTGGTCTCCTTCCTGCTACACATTCTGCCCTAAGCCGCTGAAGCTTAGAATCTGCTGATTGTGCCAAATTAATCCTCTCAACTATACTGGACTAAACTTGCATGCTGGCCATCAATGCCATATTGGTAGGAAGAACTACTTCTATTCCCATCTTCTGAAGGTCTGCTAATAACTTTGGCTGTGCTATTAGGAAATAGACCCCGGCTTTTCTGCTCAATGCATCTGCAACAACGTTTGCCTTCCCAGGATGATATTACAGGTTGATGTTATAATCCACAAGTAGCTCTAGCCATCTCCTCTTATGCATGTTAAGATCCTTCGGGGTAAACACATACTTAAGACTCTTGTGGTCGGTAAAAATCTCCACCCGATCTCTATACAAATAATGCCTCCACAACTTGAGTGCAAAAACTACTGCTGCTAATTCTAAGTCATGGGTTGGATAATTCCTCTCATGATCACGAAGCTGACATGACGCATAAGCTACTACCTTACCATGCTGCATCAAGACACATCCCAATCCTCTGCCAGAAGCATCACAATAAACTGAAAATCTTTCAGTCCCATCTCAAAGCGTGAGAATGGGAGCCGTCATCAATCTTCGCTTCAACTTCTCGAATGAACTCTGACACTCTGTTGTCCAAGCAAATTGTACATCCTTGCAGGTCAACTGCGTCAATGGTGCTGAAATTCGAGCAAAGTCTGATACAAACCGCCGGTAATAGCCAGCCAATCCTAGGAAACTTCGAACTTCTGCGACGGTGCTAGGTGCTGGCCACGTCTCTATGGCCAATATCTTTTAGGGGTCAACTTCTACTCCACCTCTGGTGATGATGTGACCTAAGTACGAAATGCGATCAAGCCAAAATTCGCATTTATTGAACTTCGCGTACAACTGGTGCTCCCTAAGAATCTGAAGAACTACACGAAGATACTGCTCATGCTCTGCCTCATTCTGGCTATAGACTAAGATATCGTCTATAAACACTATCATGAACTGGTCCAAATAGGGCATGAAAATGCGATTTATGAGATCCATAAATACCGCTGGTGCATTGGTCGCTCCAAATGGTATAACAAGGAACTCCCAATGTCCATATCTAGATCTGAAGGCTATCTTCGGTATGTCTTGCTCTCTGACTCTGATCTGATGGTACCCTAATCGCAAGTCAATCTTCGAGAATACTGCTCCCCCACTGAGCTGATCAAATAAATCATCTATCCTTGGTAAAGGATATCTGTTCTTGATTGTCACAGAGTTCAAGTTACGATAATCAACACATAATCTTGACGTACCATCCTTCTTTTTCACAAGAAGCATCGAGGCTCCCCAAGGCGATCCACTAGCACGAATGAATCCTTTGGTTCTGAGTTCTTCAATCATCTTGTACAATATCTCTAATTCTGAAGGTGCCATCCTGTAGACTCTCTCTGACACTGGTGTCGTCCCTGGAAACAAATATATAGTAAACTCTATCTCTCTCTCCGGTGGCATACCTGGAAGCTCTTCGGGAAACACATCCGAAAACTCTTCTACTACTCTGGGAAATTGAAATGCTTCTGCTACTGCCATCCGCAATACTGGTGGAGAAGGTTCAACTTCGTCTCTAGAAAATGAAAACTCTGGTTCGTCTGGAATACCAAAAATAATCCTACCAATATGGCAGTCTATTCTTGCGTATTGATCCTTCAACCAATCAATTCCTAGGACCACATCATAGTCGGCCATCGAAAAATCTGTCAATCTAGCGGGAAACTCTCTACCGCTAACTACGATTCGACACGAGGAATAGACTCTATCTACCCCTACAAGACCGTTACCAGTAAGTATATTGAGCCTTACCGATAATGACTCGGGCTCCAGTCATATCCGTGTTGTGAATCATGCAGACATAAATGAATACGATGCACCCGAATCAGATAATACTGATGCTAGAAAAGAGTTGACGAGAATGGTACCTGCCACCACCTCACCTGAAGCTAACTCTTCTGCTACGGTCAGTGCCATAGCCTGACCTTGTCCTCTTGGTGCTGGTCCCCTCTGCTGGTAACCTCTCTGCCTGTTCTAAATCTGAACTTGGGCATACTGCTGAGCCTGAGGCGGTAATGGCCTCGGAGGCTAATACTGCTGCTGTACTGGTGCTGGACCCCTAACTGATGGACTGGTTAGGTTTAACGATAATGAACTGGCTCTATTCGGACAGGACCCTATCTTGTGATCCGGTACCCCACATGCCAAGCACAATCCCTGTGCTCTACGACACTCTGATACTACGTGTCCTGGATTCCCACAATGAGTGCAGTCCATTGGAGAAGACTGCTTCTGCTTCTGATACTGAGGATACGCCGACGTCGAGTGCTGAACTGACGAAACTGTGGTCGCCCTCCTTGGAGCTCTAATAGTCAAAGCCCTAGCTGCCGGGGCTGGTGCTGAAGACTGGGACATCTGCCCATGAGACCTCTTCCGTCCTCCACTTCTATCTACAATCCTCTGTGAAGTATACTCATGCCTCTTCGCTGCTCGCAAGACGGCATCAAACGTCTAGTGATCAAACTGCTCCACTGATATGATAATCTCTAGGTGGAGTCCCTGCTGGAATCGCTGGGCTCGATCCAATTCGGTTGCCACCAAGGTGGGAGCAAACCGACTAAGTCCAGAAAACTCGACCGCATATCCATCGACGGTCCTTCCCATCTGCTTAAGATTGGTAAATCTCGTCTACAGATCATAACGAGCTGCTACATCAAAGTACTTGGTCTGGAACTTGTTGCTGAATACCGCCCATGAGACAGGCGTCGATAATCTAACTGCTAGCATCGTCTACCAGCTGTGGGCTAAGTCTAATAACTGCAGGCGCACAACGGCCACCTTCTTATTTTCAGGAATCCTAGTTGCTTCCAGGATAACCTCTGTGTCCTGAAGCCATACATCAGCAGCAATAGCATCTTCAGTGCCGTCAAAGAAAGGAGGTTTCAGACGCTTGAAGCTGTTGGCCGCGTTGTTTCCTTGGTAACCAACTCTGCCTATGGCATCTTGTACTATCTGGGGTAGGGCATCGCCCCGACGATCTTGAGATGCAAGCAATTCCCTAATGAGACCCACCATGGTTCTATTATCATGCTCTACAGGCTGGATGGGTTGTACTGGGGGCTCTGGATCCCCGGAATGCATGACTCGGGAGGCCGCTCCAGAGTGCTGGACTTGGTCTCCAGGTTGCTGTTGGCCCACTGGAGGTGCTCCACCTTGCTGATCGGTAGGACCAGGAACAATGTCGACGAAGAAACGACATGAGGAACAATAAGGAAGGACTATGATAGATCGAGGATATAAACATGTGATCAGGTCAAGATTTCGAAAAGATTAGAAGACACGAGTAGAGATCAAGGGCGAGTGCTGATTGAGACATTTATTCAGTAAAACCCTCGCACATCTTGATTTTACAAGACCTGCATGGGCCACCACTTAAACCGTGTCACGCCCAGAACCAGAATACTAGAGAGCGAGAGACAGACACAGCCAGCTACGTACATTGAAGTGAATCCCACCTCGCAATACGATCACAGCTGTCTAGATGCATGAGGGTTTACTACAAGCCATCAGTCTCTTATGGTCATGAACAAGCCTAGTTTCTCAATCTTAAGCAAGTAAGTAAATGTCACAAGATGTTAGATCATCAGACATACAAA
>JANAVB010004398.1:23003529-23039170 GCA_029216955.1 Iris pallida
CAGCGCTCCCTACCGTCCCACGTGGACCCCAGCATGCGCCATCCCTGGATTCTATCCCTGCGCACATGGTCCAGCGCTCCCAAGCGCTCCCAACCGTCCCACGTGGACCCCTGCAGGGCTGGACTTCTGTTCCCCTCACGAGCCTTCCCAGGACTCCCCTCTCTTGCGCATTCCAGAGTCCCTCTTGCCCCTAGCGGGCCCCAGCAGTTCTGGGCTCCGGATTTTTGCATGTCCAGCAGGCTTGGGTTCCTTCTTTCCCAACTGCGCATGCGCCTGGCTCATCCAGCTGGCTCTCCAGCCCCGAGGCGGTCCCTTCTGGACTTGCTGCAGTCTCCTCTGGACTTGCTGTCAGCTCCTCGCAGGCCCACCAGGCGTGGCCTCCTGCCCCCTTAGTTGCGCAATCCCAGGACCCAGTCCTCGCGCACTTGGCGGCCCAAGCTCCCTTTGGGGACCAACAATCCCTAGCACTCTCTTCCGTCCCCGGCGGATCCCAGCAGGCTTGGGTTCCTGTCCACCCCTCCGCGCACGTGTTTCCCGCTTGGGGCCCCCGCCCCCTTGCGCACCCCCTGTTCCTCCGGCGGGCCCCACCTGGAGAGGGTTCACAGTGCCCCCTCTGCGCACCCCCAGTACTTCCCCTCCTTCGGAGCCCCTCGCCCCCTTGCGCAATTTATCAATTCACCTCCGCCCCTCCATCCCTTCCCCTTCCCTCCCTCTCTCCCTGTGCGATCCAGCGCCACCCTCCCCCTCACTTTCATCCATCATCCCGACCTCCAAGGACCCTCCACCCTCCTCTGGCATGCCTGCCCCCATAGCTCTTCGCCGGCGCCACCCGCCCCCCCTGGCCTCCAGCCCGCCGTGATCCGATCTCCTCCCCGGGGGGGAATCCATCGACCCCGCACCCCCGAGCAACCGCCCGTTCCCCGCCCTCTCGTCCTCCGCCCTCCGTCGGCGGGAGTCCAATCATCCTTCCCCCCTGGGTCGGACTCCCCGTCCCAGCTCCCCCTCCCCCCCGGAGGCGGCGTGATCCCCGCTTCCCCTCCCATCCTCGCTCAGCCTGGGAGGCCCACCCGTCCCCCCCTCCCCCTCCACCGTCGGCCCCGTGCCCCCAATCCCCTGAGCGAACCCCCGCTCCCCCGTCCCGCTCCCGCGGGCCTCGCTCACTCCGGACCGCCTCAACCCTCCTACGCCGCCATGCTTCGTCCGGACCTCCTTCCATCGAAGGGCGTTATCCTCCCAGACGTCCAACTGCCAGACATTGAATATTCGCAAGAGAACCCAATCCCCGTCATCCCCTTCTCCGACACGGAACTATCGTCGCTGTCAACGGCATTTCCTCACACATTCATCCTTAAATTCTCCACCGGATGCCCCAAACTTTCCAGGGTACAGGAAGCGATCGCCAAATGGAATCTCGCGACCGACTACCGTGTGGCCCCCCTCGACCCCAGACACATCCTCCTTCACCTATCATCAGATCGTGATCACAGGACCGTATGGTCCAAGGGAACATGCAAGATTGACACCCACCAGATGAAGATTATCAAATGGTCACCAGAATTCAACTCCAAAGAAGACTCCGCCACGGTTGCCGCGTGGGTTACCCTTCCCAACCTCCCCTCATCTGCTTCGTCCCCGCGGCGCTAAAGCGAATCGCCAACTCCTTCGGGACGTATGTGGCTTCGGCTCCCGAGACCAGCAACCTCACCAAAGCCCACTATGCCAAAATCTGCGTTGAACTAGACCTCACTTCCGAACCACCCAACTTCATCAACATTGAGCTTGGCAATCACACCCATAATCAACAAATCCTCTACGACAACCACGTATTGTTCTGCAACCACTGCCACCTAAGGGGCCACCTTCCTAAGAACTGTCACCGCTTGCATCCGGAGCTTAAAAAGAAGCCATCCAGGAGAGACAATGACCTACAGGTCGAGAAGCCCCCAAAGTCGCCCATTCTCCCCCCCAAACTCCCACATTCGATTTGATTCCAGGATCGAAGAACCAACCTCCAGCGAAGCGCCGAGCAGGGCTCTGATCCCCTTCATCCCCCAACACATAGAGACCTCCAACCAATTCGCCATTCTCGATTCAGAGGACTCGGAGCCAGTCTTCTCTGTAGACGGCTCCAACACCCCCGACCTGCCACCCTCCTCACCCATCTCCTCGCGCGTGGAGGACGCCACAGAAGCTGGCAACGCTGATCACCGACAACTCCTCTCTGGACAGGGGGCCGCCCCCCCGGCCCATCCCCCCCAAATGATACTCAGCAATCCCACAGTGCGATCCCAGTTGAAGAAGTCCTAGCCATCCTTGGACCAGACCAAGTGAGGAGAGGCCTCCAAGCGCTAGCAGCAGGTGCCCCCCTCCAGCAACTGCTGTCTGAGAGCGCGCACGACTCCCTCGCCATTCCCCCGGAGGAGACAGCAGTCGACACAGCTGGCAATCTAATAGTTCCTCCACCCGGCTCGCATGAGGGCCACAACTACAATCCATCCACATCATCAAACATCAACCCGGATGACATCCGTCGGAGCAAATCTGGCTCCGACCAGTCCGCCACGATCCAAACTAGATCCGCCGCTAGGCGGAACAAAAAAACACCCCCACAACCTCTAAATGCTTAACATCCTATCCTGGAATGTGCGAGGCCTGGCTAATAAACCTACATTACGGAGAATTACCAGTCTTCGGAAAATTCACAAGATCGACATCTTCATCATCATCGAACCCAAAATCCCTTCCAAACGTCTCAAATCTATTCAGCTGGCTCTGGGCCTCCCTTCGGCTATAGCCAGCAGGAACGACATCTGGATTCTCGGAACGAAGGAGGTCAAGCTCGATATCATCCAGGACACCCAACAAGCCCTCTCCTGCTGGGTCTCTCACCCTACCCTCCCAGAGCGGGCCATCCTCTCGGCGGTCCACGGTAGCTGTGTCATCGCAGATCGGAAACACCTTTGGAATGACCTTCTCGAAACCTATCACCTCAACACCAACACCCCCTGGCTTTGCATAGGGGATTTCAACGCCATCACCTGCCGAGACGAGAAGATTGGAGGCCGCCCTACGCCCCTGTCAGCCATGCAAGACTTCAACAACTTCATATTCAATGCTCACCTCACCCCTCTTCAATTCAAAGGCAGCGAATTCACATGGTGCAACATGCAGGACGGCGACCGCCGTCAATACTCCCGTCTGGACAGAGCCCTCACCAACGCGCGTTGGCACGATATGAGAATCAGCTCTACCCTGACCCACCTCAACTCCACCGAATCCGACCACGCCCCTATCCTGGTGGAAATCAAAAATAGATCCACCCCATCTAAAAAGAACTTCCAATTCCTCGACTTTTGGACCGATCACCCGCAATTCTTGAGCATCGTGACAGAAGCGTGGAACAGTCAGGACTCCCCTCATCCTCTCACCGGGTCAGCAACAAGCTCAAAGCCACCAGGAAAGCTCTGTCCAATTGGAGCAAACAAGCATTCGGGGACATCTTCCAAGCGATACGCGTCGCAGAAGACGATGTCACCCGAGCTGAAGCTTTATTCCTCTCCGACCGATCCCCGGCAGCGAGGAGAGCCATGAACCTTACCAAGGCTATTCTCAAATTCAGGCTCAAAGTTGAGACCGACTTCTGGAAGCAGAAGGCCAGACTGAAATGGGACAGCGACGGGGATAAAAACTCCAAATATTTCCACGCTTGCGTCAACGGCAAAAGAAACAAACTTTCGATTCATCACATCACCGACGATCAAGGCATCATCAGATCAGACCATAAGGAGATCCAAGAGGCGGCAGCAGATTTCTACACCAAATTATTCTCCAAGGAGACGATCATCAAAGACAACTCATTCCTTGACCAAATCCCCACCATCATTAACGACTCCGACAATGCTCTGCTGGAACGCCCTCTGTCAGAACAAGAAGTGAGAGACGCGGTTTGGGCTTTGAACGCGCACAGCGCCCCCGGCCCAGATGGCTTTTCAGGGACTTTCTTCCCACCTGCTGGGATATTATCAAGCAGGACATCACCGCCGCGGCGATGGCCTTCCTCGAAGGAGCTCCTTACCCAAAAGCTATTTCCAGCGCCAATCTCATCCTCATCCCGAAAAAAGACAACCCCATCTCCTTCCGCGACTTCCGACCCATCAGCCTTTGCACATTCACCAACAAAATCATCTCCAAGATCATCGCTTCCAGAATGACCGAAACCCTCCCCAAAATCATCTCGGAAGAGCAAAGCGGTTTCGTTCAAGGTAGAAACATCCTAGATAACATCATGCTGGCCCAGGAACTTATCACCTGCATGAAATTTCCGGCAAGAGGGGGCAACATCGCCATCAAAATTGACATGGAAAAAGCATACGACAGACTAGATTGGCAATTCATGATATGGGTCTTCAGAGCATTCGGTTTCTCCGAGAATTGGACCAACATCGTGTGGAGATCCATCAGCAACTCATGGTTCTCCACAGTGATCAACGGCCAATCCGAGGGATTCTTCAAATCTAGCCGAGGAATCAGACAGGGCGATCCCCTATCATCCACAATCTTCATCATTGCAGCCGACGCCCTGAGCAGAAACCTCAATAACATGGTTAACATCCCCAACTTCCAGCAATTCCACACGGCTAGCGGATGCCCCACCATCACCCACCTGGCTTTTGCCGACGATCTTCTCATCTTCTCCTCCGGGGACGTTGGATCTATGGAGGTGGTCCACACTACCCTAGCGCGGTACTCCAGATGCTCCGGCCAGAAGATTAACCTATCCAAGAGTACCATCTACTCCCATCACAGCTTCAATAGCGAGAACGCGGCCAGACTCACCAACCTCACCTCCATTGCGGTAGCTCATCCTCCTTTCAACTATCTCGGCGCCCCCTTGGCGTACGGGAAATCCAACGCCAGCATCTACGAGAACTTAATCACCAAAATCAGGAACAAGATCGATGGATGGCATAACGCTACCCTATCCCCAGGCGGGAAAATCATCCTCATCAAACATGTGCTCAACTCCGTGCCCATCCACACCCTAGCGGCCAGCTCTCCGACCAAAAAGGTTATCATGTATATTGAACAGACCTTTTGCAACTTCTTCTGGGGGCACAACAAGGGGCAAGACAAAACCACTGGGCCAGCTGGGACACTATGGCTTCCCCAACTGCTAACGGCGGGCTTGGATTCACCAAACTTGATCACATCGTCAAAGCTTTTTCTATGAAACTGTGGTGGAAATTACGCACAAGCAATAACCTGTGGACCAAGTTTATGAAGGCCAGGTACTTTAGAAACATCCATCCGGCGACTGCCACAGCTAACAGCAGATCCTCCGCGGCTTGGCGTCGTATTCTTCGTGGCCGGGATCTGGCCGAACCCGCGATCAGACTTCATCTGGGTTCAGGCGAGTCCAACCCATTCCTGGAAAGGTGGATTGGTGACTGCCTTATCCCGAACATTTCCGACTCCCCGAGAAATTGCAGGATCAAAGACCTGTGGAATCCCACCAACAACGTTTGGAATTGGGACAGAATTCGTGACTGGTCTGGCAATGAAACTGTTGACAGCATTCGCCAGCACGGTCTTTCCATCGGTATCGACGCTGACCAGCTGAGGTGGTCGCTAGCAGCCTCTGGTGCCTTCTCTGTGCGATCGGCCAGACTTTCGATCCAAGATAACGGCCCCGACCTCTTCATTGCGCGTTATTGGAACTCTTGCATCCCTAAGAAATGGTCATTCCTTCTGTGGAAAGTCATGAGAAAGAAACTTCCCACCGACGACTGCCTTAACTCCATCGGTTTTAGCCTGGCGTCGGCTTGCAATTGTTGCATCGAGCGTCAGACGGAGACTATCGATCACATATTCAGGGAAGGTAGCCTCCCTGAGAAAATCTGGAGCACCCTCAATCACAACTACAACATCTCTCCAGACGACGGGCGCTTTACCGATCTTCTGGCTCACTGGGCGCCGCTTCCCACGGCCACCAGATCGTTGCAGCGGCCGCCACCTGGGCTATATGGAAAAATCGCAACAAAGCGAGATACGAGGGACACCAATTCTCTGCCGATCAGCTGATCTGGGAGATTCATCGGCAATGTGGCAAACGGAGTTCCCTTTGCTCCCAGCTCTCCGCCTGTCGGACAACCGTTCTTCTTTTAGTTTTGGCGGCGCGTCCGACCTTTTCCCCTGTCTTTTCCTTTTGGTATACTTTTGTCTTGTATACATGTCAGGCTTCCGTTTTTGGAGCCTTGATTCTCAATAAAAGGGGGTTTTCTTTCAAAATATATATATATATATATATATATATATATATATTATAATATATATATATATATATATAAATATATGATCTAACTGCATTCTATATATCTCTATATATTAGTATATATATTGATAATTCAATATTGCAATTATGGAATATATTGTAATATTTAAATCGCTTACATTGTGGTTCTAGTGTATACCTATAATAACAATATTTTTTTATATACCTTATATACCTATATATATATATTATATATATATAATATATATATATATATATATTATATATATATATATATATATATATATTATATATCTATATAATATATATTATATATATATTAAATATATATATATATAATATATATATAATATAATATATTTTTATATATATTTATATATTTTATATATTAATAATAAAATATTTATTATTATATATATATATATTATATATATATATATAATATTATATATTATATATATATATATAGATATTATATATATATATATATATATATATATATTATATATATATATATATATTGATCTAACTGCATTCTATATATATCTATATCTTAGTATATATATTGATAATTCAATATTGCAATTATGGATAATATTTGTAATATTTAAATCGCTTACATTGTGGTTCATAGTGTACACCTATATATATAACAATTTTTTTATACCTATATACCTATATATATATATATATATATATAATATATATATATATATCTAGATATATATAATCTATATATATATATATATATATCTAATATAATATAATATATTTATATATATTTATATATTTTTTATATATTTATATATTATATATATAATAAGATATATATATTTATTATATATATATATATATATATATATATATATATTAATATATATTATATATATATATATATATATATATATATATATATATAAAATATATATAACAAGTAAATAAAAATATATATATAATATATATCTATATATATATATATATATATATATATTTATATATATATATAACAATATTGAATTAAATGTATATAACAAAAAAAAATTATGTATACAAAAAAAATGTATATAACAAGTATTGAATTAAATAGGATTAAAAAAATGAAACCCAACCTAGCAGTTAACCCGCACACCATCACAGCCTAGGGCCAAGCCGACCCAGGCTTCCCCAGGCTCGGGTTTGGGAAAAAAAACCATATATATACTCAATTATAGAGATTGGGATAACGAGTATCGGAAGAGGAGGGGAGTTAAAACCCTAACATCTCAATCACCCCGACGTCCAGAGCAACCCCAGCGCCGCATGCCACCGCAGCGCCTGTGCACCGCCGGCGATCGGCCGGGCCGCGCGCGTGCGAAGGGCAAGACATGGAAAACAACAATCACACCGCCAGGTACCCACCTTCGAAGCCCCGTTTCTACTGAATACTCAATGAAATTCGATTCCATAAAATCTTGTGTGAAGCCTAGTTGACCCTCTTAAGACGCCAGTAGTAGAATCAGGAATGGCTGTCCCGATCGTTTAGAAATTTGAGATAAAGATCGATGAAAATCTGTTAAAAAAAGGACAAAACATTAGTCTCAAACCTTGTTTTGGAAGGTAGATTTTGGACAGACCATTAGGTTATTTCGAGAACCAATTAAACAGTGCAAGACAACCTATAGGGCTATGCAACCCAACTTGTGGGATTTGATTTTGTCAACTACATGCCGAGAAATCGAATTTCAAAGACTAGGAAAAACCTGTTTTAAAATATTAAAATTTATGAAAAACTCTTCGATATGACATGCATCCTGCCAATCCGGGCGACGTGATTATGCACCATAAGCATCGAAAGGTGCGTACGAATATTGCGAACGTGTGGGCTTTGACGGAATTCAAATTGGTTGCGTGTGCGCGACGTATTTGATGCATATCTGTCGAAATTCACCGCATCGACCCCTATGCAAATTTTTCAATTACTTTGTGCACGTTCGTCAGATCGAGACAAAACTTGTGCCAACAGAACCGTATCATTTTTCTAGTCCTGTATGCCAAGTTTGGTCCAATTCTAAGAGAGTGCCAACAGAACCGTATCACCGTTTTACGGGCCCCACAGTCCGACTCAACGGGCGATTTTGTGCACGGCCCGTCGGAATCCAAATTTGGACATACGGTTGGGTTTATATCATCCAAACGAATTCGTGGACATATAGTTTGACGATTTTAGAGACCATTAACTCTGGCACATTTTTTGGTACAAAACGGTCCAACGGTGGACACCATTTTGACCCAAAATTATTGTTTTGCCCCTGTGTCCAGAATTGGACTTAAGGACAGACAATTATAGCTAATTTGACTATTCTAAAATATTGATAATGTCTATTTCAGCATCTGGAGACTGTCGCATGAGTTTTGACTATTGTGGTACACTAAGTGGTTTGGATTATCGGTTTCACCAGCAAAGGACCACAAGCGAGTACAGTTTATTGTTTGTTTTCAATATTGATTCTTACTATACATTGTTAGTCGATAGATATGTGATTTTAATCTTTGTTAATTTTTTTCTTTATGTGTCGGGGGAGGTAAAGTACCAACGATGTGTGATCTGACCTTATACAGTATATACAATGTAGACCATAATTATACCGTGTAGACAGTGTTTCATTATTACTTTATACAGTATAGACAGTATTTTATTATTGCTTTATACAGTGTAGACCGTGTACATTATACGTAACCGTATAACTTTATACAGTATAGATAGTGTAGAGAGTGTCGTGTAACTGTCCCGAGACCGTCACATATCAAAGGTACTTCAGTCAGTCGGTGAGTATTGTTTTTGGTTTATTTACTGTTTCTCTTTGTTTAGTTTTATTTGTCTTTCTGTGTTTATTTTCAAATCATATATTTAAAGGCTAATCTCTGTTGTATAGTCATTTTCAATTATTGAAACTGCATTCAGTGAATTGTACTCGTTCCATTCCTGACTGGAAACCAACATTTTTCAGGTTAGCCATGGATTCACTTAGCATCGGGAGTTACAGGTGTACTCGCAGACGAAAACCTAGAGATTAGCTAGATAGATGAGTTGTAACCATTTTAATATTTAAGAGTTTATATTTTCTGCAAATGTAAAACTTGTGAATTTGTAAATTAAATTAATTTTGTGAATGAGCATTATTTGTGATTTTGAGCATGGTGGTTATACAACGTTCTACCACCGACACTGCGCTATAGGATGGCTTGGACACGCATTCGTATCCCGAAAAGCGGGTGCGGGTCGTGATAGATTGGGTGGGTTTGCCTTAGTTATAAGTTTGGTCCTGTGACGTGAGTTTTAGCTTGTCCGGTTAGTTTGTGTAGTATAGTTCTGCGAGAGACACAATATTAGTAAGCGGAAGGTATAGGTAAGGCTTGGATATAGTTTGACTGATCTAGGTGGTGTAGCTGTTTCATAGATCTTGCTAAGGCATGAGGGCTTTGTATCGATTGGGAAATGAAAAAAAAGTCGTATTGGATCGATCTTTGGATTTATGCAAGGCATATTCAAGTAGGAGATAGAAGAAGGTGCTTCAGGAATTGTTTGAGTGTGATTCAGCATATTGGATGGTCTTGCTGCCGTAGAGTCGGCACCAGAGTTCTTGTAGCAGTTTTGGTCAAATGACCCAGTCGGAGGAGTTTGTTCTTGCAAGTTTTAAAGATGAAACTTTTTTGAGTGGTGTATAATGTAATGTCCCGCTCCGCACAAGCGACTGGGATGGAGTTTGGCATGAGTCGACTATTTGGAATTGGTTTCAGGTAAAGGCACGGTGCGACTTCTAAGTTGTTCAGCTGTTTGGATTTTGGTTGTGCGAAGTTAGCAAGTTTGGTATATTATTGCAGAGGATTTGTTGCAGCGATCTGCTCAGTCAAGGCAAGTTCTCGTTTAGGTGGGTGGCTTCAATAAGCCTTTGCTCCTTTACTAGCACACTAATAAAATAGATCGATGTCGTATGCTTTCCTTATGTAGCGAATCCATACAAGCTAATAATTAAAGAGACGAACTAACATAGTTAAGAGAGTAATCTCATATTTTATCTGTTGCTATAGAATATGGAATCGTAAATTATGATGCTAGTTTTGGAATTCATACTACTACCTTATGTTTTACACGGACTAGTTTGATTGATGCTATAGACATGTAGTTTTTCATACTTTACAGTAGTATCCTATGAGTTATGATGGCGATGTTTTATGCTGGATGAGTATTAGGTGATACTTCAGAGTTGGTTTTGGATTGATGATTGGGACCTTTGGGTCGTCAAGGCAATATTCCTAGTATGGGAAATTTAAAGGAGAGTGATGACTCATGGCAGATTGATAGTAAAGTATGAGATATGTGCAGTTTTATGCCAAGTAGCGATGCAATAGATATTGATCTAAATTTTGGACATGTATTTGTGTTATGTCTAGATGTTCTCTTAGATGTGTGGTCATTGGACAACTTATGCACAAAGACATATTCCTCGAACGATCATCGGGGCACTGGAATTGTCACTCCCCATTCCCGATATATATTTGCCTTCGTGTTTCCCGTATATGGTATATGGTATCTGTGCCCGTGCACCTGTCATCCTGTATTTTACACCTGGTTTTGGCATGAAACAATATCTCGTCGCGGAATAGTATGCCACCCCTTGTCCTTGTTTGGTTGTAGGCGTGGTTCACTACTTCGATGATAGGATTTCTGGACCGTGTTGTGATCAGGGTTCTATTTTATTAATTAATTTATGAGTTGTAGCATGTAACAATTAACATGTTATATAGTCACATGGTTAGGGCATGCAAGGATTAGGGTTTTATGAACCAACCCACCGCCACTATAAATACTCTTCCTCCCACTCTCTCTCTTCTCTCATTAACCCCCATTCATTTCCTTTAACCACTTTTAGGCAAGTACACCTTGCACTAAATGGAGAGACCACTTGTATTTTTTTAATATTATTAGCTTAGATTGTTCATCTCTTCATTCTCTACAAGTTTAGTTCTTGGGATTTTCTGTTTTAATGGCTATTTTTATGTAGATCTAACTTTCTAAAACGAGGGTTTTATGGGTTTCCATGGTTTTGATCTATCAAACTTTCTTATTTTCAGAAACTAATTGTTCCATGTTGTAGAGAATTCAATTTTAGTCAAATTAGGCTTTTATTTTGCCCAATTCCGAGTCCTATAGCCCAAGTTATGCATATTGGAAGTTTCTAACACTCTATAGCCATAAGCTCGCTGCTGGCAGGGCGACGATCCTCCCGCACGTGCTTAGCGCTGCCACGCCACCCGTTCATGCCACTGTGCGCCATTCGTGCACAGTGCGCCATTCGTGCCTCTGTGCGCCATTTGTGCACAGTGCGCCATTCGTGCCTCTGTGCGCCATTCGTACCTCTGTGTTCCATTTGCACATAGTATGCCATTCGTGCCACTATACACCATTCGCACATAGTACGCCATTCGTGGCTCTGTGCGCCATTCATGCATAGTGTCGTTATTGCACAGTGTGCTATTCACGCACTGTGCACCATTCGTCCCTCTGGGTGCCATTCGCGCCACTGTGCACCATTCTTGACATAGTGTGTCGTTCGTGCTACTACGCACGCCTCATGTACCTGAGCGTCCTACGTGTTTGGCCTATGAGCCTGTGGGCCCAAGTGACTTATGTGCCTAGTGGATTACTATGGGACTGACTTGTTCCTGACCTGTCTACCTGTGCATGTGCTGGTGTATTCTATGTGTGTACTGAGGTGCAACCTATGTGTGCACTGATGTGCTACCCTACGTTGTAAGCGATCCTACGCGTTATATGTCGATATATTCTAAATTCCCAGCACATACATGATAAATAGTCAATGACAATTATGTGGTGTGTTGTTTGTTGAGTGATGTTACACTAAGAATGGATCCATATGTGGGACTCCATGAGCCAGTACAGATTCATACATAGGGTACCAGTACTATGTACGACATCTAAGGGGATGATCATGTGACCACTACATGTGAGCCCAAGACCAATATAGGGTTTAACTGAGCAACTCAATCTAGTAGATGCGTAGGGAGGGAAAGAATCTCGAGATCGTGTCACACTAGCCACCCCAGGCCCCGTCCTGACGTATCCGATTGGCCGCCACGGATATTGTTAAACTACTATGGTGGATGACAATATTCGACTCCTACGTGCTATGAGTTATATGTTCCGTACGGTAGCCTTTCGAGGGACCGGTGCATAATCAATGTGCTTCGTGTTACATAATTGGATTGGCTAGTCCTGCTGGAAGCGACACGATATGAGAATTCCTGTAAATAGTATTGCAGGGATAACCCCGCCAAGTATAGAAAGTCGTCGGAATGATTGGCCACTCGTAAAACGTCTTGCCTGTGATCTGAACCTTCTGATGGTAGCCGAGGAAGTTGGACTATCATGGAGCATGGTCCAACTCTTATCCTTGTTTGGTTGTTGGGTTGGGCTATCGTGCCATGACAGGTTATGGATCAAAGTTACGACCAGAAGTCCCTAACTTGACCATGGTTATATGTATCTTATCTCGGTACGATATTAGCACCGTTTGTCCTTATTTGGTTATAAGGGTGTATGGTGTCAAAGATACGTTATAAGCCTATAACTCATGAGCCAAGTCTTATTAATATTATTATGCTTGGGTTTTTGTCTCTCTCTTATGTGCTTTCTTGTGGTACTTGCTATTCGGGGCTGACCCCGCTGGTTTTGTTTGGCCAGATCTCATAGCAGAGCCCAAGGTCCAGTCTTCTTCTTTATGTTAATGGTGCATACTAGGAGCATGTCCGTTGGAGGATTCGAGTGGGTTTCTTCTCCACCACTCTAGTATTATCAGTTTTGTTCTGGAGTTTAGCCGCCGACACCTATTTAGCTGGTTATTCTGGATATTAGTTTCCTTGTATAATTGTAATTAAATCTGACTGCAACTGAATATGGTTATGTACTTATGACTCTCTGGGCTAGCTGACTTATAAAGCTAGTTCCTTATGATCATTTTGATGAAGCGTCGGGGACGCCTTACTCTTTATCCTATATGTTCATTAATTATTGTTCTTTGCTTTGAATGATTAAGACATAGATGATGTATGACCCTAGGCGACTTGATTGTAGTATACACCCATTGTCTTTGACAGCCATGATCGATGTGTGACGTCTTTGTACCTCATACGGTGTAGCTGGCCATGTCCGTCCCCATATTCTGGTACGGGGGCATGGCAGGAATATGGATGATGTACCTCATACTGTAAGTATTGGTAAGTTCAACGTTACTAATCTGTGTATGACACTTTATGCATGTGACACAAGTATGCTTTAAATTTTCTATGTCATGTAGCCGATCCTAAGGCAATATTAGAAATACCATAAATATTTTGGATGCACTTACTAAAATAACGTATTATTTTGTGGCATTGGCGAGATGTCTGCTTACTAGTAGGTATCATACTAATACCCACAAGATTTATGCAGGGCGGAATTCGCTTGGACGCAGCAAAGGTGTTGGGCTAAAGTTGGCATTTAAAGCATTACAGTCGAGGATGTAGTTACTTTGTATATAGAGCTGTAATGCCCCAGTCCCAAAATACGTAGGACTAGGAGATCGTTTACATGCCAGCCACGTATCAAGCAGACTTCAGCCCAGCTCGAATACATATAAGCTGTCTTGGTGTTCTAATTCTATCTATCAATCAAATATGAACATATCTAACTAAATTCACAGAATAAGTAAATTAGGAATGAACAATATATATGGTATGCAGCCCAATAACATACATGTTCGATTAGACCCAAAGATGACATGGGTATATAAAACTAAATTAAAAGCAGAGTATAAATAATGGAAACAATATGTAAGCATGATAAAATACCTAAGTTGATCATAGCAATAGCTCCATGATCAGCAGACCAGCTCTGCATGACTACTACCTGGAAAGATCACCAGGTCCACAGGGGACTAGCAAGGTATAGAAAAACATGCCAAATTAAAAAGATAAATAAACAAAGGGCATCTATCGTAACCAGTCTAAGTGATATGCATGTGAGATAATGTACTAGAATATCAGACTTCCGTTGCTAAAGCTCACAAGCACGCCAACAAGCTATTGTCCCCAGTATCATGTCAGGGGACCAAAGACAATCAATAATGATAGCGACAATCTCTACTCTGATACAGAGCCAAAGGCTCACGATAACAGGTCATGATACAATAAGTCTGATACTGTAGTCAAGTTCTCCCCACCCAATGTCTAGTATCTATCAACGTCAAGTCCATACAGTCATCTCTATAACACCTTTCTTTTTAGCCGCTCGTCGGACTTGCTACACTCTCAATCGGCAAGGCCTCACAGCCGGGATATTATATTATCACGGCGAGGCTTTAGCTGCTCGCTGGGAGCTACATTAGCAGCCCCCCAGTCACCGGGGTGGGGCGCTCGCTGCATTAACTCAGTTTAAATAAAAGAAAATGTTTTTTTCACCAACACCCCTTTTTTTGCGGGTACTAAGAGTCCTCTCACTACCAACCAGCAGACATCATCATCTGGCTGGGTCTTGCCGGTATCAACAACGAGAAAAAACAACCAATAATGAACAATCTAATAAACTACTACGAAGTCAATACCATGAATAATCATGTAATCCTCACATCATGAACGTGTCGGTGTCTGTGGTCAATCGTGTCAATGGACACAAATAATACAACGTCATACCTAGTGTTGATACCCGATATCTGTAAACTGACATAGGCACCCGAGTAACCCTCAGACGCTAAATACCAACTGATCCTACGTCCATAAAGTCTATAATAAGAAATAAAGTACAACAATAACGAAATAATAATATACTGGAGCATTGGCAAGGTACACTTGCCTGTAACCGCTGTCTAAGTGTACGCCTGACCAACTTCGATGTCTTCATTAATTCCTCCAAGTTTACCTATAATAATACACTATTATAATACTCTATAACGACCTACTATATAGACTAGATTAATATCAATACCAATAGTTGTCATGATGTCGGTACAACACCATACAACATATATATATTAATTTCCTTATAAAAATAATTTATGTATAATATTAAATAATAATTTAATTTCTGGAAAATAATTATAAATATCTTTATATTACCAAAAATACTATTTTAATGGTGGAAACTCAAGCACAATAGATCCATGTTGATGCTACAACATTAATACCACAATTGGCCTACTAGTTGACTCCCAAATAAATAAATAAATAAATAAATATTAAATTCTTATAAAATTACAAAAATTAGTTAAATAGTGTTTTAAACATCAAACCTAGCATGACAAATAATTTAGTAAAGATATATGAAGTATCTAGGCTTTTGGATACCAAGAACACATAATTTTTGGAGTTACGGTGTTATGGTAAATGTCAAGAATTTTAATAAATAATAAACGAACTCAAAACTCAACAAAAAGATATGTGTTGGAAATCCCATGATGTATAGTTTATGATAAAAATTATTATAAATATCAAATCTGGACAAAAATAGGCAAAAATCTACTCACAACAGATCTGGTCTGTTCTGGATAACCTTCAAAGATTTTTTCCCTCTTAGCCTGTGTACCTTCACTAACAAAATCATCTCTAAGATTATCGCTAATCGCATGATAGGGCTACACCCCAAGATTATTTCTGAAGAGCAAAGTGGATTCGTTTGTGGTCGTAATATCTTAGACAACATCTTGTTGGCTCAAGAGATGATCAGCTGCATAGAATTCCTGTCTAAGGGAGAAAACATAGCTATCAAGCTGGACATTGAAAAGGAGTATGATAGGCTCGATTGGCAATTCAAGATCTTGGTGTTCAGGGCCTTCGGGTTTTCAGCGAATGGATTGACATCGTATGGAGATCGATCCGTAACTCGTAGTTCTCTAATGTCGTCAACAGTCAAGCAGAAGGTTTTTTCAAATTGAGTCATGGCGTCAGACAAGGAGACCCATTATCGTCTACCATCTTCATCATAGCACCTGAGGCTCTGAGCAAAAATCTAAATCAAATGGTTGCCCCCCCCCCCGCTTCTAACATTTCCACACCACTAGTGGATGCCCGATCATCACCCATATGGCCTACACAGACGACATTCTCATCTTCTCTTCTGAAGATGCTGGGTTCGTTGAGGTGGTTAACTACACGCTGCAAAGATACTCCCGATGTGCTGGTCACCGTATCAACCCTAATAAGAGTGTTTATTTACGTCTACCATACTGCAGATAAAGTCTACACCACTATGCTTACTAATATTACTTCCTTCTCAGTAGAGTACCCCTCTTTCTCTTATTTAGGGTGCCCGATGGGTCCGTTGAGGTGGTTAACTACACGCTGCAAAGATCTAATGCGGGTCTTTTTGACGGGTTGGTAGGCAAAATCAGGAATAAGATTGCGGGATGGCACAATGCTATCTTATCGCCCAACGGAAAGATGATTCTGATCTAGCACGTGCTTTCTTCCATCCCGATTTACACCCTGGTTGCTTGCTCTCATTCTAAGAAGGTCCTCCCCCATAGAAAACTTATTCTCCAACTTCTTTTGGGGGCACTACGACGGTAAGGATAAGCATCATTGGGCCAGTTGGTACTCTATGGCTAGACCCACGGACGAGAATGGACTTGGATTCTACAGGCTACCTCACGTATGAAAATGTGGTGGAAGCTCCGATAGAACCACTCTATTTGGGCTCGTTTCATGAGGGCTAGATATTTTAAGAATATTCATCCGACTGTCGCATCCTTCAATAGCAATGCTCGGCTTTTTGGCGACATATTTGAACGGTCAGTGTCTCGTCGAGCCATTGATTCGTCTACAGCTGGGTTCGGACGAATCGTCCCTATTTTACGAAAGGTGGTCAGGGGACGTTCTTCTCTCCCTTAATCCGGGTGCCTCCACCAACATTGCGATTAGTGAGCTGTGGGCTAGTGTTGGGGAGTGGAATTGGGATAGGGTTCGGGCTTGGTGCGAAGAGGAGGCTGTTGTAGCTTTAGCCTCCATTGGTTTGGCGGTTGGGTCGGACCCAGACTCCCTGAGGTGGTCCTAACGACTAACAGTTCTTTCTCTCTAGATTCGGCGAGGCGAACGGTTCGTGGCACCGGAGCGCCCTTCACCTATTATAGGGTCATTCTGGCAGTCTAGCATCCCCAAGAAGTGGTCCGTCCTGATATGGAGAGCATTTGCAAGAAACTCCCCACCGACGATACCCTTGCCACCATTGGAATCAGTTTAGCTTCTGCATGTCATTGTTGCTCGGCGCGCCAGCTTGAAACTGTCGAGCACATTCTCTTGTCAGGAGACCGGGCTACGAAGGTGTAGAATAGGTTCTCTAATAATTATCTCCAGGACCATGATGTTGGGGGCTGCAACGATCTTCTAGCCACCTAGGGTAGAGCCTCGTACGGCCACCAGATCGTCGCAGCTACCATCACGTAGGTCATTTGGAAGAATCGCAACAAATACAGATACGAAGGCATCAACACCTCTAACCAACTGATCTGTGAGGTTCTCAGACAGATTCACAAGGTTGGTAGACACTACAAGCACGTCCGGAAGGGATTCTGCCACTCTCTGAATAGCTGAATTTGCCGTTTTGTTCGAGTTTTTGGTCCTTTATTGGGTGCTTGCCTTCCCCCACCTTTTCTTTTCAGTTTATTTTAGTTTTTGGGCATACATGTAAAGGCTACGACATTTTGTGCCTTTGTTATGAATATATGGAATGGGGGTTGATTAATATATATATATATATATATATAATATATATATATATATATATATGGAAAAAGGGTAAAATTTATTCCAAAATCAGACAATACTCATACAACATACATTCGGATGGTCGCCCACCGTCAGTCGACCATTTCTTTTACATCAAACTCCAGATTATGGAGGATACCAACCGGAAGGGTGATAATCCCCTCGAATAAGCGCCGGTTCCTCTTCCGCTAAACATGCTAGACTACAGCTGCCAGCCGAATCCTAGTAGTCTTGAACCAGACCAAACCTCTCCCTACAATCTCGAATACTCGTGATGATAGCACCAATCGACCTGCCAGAGATACCACCACCCAGCTTACGGTTCTGCTCACACCATATTGACCATGCAACTCCGCAGTCAAAAATAGATAGACATCGATTCACCCTCTAAATCACAGAGAACACACTTCGGATTGGGGACCTGAATCCCAAAAGAGATGAGTTTGTCTCTGGTCAGTAGATGACCAAGGAGCAGGCGATACATATATATATATATTATATATATAATATATATATTTCAACAAAATCTTTATTATTTCATAATCAAAATGCAGAGTACATAAAAAAACTTCTAGTATACACTTGACAGTTGCCTTCCCGATTTGCCTATGAACTTCTGCAACCAGCTTGTCTATCGAATACACATAATTCTCGTATCGCCATTATTTCTATCTTTCCATAGAACCCAAAGAACCGCCGCAGCTGCAATTCCCTTCTTATGTTTGTTCTTCTTCCTCTACCAGTCACGTAAGCGCTTAAGTAAACTTCGATCTCTACTGCGAACTTGATATATAGGTTGAATTGCTCCCCAAACCCCCTTAGCCATATTCTCTGATGCAGCAATGCTCCAATGTTTTGTATCACTATTAGCACAACAATACTTCGAAGCAAGGCTATAACCAAGACATGCAAGATTATCATCTGTGGGGAGCTTGTTATGTAGAATTCTCCAGAGTAACACTGACCATTTAATAGGAATACAGGTACTCCAAATATGTGTAAAGTCAGGTAACACAGGCCTATGAACCGAGCAATATCCCAAGCTGAGGACACTGAGAATTTCCCTGACTGTGTATTACCCCATCTCCATGTTTCATTCAAGGGAATGATGTGTTGTTGTGCTATGTCCCTGCCAAAAAGCTCTTCCAGACATGTGATGCATTAGATGTAATAGCAACTTCCAATGGTGTAGCATTTGAACAATACTTAGCTTTGAAAAATTGAGTCCATATGCTGTCTTGAGTTAGTAATTTCCCCACAATTTGATTGTCAAAGCATGCATCATCTCCTCCAATCTCTTAATGCCCAAGCCCCCTTCCTGTTTTGTTCTAGCAATCCTATCCTATCCAAGCCATGTTCATTTAGCCACACCATCTTGAGCACCCCAAAAAAACTCGAGAACATACTCTCCAATCTATGCAATACTGCAATAGGAGGATTACAAGCCGCTAATGTGTAAACAGGAATTGAGGTTAATACAGCCTTGATCAAAACAAGCTTACCACCTAGAGATAATATTTTATTATGCCAGCCCTCCAACTTGATGCAATTCGGTTGAGTAACTCCTCGTACATGCCACCATTACGTTGTCCAGCCATCAGAGGACACCCGAGATAGGTGAACGGGGAGTACCTAAGTTAAAACCTGTTCTGGATGCCAATTCTCATACCCGACTGTGTATTACCCCCTCTCCTTGTTTCATTCAAGGAAATATATTGTTGTGCTATGTCCCTGCCAAAAAAAGTCTCTTCCAGGCATGTGATGCATTAGATGTAATAGCAACTTCCAATGTGTAGCATTTGAACAATACTAGCTTTGAAAAATTGAGTCCATAGGCTGTCTTGAGTTAGTAATTTCCACCATAATTTGATTGTCAAAGCATGCATCATCTCCTCCAATCTCTGAATGCCCAAGCCCCCCTCCTGTTTTGTTCTAGCAATCCTGTCCCATCCAAGCCATGTTCATTTAGCCACACCATCTTGAGTACCCCAGAAAAAACTCGAGAACATACTCTCCATTCTATGTAATACTGCAATAGAGGATTACAAGCCGCTAATGTGTAAACAGGAATTGAGGTTAATACAGCCTCGATCAAAACAAGCTTACCACCTGGAGATAATATTTTATTATGCCAGCCCTCCAACTTGATGCGAATTCGGTTTAGTAACTCCTCATACATGCCACCATTACGTTGGCCAGCCATCAGAGGACACCCGAGATAGGTGAACGGGGGAGTACCTAAGTTCAAACCTGTTCTGGATGCCAATTATGAGCCCTTTCATTAAGTATGTTATTAGAAATGATAGATGATTTGGCCTTGTTAATTAGCTGTCTAGAAGCAGCCTCATAACTTGTCAATGTTTTAGTGATTCTAGAGATAGAATGGAGATCCCCAGCTGTAAAAAGAAATCATCTGCGTATGCTAAATGAGTAATCGGTGGACAACTTCGAAGAGAAAAGAATGATGAAAATCTATCAGTCTCTGGCAATTTCTTCAGGCTACGAGATAGCACCTCCGCTGCAATAATGAATAGCACCGAGATAGGGGATCCCCCTGTCTAACTCCTCTAGAAGCTTGAAAATACTCTGTAGATTCACCATTGATCAAAGGAGCATACCAGACATTGTTAACAATCCGAAGCATCATGTCCACCCATTTATTGTGAAATCGAATTTACGTAATACCTTCATCAGGAATCTCCAATCCACCTGTCATATGCTTTCATCATATCCAACTTAATAGCTACATTGCCTCCTCTGTGTTTCTTATTCATTCTGGCCATCATTTCTTGAGCAAGCAGAATGTTATCTACAATCTCTCGTCCCTTAACGAATCCACTCTGTTCAGGAGAAATGAGACGGGGAAGTAAGGAGCGACGACGAGACAACAGCTTGGAAATGATCTTGTTCATCATAGCATAGACTTATAGGACGATAATCCCCAAAGGATTTTAGCTGCTTCACCTTCGGAATCAGGACCAAGGAAGTGTTTGTAAAGGACGAGGTAATACAAACCCATCAAAAACATTCCTAATGCCTCCGTCATGTCCTTACTGATAATGTCCCAATAGGCAATAAAGAATAGGGGGTAAATCCATCCGACCCAGATGTGCTGTGTTGATCGAGCGACTTAATAGCTTCAAGTATCTCATCAGAAGATGGAGCTGCAATCAACATGTCATTATCCTCTGCCATCACTAAGGAAGGTTCAGTAGAGATCACTATCCTCTTGAATATCACCTCTTTGATATAATTTAGAGTAAAACTCCTTGGCATATGCATGTATTAAAGACTTTTCTTTCAATATACTACCATCTTCAGTTGTGATAGAATGAATTTGGAGTGATCTCTTATGATTTGTCACACAGCCATGAAAATAGATGTTTTAATCTCCTTCTAGATCCCACTTCAACCGAGACTTCTGCTTCCAATATGCCTCATCAACGCTCACACGTTGTTTAAGAATGGCAGTAGCCTTAGCCAACTATTGGCGACTTGCTGCTGAATTGTGTTTTTTATTACAGATTTCCACAGCCAATACGTCATCCTCCGTTTGCTTCACCTGTTGAAAAATATCGCCATATGTGTTGCGACTCCATGTTGATAGAATTTTCCTGTAAGCATCAAGTCTGAGAGCCAGTCGAGTAATACCAATACGGTGATCTACTAATAACCAAGCTTGTTGAATCAATGACTTGAAATCCTCATGATTAACCCAAAAGTCGAGAAATCGAAATTATTTCCTGCCTCCTGCCGAGATGGACTTAAATTTAGTGAGTAATGGCGCATGATCTGATTCAGCTTTATTAAGCTGCTCTACTGAAGATAGGGGAGCCAATTCTAACCAAGCATTGTTAACCAAAACTCGATCCAATCGCATCCCCTCTGACCGTCATGCTTCGACTTGAGCCATGTATAGCAACTACCAGTATATTGTAGCTCAGACATGCCAGTGACAAGAGTAAAATTAGCAAATTCCTCAATAGAAACTTGATCAGCTGGCCGGCCTCCAATTTTTTTCCTCAGACCTCAGGATTGTATTGAAATCACCACCTATAGACCAAGGAGAATTGATAGAAGATTGCAGTTGTGCGAGTCTATCCCAGAGAAGACAACGACCTTCCTTTAATTGTTACCATGTACAATGGTGAATGTTGCCGACGAGGGAAGCATATGATGAGAGAGAAGATACAGTCAAAGCTTGATCAAATAATCTTGTAGCACAATGTCATAGTTTGATTTTGCCATGACCCATATTCCCTCGATCGTTAGAAACACTAGAAAACCCAGCTTTAATTGATAGTGCAATAATTGGCTACTATCAACCTTAGGCTCAATAAAGCCTATGAAGATGATCTTGTGAATTCTCACCAAGGATTTGATTTTTTTAAGAGTCATTTGATTTCCTATACCACGAACATTCCAGAAGAGTGTATTAAACATGAGAGAAAGTTGGTTTTACCAGTAGTTGTAGAGTTTGTAGCTTGCCTAGTGACTCGATCGGAAGGCTCCACCGCCTTCTTAGTCTTTTTTCTCCTTTGTTGTGTTGCAGAGGCTTCTGAGTTTGGGAGCCGATCGACTTCTGATCGAGTGTCATCCGAACGCCCATCTTCCACTTTGACTCTCTCAGTTTTGCCCGTCGTCCCCGAAAGCTTCATGCTCGACTTCATCAGCCCAACTACTAATATTCTTGCAGTTCTCCTTCGATAACATGGGGATTAGTGCTGACAGTATGTTGCTCTTCCCTCCTTCTTCAGTTGGCTCAAAATTTGCTAAAACTTTACCCTCCTCAAGGATGCGGCCTACGTCATTATCTTGGTCAGCAACGTCATCAACCACCGGATCACCAATTATGACAGCAACCGCCATTTCCTTTTCTGTCTCGATTGGCTTGGGCACAATAGGCTCAGACGTCATTTCATGCAATGATAAGTGTGCGTCCTGAGTATTAACACTGGTTCCTTAGGATACAAGATTCTTTGTTTGGCACATTATCATGGCTTTCTTTCCCCGCCTCCTGAGGAGCTTTGTCATTACTTTTAGCTTGGGATATGGAATTGGATGTGGTAGCAGTATCATGATTTTGTGTGTTTAGACCTGCGAAGTAATCTGGTCCTCATTGGTTCTCCGTAATATAGATGTGACCTTCAATCCCATCAACCCTGGCCGAGTGTCCACTACTTCTTCATCATGTTGCTGTTGTTTTTCGGATGTTCAACTTGAACAACTTCTTTACCTTTGTTCTTCATCTTGCACGCTAAAATTTGGTGTCCTTGATGATGACAATAAGAACAAATAAGGGGATGTACTCATTCTATATTTTGCCAGAAACTTCTTGCTCTCGATCGATTGATCCGGATGCGTTGTTGTATAGGCTTACTGCATCTACCTCCACAAAGACACGAGCCCTACTCGGTCGAGATAAGTCAGCCGTTGCCTTGTCTATTTTCAATGGTGTGCCGATCGCTGAAGTGATTGCAAACAGCCTCCTTTGCATAGAGATGATGAGAGATCTAGGAGATCCACCCAAACTGGCATAAGAGATGATTTACATTGGTGAAAATTCTGGCTCCTATTTAAAGACTCGCATCGGAGCTCGAGAGATAAACCACGTATCTTTTGAATGAAGTCGAAGGTAGTCATCCTCAACAGAAGGCCTTATGAGGATGTTTTGCGGTCAACGACTACCGCCTTAATGTCCCCGTTGAATTGAAAGCCCGAGAGTGCTTTACGAATCATCTCAATGGAAGGTTTATTGTGGGAAAATTTTCCCACGAGAGCAAAATGGAGAGGGGACGCCAAAGACTGTTCCTCCTCATCAGAAAAGGAGATAGCGGGGGCGCATTTGTATGATGACACCGATCTCGCGGCCAGACGAGGGGTTCCCCAACCCGACCGAGACAGCGTCGGCAAAGGACTTAGCCATCCTTAGATGACGCCGGCCCGCCAAAGGCTAGCCGGAGTCGAAAGGAGCAAAGTTCTACCAAGATCTCCTGCCGCGGTGCTCTAGGGCAACGCGCAAATTATATATATATATATATATATATATATATATATATATATATATATATATATATATATATATATATATAGTCCAAGTTCCCTAGCCAAGTGGTTAGGGAGAGGGGCTCACTTGGGAGAGGTCCCAAGTTCAAGCCTCCCCGTAGGCATGGGATGGCTGGGTGGTCACGGGGCGGCCACGGTCCCAAGCTGGCGGCCTCATGAAATGGACAAAAAAATTATATATATATAACAAAATTCTGACGACACTGGGACAACTGATGAAGCCTCTCGATGTCTATGAGGACAAGACCCAACCATATGATCAGATGCCACGCATCTAAGACACTGACCATTGGCCCTCCTACACTGGACTCGGGTGTGCCCTAGCTTTTCACAGTAATTACATCCTGGCTGACCTGACTGCCTAGACTGCTGTACTGATGTCACCGTCGGAGCTGATGATACTGTCTGACGATAAGGTCGATGATCTGGAGCTCTGACTGCTGGGGCTGGGGCTGAGGACGGAATGGTAATGCCCCTCATAGTCGAGTGTGACCTCTTCTGACCTCCGATCCTATCTACTATCCTCTGATTGTTCATCTCCAAGGATGTGGCTGCTCTCACTACTGTATCAAAGGTGTCATAGAAATAGCCCACCATATGTTGTTGAAGCTCCAAGTGCAAGCCCTGCTCAAACCTCCTAGCTTTATCACCATCGGATGCTACCATGTACGATACAAATCGACTGAGCCTACTGAACTCTGCCGTATACTGATCCACGGTCCTCGTTTGCTGACGAAAGGTTGATGAACTGTTGCTGAAGTTGGAACTTGGCTAAGGTGTGGAAGAACTTCTCCTAGAAGCGCTCCCAAAATGTCTCCCCACTAACAGGCCTAGGAAGACCCATCTCCTGTGCTACCCACCAGTCGCGGGCAATATCTGACAACTGTAGCTTCACCACTGCTACCCTATCCTCTGTTGGAGTTTTAGTTGCCTCCAAAATAGCTTCGGTGTCCTGAAGCCAAGAATCAGCTGATACTGCAACCTCGATGCCGAAGAACTGAGTTGGTCCCAGGCGACTGAAGTCGGATGCTGAGTTTTGACCACGACGACCACTCGCCTACAAGGTTACTGTAACGCCCTGACAGAGGGTGTTGTTGGTATGGTCCTGGCCCTGCTTTAACTGCTGGTACAAGTGAACCACCTGCTGCTGGATCTGAAGCTGATTCTGATGTTGCTGTTGTTGTGGCTCCATCATGCCCCCATCATCTCGAGTAGGGCATGCTGGTCTACTTGGGCTAGTTGTACTGAAAGGACTGACAGAGCTGGCTGAGCTGACTGAATAGGAACAGACTGAGCTGTCGATAGATGCTGAGATGGTGCTGGATTCTGACTATACATAGGCGAGGTCTGATCATGACCTTCCATCTCAGCTGCCTGAGACGGCGGAGCAACTGAACCTTCAAAAGAAGAAACAGGCGGTGTGTCCGTAAAAGATAAGGACACGGGATATCAATAATGGACAGGAACAGAACAAGGATATGTCAATCATGTTTACAGTTCAAGGAAAATGAGAGTGCGATAAGCAAGGGGAATCAAATGAAGACAAATATAGGATTGAGATTCTAATAAGATGAATCTCCCACAAGTCTGAAGACTGACCGGCATGGGCCACCAAAAATATATATATTATATATTTATATATTATATATATATATATATATATATATATATAGATAATATAAATAATATATTATATTATATATATATATATATATATATATTCACACACACATTAGAATCATACATGCCTATTCCAAATAAGCAAACTAAACTAATCGTGAGCATAAAACTGAAAACAAAAATCACTATGGTCAATTTTTTTTTGACAAACACTTGATGTGCTCTCCTCGAATTTCTCCAAAGATGACAAAAACTCCAAATAACTTCTTCCAAAATAATGGTTAGAGCCTTCCTCTTCTCCCTATGGGTACCTCTAGTCCATATGTGTTCCTACTAATGTCATGCATGAAAATAGAGCATAAACTATGAGAAACGACAAGAGTTTTACCTATTAGGAGATGGATTCCTAATGAAACTCTCTTGGAAGGCTCAAGTGTCAAGTTTGGCATAATCTCCCAAGCTTTTGGACTCATCTTCTTATGCTCCTTGGTCTCCAAGCTCCAAGCCTTCTAGGATGAAGATTTGGTGAAGTTTGGAATGGTTTTAGAACAGTTTTGGTGGTAGGAAGTGTGGGAAATGGAGGAGGCTTATAGAGGGCTCTACTAGGGTTTGTGGAGGCTCTAATGTAATGAAGAAGAGTAAGAAACCCCTCTTTATGACCAGCCAAGAATTGAGCCCTAAAATTTATATTGAAATGTTCATTCTACCCCTCAAGTTGTCGTGAACACTTAACTTAATGTACGGTAGTTTCTAGTCTAAGTGTTGGGTAATTCTATTCCTAATCTTGACTCAACATGACTTAACTATGGCTAGTTGTGTTCAACCTAAATTATAGGTCCAAATGGTCATGTCTAGTCCAAATAGGTCCGCTAATCAAAGGTCTAATAATTAGACTAGTCTACCAATAAATGCAACCTTCATAAGTAATTAATTAAATATATACACTCATATAAATAATATAAAATGACAAAAATAGCTTTATTCTGGAAATATGGTAGTTACACATGGAGACCTAATATTAAGCTAGTATAGCATGTTTATGATTCCAAAACACCAATTGACATTGATATTCCATATTTAGGTCTTCGGGACACTGTTTCGGATATTATTGATACTTCACATCGGATTTCAGGCGAGTACATTCTCTGATAGTTTTTGTTATTTTATATTTGTTGTAATTTATGTATTTAGTAATGTTTTACTTGATTCCTGACACGATGGTTATACAAGTTAGTTGTTTTGTTTTCTGTCTTGATATACGTATTGTTTTATTATCTCATTATAAACATCGTTCTCCTCTTCTCATGTGTTGACACCATATTGTACTATTGTGGACAGCCAATCATGTGTTAACCATATGATTGAGCCGTACTATTATGATATCATGGATAGCCAATTCTGTTGCATTGAGTCGTACTCTTGTACTATTGTGGATAATCAATCATAAGTTACCCGTATGATTGAACCGTACTATTGTGATATCATGGATAGCCAATTCAGTTGGATTAAGCCGTACTATTATGACATTATGGATAGCCAATCCTACTGGATTGAGCCATACTATTATGGATAGTCAATCACGTTACCCATATAATTGAGCCATACTATTGTGGACATTTTTATTGGTAGAACTCTTATTAAAAATGATGGTTTAAAATATATTTAGTTCTATTTCTTTCCTTTCTAATTCATGTTCATTGTGATGCTCTTATTACTCTATATTTTCATTCTTATTACAAGACATGCTAGACAGTTATGATACAATTCTATATGCTCATCATGTATTACACTCATTATTACTATTTTATAGCATTTATCATATAATTAGAACTAATTTTAGAGTATGTGCTTCGCTCAAATCCTGACTGGATAATATTTTTCAGAGGATCTTGAGGATTTTTGTCCTACCTATTATGGACCGGTATATGAGGGCTACCTATAGGAGCCTAGGAGGAGACATTACCAGCTGATGAGGCTCTAGTAACGACTCAGTTAGACTAGATATTAGTACTAGATTTGTCTCCAGCTCTCTGATTAGTGGCATGTTATTATTTGAGACTTATGTATTTGAGATGGATGACTCTTACACTCGAGATTGGACTTGTGTTATCTAGATTCCTCTTGGATTTTTATATCATATCTTTTATGTCTTTACTGTGCCATTTGTCTCCCTTATAGTTATTGTGTTGAGTGTGAGTATTATCATCATCTTATCCTCCGTATGGAGTTGAGATATCATTGATAGGTTTTATATATTTTTGTGTGAGATGTGTTAATTAGTATTGATGACCTAGAGAATGTTCTACCGTCGATGCTACGATGTAGACTGGACGTACCCACGTTCTCGTGCCCTCATGTTGGGTGCGGGTCATAATAGTGGTGGCCCATGCAGGTCAGTTCGCAATTAAACGATATCGTGGTAGTGTAACGACTTAGTTGTACTACTCCAAGACTGTGATAGGATATAGGAAATATGATATTAGGATGAGAGTATACTCAATCACAATTAGGATTCCTTGAAAGATTCATGGGATGACCCCTGAGAATCTTACTATAAACTCTATCTCGAAATCTATTTTCACTTGTTTTCTTTTACTCTTCCTTGTTTATTGTTGAATTTTATTCTTGATGTTCGTTGTTTGCTTTGATTTTGTATCGGAATGAATTTTATGGACTAAATTAAGGTATATTTTGTTGATATATTGATAAGGAGCGTGAAAGGTAAATACATGCTTTGGTTATGAAGTCTAGAGTTTATCGCAGCCAAACTGGCTAGTGTGGTGAAGATATAGAGCCTGACTTCGGATATACTTATATTAGTTATAGAAATTAGAGTTTCTTACAGCCATACCGGTTGACATGGTGAGAATTCTAGATAACATGATTGTAGAGGTGTATACCCCAGTTACGGACTCTATCATCTATCGCAGCTATGTTTGCTGGCGTGACGAGGATTCTATGTTATATGATTATGGACAGGCATATATGGTTATCAATTTTAGCTTAATTTAATTCTTAACATATCATCTATCATTCAACCCTATTATCAATGAGTTCTGTTCTATTACCTTATTAGCTCAGGACATAGATACCCTAGTTTCTCTAGTTCAGTTCTTATAGAGCTCACCATCCTAGGTTCTGAGGTTCTTTGGATAGTACAGTAGTTGGTGACTTACATATAGGTTCTTGTCGTTGAGTATAGTATAGATTGTGGGGGAGTGTAACTTGTGGGATTGTAGTTGTTTTGAGTGGGGTAGACATCTCATAGCAAGTACCCTCATAGTGCCAACAGATAGAACCCTAGAAGTGCTAGTATATTACCATGAGTAGTGTGTATCAGTAAGTAAGTGTGCTCATGCCCTGGGATTATAGTGTATCTTTAATATTAGAAGTAGTGACACATTATAATTAGTACTCTTGTTTCTTCTGATAATTTCTATCTTCCATTCTATTTTAATTGATTACTATCTTTCTGAATTGTTGTCCTTCCTTGATAATATCTTATCTTGTGTCATATTGATTTCCTTGTTTGATATGTCTTCAGGATGGTACCCATAACTAGATCCCATCGCCTTGGACCCATGACAAATTCTAAGAGGTTTGCTCCCGCTCGACATCATGATCGGGCCGCAGGATTTTCTCCGACCACTTCTCCCGTTCATATGGGAGTTTCAGCTACTTTTGTGGGCGCTTCACCACCAGTTCAGAGGATTGTCCCCGAGGTTGTTGTGGGTGTTCCTCCAGTACAATGGACTGATCTGTTTTTTCCAGTGGATCTTCCTCCTCCACCTATAGTACCTACTGATATGGCATAGATGTTTGCCCATGATGCGATAGGGCGTGGAAGCGTCCATCAGCTCGCTTTAGCTACAGTAAAATAGAGAGCTCCGGTCCAGCAGCAGGTTGCCCAGATTAGGCTGGGTACTGGACTTCAAAAGCTGCGACCTCGACACTTCAGTGGGACATAGGGAATCATTATGTAGATGACTAGGTCAAGGATATCGAACGACTTATGAGGGTGTCCTGTCTCGTAGAGGAATTGAAGGTTGAAGCATTAGGGCTTCAGCTACTGGATATTGCTTGCACCTGGTTCAGGAATGAGCCACTTCTTGCTGGAGAGGGTCAGACCTGGGAGGTGTTTAGGGAACTCTTTAAGAAGAAGTTCTTCTCTCCTACTAACAGATTGGACTTGGCTAGGCAGTTTCAGAACTTCCAGCAAGGAGGTATATTAGTTAAGGAGTACGCCGTAGAGTTCAGCAGGCTGACCGTTATGCGGAGTACATGGTGCGGGATCTGGAGATCAGAGCTAATCGCTTCTAAGAGGGTCTGAACTGGAAAGTGAAGATCCTTATTCCATCTCTCTATGAGACCTATGTGGAGATCCTTGCGGAGGCACGCAAGGTTGAACGGGAGTTGGGCTTGAAGCCCAAAAGGGACTGTCATTTCTTTGCGGGGGCTGGTCGCAGTACGTGACCTGTTAAACGTACCCATTTTTAGAAGGAGTTTTCTCAACCTCAACTAGAGTACCATCCACCAGCTAGAGATTTCATTCAGCAAACTCAGCGGATTCCCACTTGTGCCTTCTTTAGGAATTTGGACAACTTAGGAAAACTGTAGGAAAAGGCTCAGAGTATGCTTGAACTGTGGAATGGCCGGACATCAAATGAGGGATTACCTCCAATCTCGTCTAGGTCTATGTGCAGCCCCAGACTATAGGGGTATAACTATGCCACTTATGGCACCGTAAATTGCCCCGCACCAGTATATGAAGACATCCCAGCAAGGTAGGGCCTTTGCGGTGACGGTCGATGAGGCCGATGCTACAGGTAATGGGTTGGTATGTCTAGTTTTCTTTTGTTTTGTTCTTTCTTCCTTTGTTTGAGTGTTTCTTTAGTACTTAAAGATTGTCTTGTGCTATAATTGGTTTGTAGTTCGTAGAAAACCTTAACTGAGAATACAATACCATGACAAGTAAACTATAACCATGCATGTTATTTTTATAGAATTGTATTTTGTATGCTTTTAAATATGACATTCTTGGACCATGACTGTTGGGGTTTGACCATAGCGAATATTTTGATGAATAGGTTATGACTGGCCAAGAGAGAGTAGAGGTGTTAAATTTCGATGATGAAATTTTTCTAAGGGGGTAAGATTATAACTACCTAATTCCAGGAGATGGGTAATTTTGTCAATTCATATTATATAATATTATGCGTATTTATTTGTTTATATTGTGTTAGTTATTATGTTAGTGGCTAGCCTATTTGTTAGACTTGTATTAGTGAACTAATTAGATTAGACATGACACTAGAGCCCAACAATTAGAATGACATGACACATGGACCAACACTTTGGACTAGGCCCAGTTAGCCTCATTTAGTCATGCCATTCATTTATTTAGTGATTAGACTATTTACCAAAATAGGATTAGAAACTTCCATGCTTCATGACAAATATAAGGGCATGTTGGACATTTCAATTACTCATGGAGAGCCCTACATGGCTGGCCACATAAAGAGGGAGAGTCCCTCTCTATCTTCATTTTATTTTGTGCCAATTACTCTCATTTGGTATTCTTCCCCAAATTGAGCCATCCCTCCACCAATTTCTCTCAAATTCTACTCAAATTCTAATCCATCACTATCATTCTCTTCATTTGAAGGAGCCTAGGAGCTTGGAGGCTAAGAGAACTAGAAAAGGAGTCCATTGCTAGGAGCTTCATGTCTGAATCGTGTCCAATTGGCTTTTCATTGGGAATCCATCTCCCAATAGGTATATACCTTAATTTTCTCTCTAATTAGAGTCTAATTATTCTATTTGACCCTTAAGGATTCACCCATGGACTAGGACTACACATAGGATGAAGATCTAGGCTCTAATGATCCTTTATATGGAAGTTATGTTGAGTTTTGTGCCAATTTTAGAAGAATTTTGAGATTGGTGCACCAAGCGTTTGTCATTTGGATATCTAGATCTATTTAGGCTAGATTTGGTTGTGTGTGTCTAGATTCGTGGCCACAATTAGATAGTAGGCCATATCAGGATACGGTAGGACACATAGTCATTTTGTGGGTTTCATCCTCCGACACTTGTGGCACACATGTCCAATTGCACATAACAGTTGACACTAGCTTCGAATTATACTAATTATGTTCTAATATTTATTTTAGACTTGCTCATGTGATTTGGATAGATTCAGACAAAATTTGGTACAGACATCTTGGGCGTAGCACAAGAGTACCGTAGATTAGTACGATACGAGGGTGATGCACACCAAGTGTTTGGTGGTGAGCATGTGAGTGAGTCGTGTGTTGTGTGTGTCTATTTACCTATATTGATACCTATGTGTGTTAAAAAAATGTATATATGTGTGTGTATTGGATATAATAGATGTACGTATATAGATAGGTAGGTATAGTAGATTGAGGATGAGTATTCACGCGCATATAGTGTGTATGTGGTTGTGTGTGTGTACACATATAGATGTGGATATGTGTATATATAAACTAGAAATGTGTATATATGAGTACATTCATATAGTCATAGGTGTGTGGATATACATGGATAAGTGTGTGTAGTGTAGGGCAGTAAAGTAGAGGGTTAGCACTAGCAGTAGAGTAAGGGACATCACACTCAACATCAACTACTAGATTATTCTGCACAGCTACAAGGCAGTAGCCATTTTAGAAAGAATAAATGTTGTTTGGGCCAGATAGTGACATTAGCTTGGAAGGTAGGATGCAGCAGTAACTACTGTACTGTCCAGCAATGAGTAGTAGGTTGGTAGCTGCATAGGTCTTGCCAAATAGCAGGGCACCATCAGCAGGCAATGCCTTGCTGTCTAGGGACAGCAAGGGAGGAGTTAAGCTTAGAGGAGGGGTAGTCATAGGACAGTAAATGTAGGGAGAAAACTGTAAGGATTTATAACAGCAGTTGCTAGGCAGCTGGGGGAGAAGGAAGGGTATGGACACAATGTATAAAGGATTTTGGACATCAGATAACCATGGTTGTTCACTGCTATGCAGCACCAATTAGAGGGCAATAGAAAAGTGTTAGGTGCAGTAGTATGCTGTCACCAAGCATTAGCATATAGGGGTAATGGCGGCAGGCAAGGGCAGGGTAGCAAATGTGTGTGAGTTAGCAAGGGTTGAGTTAGGATATTGTGTGTAGGTACATGAGAGTATCCTAGTATCTAAGGGTAGGTAATGTCTAAGTTTGGCAAGGTTAAGGTATTAATTGAGTAGTGTGTTTAGGTAAAATGTTAAGGTAATGTTGGTGAAAGGTTAGATTAGAGTAATAGAAATTGGTGATAGGTAATGTTGGATAGGGTTAAGGTAATTGGTTTAACCTTTGTTTTAAGGTATAGGCAATGCATAGGATATTGGATGATATTTAGGATATTGCATTGTAGGGCCTATGGTATATGTTATAGGCAGATACATAGGGTATTACCCAGTATGGTCTAGTATAGACTAGAATACCTTGGTATGGCAATGTATGGACCTAAAAACCTATGAATGACTTAATTTGATCAAGTTTAGCAAGGTTTGATCTAGTTGACCTAGTTTGACTTAGAAATGACTTGGAGACCTAGTATTAAGCTAGTATAGAATGTTTATGATTCCAAAACAACAATTGACATTGATACTCCATATTTAAGTCTTCGAGAGTACACTATTTCGGATACTGTTGATACTTCATATCGAATTTTAGGCAAGTACATTCTCTGATAGTTTTTAGGCTAAATTGCACTTTGATACCTTCAACTATTCCAGTTTTTCAACTTCATACCCTAAACTATTTTACTCAAAAACTTAATACCTCAACTATTATTTTTTCAACTTCATACCTAAAATTTTAAAAATCCCGAAAATGCCCTTATCCCTTCCCTCTCCCCTTCTCCCCCCCCCCTGTCATGCCCCAGAACCAGAATACTGGAGAGCAGGGGCGGACACAGCCAGCTACGTATATAAAGTGCAACCCACCTCGTTATACGGTCATGGCTGTCTAGATACATGAGGGTTTAACTACAAGCCATCAGTCTCTTATGGTCATGAACAAGCCTATTGTCTCAATCTCAAGCAAATAATAGCAGTTACAAGATTTCAGAGCACCAAATATACAATAGTAAGGCATCCCATACATTACATATTTGGATGATCATGAAGCTAGTCATACAAAATGAGAAGACTAGCAAGAGTTTCAGTCATACATGATCAACCCTAGGATTTGTTAATCATACTACAGCCCGTAGGCAGACAGTAAGTAAAGTACAATCGAGCTAACACGTGCTCGTCGGCTAAATACCTCAAAATAATACTTTTACAATAGAGTGGAAGAGCAAAAATAAAATTTACTCGTTGCCAGGGTTACGCCTGGTGGTCACCATCTGGCTGGAAGGTAGGGAGATCCTTGGAGCTGCTCCGGTATCTGGCCATGCAAAACCAGCTGTGTCAGATCCCAGAAAGAGCAAGTGCCACAAAAGAGGCTTCATTTAAGAACTAAAACCAGCATATCAGAGCATAAAAAAAAGTTAATAATAAGACATGAAATCTAAATTGGGTATTAAATATCAAGAGAAGAAATTATTCCGATCAGTTATTGATAAGGTAAGCATAAGCAATCATGTTCTGAAGTAGCCAGATACTGGAACGAGACAAGGCTTGGACTGGTTAGACTCCATGCAACATTCACGGCCAAGCAATAAGTACGGCTTGATACTTTAACTAACTATGGTTATCGTAGGCCTAGTTATTAGCAAGATGTAATGAGATATTCCAACAGCCACAAGCCCTGCAGACCATCCAGGTTATCCAAACAAAATTAGGGGTTGAGTTCATATGGGTACATCGTCCAAGGAATGCATGTACCCTTAAGTAGCTTGGAGGGTATAACATATGACAGTGTTGGATATGTGCCTTACTCGACGGCAGGCTACAAATCCTATATGGGGGCACCCAGATAACGAGATTGCATATAGCTAGAAAATCTCTTCAAGATTACTGGATTATTCTAGTTATTTAGCCTTAGTCAGTTTTAGTAGGTACCCCTGACCGTGGTACTCAGGGGTCCATGCCCTAAACATGATACAAGACAATACTGGTTCATTTGTACAAACACAATCGTCTACGATGTCTAGGCCATTCATTCTTGTCATGTCATGCTAGCCGTCGCAACAAATTCAATAGTTCCTATCATACTTACTGTCATATCATGCCATGTCATATCACGTCAAATTACTTGTTATACCATGCCGTGTACCAATTCGTGATTATGAAGTTCATAACAAAAGGTGAAAGAACATAAAGGACAAGAGAGGTACGTCAAGGGGCTCAAAGTCTCTACGCTAGCGAGACTACGCTAGGTAAAGGGACCCCGAGCGTAAAATAGCTCTACGCGGTCAAGACCAAGGAAAGACAGCTCTACGTGAGCAAGGCTGCACGCGAGCGAGACCCTACACGAGCGGGAGGGTCTACGTGAGTGAGACTCTACACGAGCGAGAGTACACGCAAGCAAGACTCTACACGAGCGAGGCTGCACGCGAGCGAGACTCTACGCGAGCGGAGTAGCCCCTGCGTATAGTTCGGATCACTCAGCGTAGAACAGAGTACGCTGGCATAAGCACGTGTGCGTAAAGGGAAATACTACGCTGGCACGTAAAAGCGTGTACATAAGAGAAACACTATGCGGGCACGTAAACACATATGCGTAAAGGCTATGTCCTCTCCCCAAGGCCGAGACATGCAACCATGGGACTCAAGACTCAAGGAACCCCATCTCGACCAAAACTTGATGAAATCCAACCACTCAAAAGCCAACTTGCGTAAAATCAAAATTCCTACTACATGAACTCTCAATCTCTGAAAC